>CM028687.1:52910624-53472070 GCA_016771965.1 Brassica carinata | reverse complement strand
ATGATCAGTAAAAGGTGTGGATGATAAGTGGTTCTATTTTCCATACATGTATATTATATTTACCGAAGTTGCTAATCTATCTCTGTAACAATACACAAACTGAAGAAGGTGAACACAGAGAAGAAGTTAATGTTTAACCACTTCGATCAGATAATAGTTCTGTAATCATATGGTAATAAATGTGGGGGGGGGGAATGGATATGTTTATAACTTCATTCAACATTACAACCAGTGGTACATATATAGAATAGTATTTGTATTAGTCGATAGTAATTCTATATACTTTTCCTGATTTTACATAAGCCACGCGGATGCTTTATTAACCGCATATAGTTTCACGGTATTCAGTTTATAATGTGGAAATTACTTGATACAAGTATTCCAATTTCACCTAATCAATGCTTAAATTCCATCGCATCTAATATGAGTGGCCCAGAACTATAAATCATCACCAGAAGGCAACGTCACCAACTTATTTACCGCATACGTTGGCACGGTGATCAGTAAAAAGGTGTGGATGATAAGTGGTTCTGTTTTCCATATATGTATATTCTATTTACTTGAAACTGTTAATCTATCTCTGTAGAAATCACAAACTGAAGAAGGTGAACACAGAGAAGAAGTTAATGCTTAACCGCTTCGATCAGGTAATAGTTCTGTAATCATATGGTAATAAATGTGGGGGGAATGGATATGTTTATAACTTCATTCAACATTACAACCAGTGGTACATATATAGAATAGTATTTGTATTAGTCAGATAGTAATTGTATATAATTTTTGATTTTCAGATGGATGCACAAGATATAGTTTTACTTGTCGTTGGGACATGGATCCGTGATCCAGATAAACGTTGGATCTTTGAACCCGACATAAGTTGGAAACGGGAGGACTACATTCTCTTACACACGCAGATGAAGCTGCTCGACTTGCTCAAAACCCTAAGAGAACGCCTCCATATAACTTCGAAAGAGGTGTCGATCAAACTGTCGTATCAGTACCCGGAATGGCTATCAGAAGATGACGCGGAGCTTAATATGCCGCAACATATAACTGATGACGGTGAAGTTTGGATTTTTATCGAGATGCGCCGATCAATTGAGGAGGTTCCTTTATTTGTTACCATTGGCCGTCACGCGCATGGTTTGATGCAAATTGATGAGGCTAAACAGGGTCAACCGAGTCATCCCACCAGAGTACACGATATAGAGGACGAGGGCATGATAGAAGAGCAAATGCATGAATTTGCTATTTTGGAAACACCACTGACCATGCCTCAGACGATCCGAGACGCAGAAATGATGGTTGTTGTCCCTGATTGTTCTATTCTATTTACACGAAACAGTACAGGACAACTTCGCCAACGGTCTATTCCATTGCCAGTAGGTGGAATAGAAATTCGAGAGCCAACTATTCGTCTGAGAAGTCCTGCGTGCGGAACGAAGGAGAAGGGAAAGAAGAAAATAGTTGGGGAGGAGGAAACTGACAGCGACTCTGACTCTGATGACGATATGGTATGGTCGTCCCTATACTCCGTACAGCGGTGGAAGACACCGGAGAGAGAGGAAGACCAGTTCGCAGGAAATTAATATTCGGCATCCCAGGAATAACGGACAATGAAGTTGAAAGTGGAGGAGATGAGACAGATCCTAGTGGAGAAAGCATGGAAGGGACATCAATTGAAGAAGGTATACACTATGGAAGGTTTGACCAAGCACTCCACGACATGTTAAACGACCCCAACAATCCTGCACTTTTAGGAAGGGATGCTCCACCTGTTTACAACGATCGGGAGGCGTCAGGTTAGAGATAGAATACATTTTCATACTATCTATACTATTTCAGATAGAGTACTATACGATTTCATATAGAATGGAAACTTATTATAATCTTTACTGACACATAGAATACATTTTCATACTATCTATACTATTTCAGATAGAGTACTATACGATTTCATATAGAATGGAAACTTATTATAATCTTTACTGACGCATAGAATACATTTTCATACTATCTATACTATTTCAGATAGAGTACTATACAATTTCATATAGAATGGAAACTTATTATAATCTTTACTGACGCAGGTGTTGACTCTGCCCTAGCTGACTTCCAATACGAAGGAGATGAGATTTTCGTTGGTCACGTTTTCAAGTCGAAAACCGACTGCAAAATTAAGCTTGCCATCCATGCGATCAATCGGAAATTTCACTTCAAGACAACTCGATCTAGCCCAGACTTTATGGTGGTTGAATGTGTTGGTGACGCTTGCCCATGGCGCGTATATACAGCGAAGTTGGATGAATCAGGGAATTTCCAAGTCCGACAAGCCCAACTAACCCACGCATGCACTGTCGATGAGAGGAGGAATTACCACAAATTGGCTACAACCCAAGTGATTGGAGAGATCCTACAATCGAGGTTTGTTGGTATCAAGAGGGGTCCAAGTGCTGTAGGGATTCAGAAAATACTTCTAGACGAGTTCCACGTCAACTTCTCCTACTGGAAGGCGTGGAGAGCTAGGGAACTAGCGATGGAACACGCAATGGGCACAATGGTTGGAAGTTATGCGCTTTTTCCCGCATATTTAGCACTCCTTCAAGCTTCTAACGAAGGCACCATTTGTTATCTCGAGCACACCAATGACGCAGAAGGAGGGTCTAGATTCAAGTACTATTTCGTTGCTTATGGTGCTTCAGTCTCAGGATACGCAGTAATGAGAAAGGTTGTCGTTATTGATGGGACTTCCTTAAAAGGGAAGTACGGTGGATGTCTACTATCCGCGGTGGCCCAAGACGGAAACTTCCAAATCTTTCCACTCGCCTTTGACGTCGTCGATAGCGAGAGCGATACAGCATGGGAATGGTTTTTCCAGAAGCTGAGTATTTTCGTACATGATTCTCCTGCCTTGGTTATATCTGATCGACATGCTAGCATTTATACCGGCTTGCGTAGGGTAAGAAAACAATACTGTTAACTTACTATTCTATATGATGATACTATACTGTTTGAATCAAATATATAACAAGGTGACCGCTTGTTGTGGTGTTTACAGGTGTACACTGCAGCAGAACATGAAGCATGCGTTGTCCACTTGTGGCGCAATGTGAAGGCAACGTATAAGACTGATAGGTTGGCGAACTTAATGTCAGCAGCAGCAAGAGCATTCACAATTACAGAATTTAATAGGAAGTTTATCGAGATTCAGAAACTAAGCCCAGGGTGTGCTGCATATCTCGTCGATATAGGTGACTTACTTTCCATAACCTTCATATGTCATTCTATTATTAAACTCTGTTCCATTCCATTAAATTCATACAAATTGTTACTTAATTATGTTCATAAATAAATTTATAATTTATCATTTTCTTATGTGTATACAATGTAGGTTTCGAACATTGGACGAGAGCCCATTTCAAAGGACACATATACAACATAATAGATTCGAACATAGCTGAATCATGGAATGTTGTTCTTAAGGAAGCGAGGGAGTATCCATTAATTTCTATGTTTGAGTACATCAGAACAACGGTTATGAGCTGGTTTGCGATGCGGAGAGCCAGAGCGAACAGAGAGATGGGAACGTTGACACCAAAAGTTCGGAAACTCGTAGAGGAAAACTACAACTTGTCTACAAGTTTAATGGTTCGCGATATAGCTGACCTAGAGTTCCAAGTTCAAGACCCCAATGGCGAGTGTTTCACTGTGAAGTTAGGACCTGGTACTTGCTCCTGTCGTGAATACGACTTAATTGGAATTCCCTGTATTCATGCTCTGGCTGCGTCAACAAAAATAGGCTTCCCATCTGATGCTTTGGTTGCGCCACCTTATCATGTCCCAACATGGAGACAAAGCTTTGATTGGAAGATCTATCCGGTCCCATCTGTTGGGGGACTAGAAATTGGTTCAGGCACAACTACCGAGCTACAGCCACCTGCAGTCCGCCGCCCACCGGGGCGTCCCCGAAAGATACGCATCTTATCTCGCGGTGAATTCAAGGTAAGAAAATTTTAACTTATCTACTTATATGCATTCCTGTAAGTAGTATTCTATGTAGTATAATTAATGTTCTGTTCTATTCTGATATGGTATAGAAGATTATTATGCTACCTTACATCTCTGTGTTTTTGTAGAAGTCAAGGCAGTCTTCGAACCGCAAATGTCGACGTTGTGGCCGTTCAGGCCATAACAAGGCATCCTGCAGAAACCTAATATGATGAACTATATCTATGTGGATGGCATCAGAAGGTTGTATGAAGCAGTATTTTGGCAACTGGGTGAATCTTATGGACCCTTGTCGTCTTAGGACTGGGTATGTACATAAAGTTTGAAGGGGAAGTGATGCCTCTTGAAGTTTGAAGGGGAAGTGCTGTATTTTGTTCATAAATACACGGATATATGCAACCATGTCATATATAAGTGTATTTGGAATATACAGTTTATGTAATATAATCCCCCTAGCAGTAGAAGATATGTGTTTGTATGTTGTAATCACCCAGAAACCTTCTCTTTTGGATGTATATATAATGATGCCAAGATTCCACTTATTGAAACTCTTTGCCCAATTCACCCTTATGTAATCATATATAACTGTGCTATCAAAACGACCATTGATACCCCATCAAGATACGATATAGAATTATACAAGATACCGTGTGCAATTACATACTATACATTATATCAAGAATAAACTATTCCATACTACATAGTATAGAAATGAAATAACTTTTGAGACATAGGCTTCTATATTAGTAATTATACATACGAACAAAGTCACTCCACAACTGGAAGATACCAAACGTTACATTATACAAGATACCGTGATGCCTCTTGAAGTTTGAAGGGGGAGTGCTGTATTTTGTTCATAAATACATGGATATATGCAACCATGCCATATATTCTATGTATTTACAATATACAATTTATGTAATATAATCCCCCTAGTAGCAGAAGATATGTGTTTGTATGTTGTAATCACCCAAAAACCTTCTCTTTTGGATGTATATATAATGATGTCAAGATTCCACTTATTGAAACTCTTTGTCCAATTCACCCTTACGTAACCATATATAAGTGTGCTATCAAAACGATCATTGATACTTCATCAAGACACGATATAGAATTATACAAGATACCATGAGTAATTCCATACTATAAGTTATCTCACGAATAAACTATTCCATACTACATGGTATAGAACTGCAATAACTTTTGAGACATAGACTTCTATATTAGAAATTATACACACAAACAAAGTCACTCCACAACTGGAGGATACCATACGTTACATTACCGACACAAACAAACATAGAGTGCTTGGTACTTAATAAAACAAACGTTAACCATACAATAAGATAACCCCAGAGTTGCGGTACATAACCGTAAAAGCTGAACAACATACAAAAGGTCTAACATATATGTCACACCGGCATAACACCGCAACTCTTACTTGTTCACTGACTTCGTACGAATCATTGCCAGCGTTTCGATGGCGTAGTTCTATGCTGCAATCTGAACATTCTCTGAAGTTAAAGTAATGGGACTGACAGCCTTTCCAACAGCGTGGAACTCTAATAGAAGTAGAGCACCAACTGCCGTTAAACCTAAACACCATGTCCCATATTAGTTCTCAATCATTTGACTATATATCAACAAGCATAATAATGGTCCAATTTACCTGACTGTTCAAGAAGGAATGGTATATCCAATCGCGAAATAGGCATTGGAGCGAAATCAAGATCCATAGCACGGTTGCTGTAGGCGTACCTGTGAATAAGGTGAGGGAGCAGAATAGATATCTGTGTGATGACATCATTCACCCTCGAATCAGTGGGACACGCCCTGTTGGAATCTACAACATATATGGCCCAGTTCGGCAAATCTACAATCATTCCAACCCACTGACTCTTGCTGATTAGCAGTGGGCTATAAACAAAATCAACATCTACAAACCACCTTGGTCGTTCCACGAACAGTTCTCTGAGACATGTAGAGAAAGAGAACTCTTGTTTATCTTTAAATCCATCAAAAGCAGGGAAGTGACGACTGAGTTCGGTAAAGTAACATGACGGTACGAAGTCAAATCGAGAATATGGAATCTTATCACGCCTGATGACCATAAACTGGACAACACGATCAACACTCTGCAAACATATAGAGTAGTATGAGCTCTTGATATGAAAAAAAATGCAATGGAAGAACATTGTTGTGCTTCCTAACCTTCGGATCACACACACCAGTACAGTTAAAAACCTCTAGTAATTTCATAACTGCGACATCTTCTCTCCTTTCAGAACCTCTACATCTGTAATGAGGTGAGTTATGATATCTAAATATGAAATTAACTGAACCAAACGGCTTGCGCCACATAGAATGACATTATCAATTATCAAAATAGAATAGAAGACCATCGTAAGTGAGATAGACTTACTTGGTCTCTTCCATTGCCTTCAAGAATGCAATCCGCTTTGATAAGGTAGGTGGTATAAATGGGTTGAAGCCTCCAACGAGCAATATAGCTTCAGCCTCTGGCTTCGTGGTAGGACCAGCAGACGGCGTAACCTTTTTCACTTTCTCAGAAGGGACGACGTTAACAACAGACACAGTTTCTGCCTTCCTCTTGTTTGTCCCATTCTTTTTGGTTTCTTCTGGAGTATATTTGTTAGGATTTTGCCGCTTCCGTTTACTAAAGCGTCTAACAGGGCCATTAACTTGAGTGTCTTCTTCAACAATATCTCTCTTCCCCTCGCCATCAACAATAGACTGCACATAAAAATTATGATTGCTCAACATTAAAAAAATATATAAGAAATTCATGAATACAAGAACACACTTACAGCTAAATTGTCGTCAGTGCTACCATTGTGGGACGACGATGACTGGGTGCTCTCAGCTGCCTGATAAACAATTTTTTTGATTAAAATTAGAATGGGAATGAAATTATATACTCAGAAGAGTAACTTACTTTCTCTACATCGGTAACTACACCAGGTGATGTACCGAGGTTTACCGACGGGACGACTTCAGGTTGATTTCCAGCTGGAATCTCGGATGCAGGTTATGTAACTGCAAAGAATCAGAATCAACACAAATACTATTAGCATATGCAGATAACGGCAATCTGCTAGATAGTATGGAAACCAAGCATGTAGTACAAGTAGCTACATAACATAGAACATATTGATATATAGAATGGACCTATTCCATATAGACCTAATAGAACATTTGTTATACTAGATTGTAGCTTACTTTCTCGATTGAAGTAACGGGTGTATGGGACGGGACGAGTGGAGGTGAATTTCTAGCCGGAATCTCCGATGCAGCATTTTGTAAGGGCGAAGAATCCTAATACACACCAAATTGATTAGCATATGGTATGCACATGTTATATAGACCAAACATGTCAGAGGTTATATGGACAAATAACTTACTTTCTCGACAGCTCCATCCTCAGAAATGAGGGGTTCAACTCTTTCTTCTCTGTTGTGCACCTGCCCTCCACCTTCAGCGGGAAGGTTGGTAGATTGGAGTCCATAAGGAGATGGACCACGAAAGGGACTCCGAAGATTAGCCATGTCATCCATGTTAGCTTCCCCTGACGAGAAGAAGCCACGCTTTTCAACTGCATACTTAACTATTCTCTCCAAATTCCATATGGCTTTTACTGCTGCTGCGAGGTCCTTTCGGATGCCATCAGTAACAAGATCAAAATGGTCTTTAATTCCTTGCACGTGCCGCTCAAGGCGTAGTATTCCGGTGGAGTCAACACCACGACTTACGTCAACGTGCGGAGGACTCGGAGGTGTAGCCAATCGTTCCCTTCTGTCCACTCCACTATCAATCCCAGTACGGGAATCCTCTTTACCCACAGGTTCATCCATTTGATTCCCTTCACTTCCGTCGATATCTTCTATAACAACTTTCTTTTGCTTCACGTCCTCCACTTTAACTCCACCGGTCCATATGTTGTGTTCGAATGGATATTCATCATCTATCAGAGAAACCATGTACCCAACCTTATCATCTTCCTCATCCTCTAAACCACGACGTAAAATAGCAGCACGTGCATCTGAATTAACACACGCCCGAACATTAGCCTGCCATTGAAGAAAAAGATAATAAGAATATTTATAAAAAATATGCCATATCACACAACTATGATATAAGCATAACCATCCACACAAGATATACTAAATAATAAACCCAAACCCAACTTGTAATACTAAACTCAAAACCCTTACCAGTAAACCCAAACCCGAAGTGTAAACTATATTATTTATTAATAACGTTGAATAGAATAAAATGTGCAAATTTCTATACTATTTTGTTGGTCATAACTAAACTGTATAATTACCTTCAATCAATAACTACAATCCCCAAAGCTATTCTATCCAAAGAGATGTACTATTCTGCGAAATATATTTTAATCCGACTACTCGATCGAAACAAGAGACGTACCTGGCCCTTTTGATCAACAGTCTTCGCCCAAGGAACATTAACAGCCAACTTTCTAGACACCAAACTCTCTAAAATCTCCTCCGATCTTCTATTATCATCAGCAATCGACGCCCCATCTTCTGCCTTGACTAAGATCGCAGGACAAGCCGTTAAGGTCACAAGGACCATTGCGTGGACAAATCCCTGAATCGCAATGGTGTCTTGCACATACTGAAGCGGCGACCGTGGTTTTGCACTTTTGACAGTGAGTAAAAATGATTCTCGGCCCCACGGATATATCAGAAACTCATCTAAATTAGCAAGCTTGTTCACAACTTCAGGACGAATCTTTGTTGACCCACACATTGGACACAAAATTCCCCAACAAGAACCAGCAATGCTAAACGCAACCGCGTCACCGAATCCTTGTATTATTTTCCCAATATCAGCCTATCCATTATCCAGTTAGGGGTGGGTTTGTCTTCTCCACCAAACAAATCTTCCCATATTGATGAATTTGACGTTGTCCCTTTTCCTCTGGCATTTCCTTTCACTCTAACAACAACTTTTTCTTTTCCATGCATAGAAGAGGCAGAAGGTTCTTCACAGTTTAGACCAGTAACTAACGCGAAGTCTTCTATGGCATAGCGGAGTGGCTTCCCGGCAAACATCCACCATAACTCTAACTCCTTCTCAGTTACCAACTGGCGTGAGAGAAAATAATGAGCAAACATGACAGAGAACGTATGGCCACCCATCCGAAGGACCGTAGCAAACTGTGTTCCTTGCAACATCTCCAAATCATCCTTATCTAACGCAAGCTTGATCAGATCTATCCACCGAAGGTTGAAGTAACTATTAACTCTTTTCCTTCCAACTGGCTCAAACCCAGTCTCAAACAATCTGCTTGGCAGTTCCAACTCTTCCATTGTGATCCCGAGAAGACAAATAGCAAAGACTGTCAGTTCTAATAGAATAGAACAAACCTTGATATATACATAGAATAGAATATTACAAACATGAACACTTGTAAACAGGAACACGACAACGAGCATTGCACAAAAACAATTAGCCCAAAATAGAATACGACTTCTACATAGAATAGAAATGACACATACATTCCATTGAACTAACAGATACGATACATATACACCCAAAATCACATTTCTTTATACAGAACGAATCATATAACATAGAACAAGGTAGACATAAAACAGAACACTGTATTACATAACATAGAACAAGAAAACATAGAATAGAACATAGTAATAGACCCAAAATCACATTCTAAATAAAGGTCATAGAAATATAAACCCCCAAAATCATATCTACTTTCGAAATAGAACCCGATTGGACATGCAATGAGTGAAGAATCATCAATGAAAGGAGAAGGGAGACATAAAATAGAAATGACACATACATACCATTGAACTAACAGTTACGATACATATACACCCAAAATCACATTTCTTTATACAGAACGAATCATATAACATAGAACAAGGTAAACATAAAACAGAACACGTGATAATATAACATAGAACAAGAAAACATAGAATAGAACAAAGTAATAGAAAAAACCTTTTAGAACACATTATAATCTAACTTCGACATGGAATAAAAAGAACAGAAATTGACTATTACATAGTATAAAGAGAAACGACTCGGTAAATTCTACATAAAGGTCATAGAAATATAAACCCCCAAAATCAGATCTACTTTCGAAACAGAATCCGATTCGACATGCAATGAGTGAAGAATCATCAACGAAAGGAGAAGGGCATGACCACAAAAAGAACTAACCTTTTTGAACTTAAAACCTCAACTTCGCCTCTGCCTTGACGATTCGTAATAGCGGAACAACAGATCGTAAAATACGCCTCCCTTTTCCAATAGCCTTATACGCAATCACTTACTGATGCCCTTCACCGCCACCGGAATGATTGTCGGTGAGTTTCCCCGGAATTGTGAGAGATTCTGTGAAAGTAATCGACAAGTAGAAGATAAGGTAACTTTACCTTTGGTGTGAAAATGAAAGGTTGGAGAAGTTACACGATGTAAAAACAGAATCAAGTAAAAAGATTTATTAATTTTTCTTTTCTTTTTTCCAAACGGTGGAACCGGTTAATCATCGGGGGTAAAAATGCATTTATACGTATTATATACGCTGTATCCTAGCTACTTAGGTTAAATAGTCATAGGTTGAATTATAATTTTTTTTTGTGATATACAGTCCAATTTCCCTTTTTTTATGTATTACGAATTTCATGATATTTCTTTCTTTGTGAAATGTTTAAAGAATATATGGCATCTTTTTCAATTAGATTTAAGTTCGCTTCCATTTAGTTCATATAGAAGTAACAAAGAAATGTTGCACAAAAAAGGAGTAACAAAGATACAACCAAATCGAAGTGGTAAATTTTCTTCCATTTTTTATTCATAGTTTTCATGAGCTTTATTCAGTTTTAAGTAAATTTAATATATTTCTAGGACTTTTTATGTTTACATTGGCCGAAAATTAATGATGTTGTGATGGTTATATCCTTATGTAAATTGTTTTCTTATGAGACAATTTGTTTTGCGGTGATTATAAGTTTCTTACTTTATACCTAACTTATTAATTTATTTCTCTATCGTATTCGAATATGAGTTAGTAATAATAAGTCAGTCGTAATGTATTGTAAATATTTTCAAAACAGAAGAACACCTAAAAAAGATATTTTGTTTTAATAATATAGATAGAAACACATTTATAAATAATACAAATGATACCACACTTATAATACTCTAGATGATATTAATACTAGTAATCCAATTATCAATATGAATCATATCTTCTTAGTGACTGTGACACTAAGACCATGTTTCATACGGAGTGATCTTAATGTCAATCTTGTGGCTGCTTCAATCTTGTGACCTTTAGTGATCTTAATGTCATAGTTTTGTATGATCTTCACAGCTACTATCTTCATCTGCAACTGCGAGAGAGCCAAATGTTTACCCAAGCAAGCTCTCGGACTAGCATTAAAAGCCATGAACTTGTATGAAAAGTTCATGTCTTAGTTCTTCACTCTCTGAACCCTCTAAAATCCAATTTCCCTTCCACCATACCGATTAAGCGATGATTCTTCTTTTATATTTTTAGAGGTTTCGCCTAACCAACTTTTGAAGCATTTAATATTAAATTCTATTGAAGATAATTATATAACTAGACTAGGATCGGCCCGCCCTACGGGCGGGATGTTAATTCGAAAATAATTGAAATAGTTAGAGTAAATATTTAATATAAATTTTTATGAACTTAAAATATAAATATTAGTTTAATTCTGTATTTGTTTTTATTTTTTGGAGTCTAAATAAACTATGCTATCTTGATAATTAGATTTGTATTTTTACTCGGGGTGGTTCTACACCGAAATTTAGAAACCGCTAAATTCACATTGAATTTATTATTGACGTTTAAATATTTATAACATAATACAAATGATTACAAAGAGATACGGAAGATATATTTGCATTATATATATACATATATATCGTTTATAGTAAAACATATACCATATAAAACTAACTAATTATTTAGATTTTGAATTTAATAGGTGCATTGTATTTTTAATAACAATTATAGTTTAGTGGAAAGTTTATACTATTTAAATTTTTATTGATTATTGGTCTTCCCATGTTGCGTTTCTTCATGGGTTGCTTGTTAGCTAAGGAATAAACAGATCTTGAGCTATTATAATAGATTCATGTCGAGAAGAAATTACTTCTGATACCATATGATATCCACTAACCTACTGAGGTTGGTTTTGATGACTTTGTAGATCGAATGAGCATTCGGGCTTGTCTAGATGATCGCGGGTCATTGTCTGGATGATCACCTGATGGAAATGTATGTTCAGTAATGTTATTAATAGTGATGAACTCATCAACAATTTCTATGTTAAAAATAAAGAAAAGCTAGACGAACCGGAACTCGAGACTCTCGAGGCATTGTGAACATTTGGTGTGTCTAAGTCAGCGCCCATGCTTTTCTCTTGGTTACTACCCGACTCACTGGAACCAGAACATGGAACTCTTCTAGCTGTTTTGTTAATCCTGAATCAGAGTAGGTTTCACAAAACTAAATGGTGCTTGAGTGGAATGTGTAGATGCAAAGGGGCTGATCATTAAAATAAGAGCCATTGTTGATTTGTATCTCTCTGTCAGTTACATATTAACTTAACAGGGGATGTGAGAGGTCAATTCATTTTATTTTTCAATATAACACATTTCTGTCTAATTGTTGTATATTATGATCTGGCCGAAGAATTGAAAGAATAATTGTTTGTCCACTCTCAAACTCTGTTCTGATGTATACCTATGCGTCTAATATTATAGGTGAATACGGTCAGTGGTCGTCGCAGGACGTAAATATGCTGTGTCAGTTACTACTGAATTCTAACGTTAAAACTTAAGCCTTACGTTAATTCGACATTTTTATAATACACGAACATCTGTGTATCCTTGATAAAGAGGAAATAAGGTAACTGGAAGACCAATGCTTGTGTAATTGCACGAAAGTATGTTTTACTTTTACTCAATAATTTGTTTAAAAAAAGACAGTTCATATTTTATTCGTAAATAAATATCTTTATCTTAAAAATATATATAGTGGTAGCCTATTAATGTACGTGCACTAACCATACCAAATTTTTTTACCTCATAACTTGAACTAACAGATTCTAAAATATTATTCTTGGAAAATATATAAGCTAGGAATAAGTTAGGGATAGAGAGGCAAAATAATACTACATACGTTTCTATTATAAGTAGTTTTATTTTATTTTTTTTGTTTCACAATAAAAGTTGTTTTTAAAAACCAATGAAAAAATAATATGATAAAACAATAGTTTGACAAATTTATATAAGGAAATATAGAAGTGTGATTTGTAATATTTTTAAAAAAGTTAGAAGTTAAAATAGAAGTGTGATTTGTTTTTGTTTTTTTTTTCTCTTTAATCAAATGCTGAAAGTATAAATGCATTTTTATAAAATACTTGTGCTTTTGGGAAATAATACATATACTTAAAAATTTTTAAAGAGTGTTTACTTTTTTGGTCAATGAAGGAAATGGCCATTATAAAACCTGTTCATTATAATCCCAAAACGGAATGCAATAAAGAAAAAGAAAGTCATATTACGAAAACTGGCTTGTCTCACACCATAACAGGAACTGGCTTGTCGTCACACCATCGTCATCATCACCCTGATACATTGAGTTCGTTATACAAACATGTCTATGTAAAGACCGAAACATCATAATACACATTATACTTACATTGTCCGCCACGTCAGGTTCTGGTTGACGGACAATCTCATCAACTATGTGCGTGACGGTGAAAGTCCAATGGTATTCGGTGAAGTTATACGCAGTGACTCTGACCTGGAAAGTGTATGTTTTCCCTTACATGTCAGCAATGAACGGAGGCACATTAGACTCCTCAGGGCACTCCTTCTACAGCCTTATTGCCACAAAATACAAAGGTCAGCTACTAATTGGTAAGTGACAAACATGTAAGCAGACGTAAGCTTATCTTACCAGCATCTGAGCAACATCACTTGCTCTGAGGTTATGTAGTTTAGTCATTACGCCATCAAACCAAACAAATGTCCCTTCAGCAGTATCGTCAGAGATAGCCATCTCGTCACGATAGCTGAACAGAAATAGAAAGGTGAAAGACAAACTACTGAGTTCCATATGTATACGTACGAAGATTCACAAAATTTAATAGCTAAAGTTATTACCGGAGAGCACCAACAGCATGAGAATTGGCGCATCGTGCACATGTAAAAGTAGAGACAGTGCGCTGCAACTTCCTACTGCACTTAGAGCAAGCAACGTAGCACCACCCATTATCTGCGTCTACACCAGCATCTCTCCCCGTGCATAGAAAATCGATTTAATACAAAACATTTTAGAATTTTTATTAATCTATGTCATATAAAAATCAAGCTCACACCCAGATTCACACAATCTAAAATGTGGAAAGGACATAGCTAGATATTTACCTGTGATGGAGCAGTAATGATGAAATTATTTAGCTCAGCGATTGTTAAAGGCTCAACCAACCTTAGTAGTAAATATAATAGTAAAGGACCTAACAACCAAATGGACCTGAGAACGTGTTGTACTTCAGAACGTGTTGTTCAACCAACCTTAGTAGTAAATATAATAGTAAATTAATAGAGTTGAGAAACGTGTTGTTCAGCTCAGAAAGAGTTACTGGTACAAATTTTCATACGAAGTTGTGGAGCTGTTACCATCATCAGATCCACATGTTTAAGAACAAAGTCCACATTATTTCTTAGACATCACATGCTATGCAGGAAGAAACACCTTGCTGGAGCTTCTTGGAGCACGGGAGAAGGGAATGTAACACCAGGCGTTGTCAGTCTGAACAACCGTCAATTGTCTGTGATTCATGAATAAAAAGCTAGTGAAAAAACAATTAGTGGCAAAAAATTTTACAGGTCACGAAATTTGAAGATTTGTGTCACACCTAAGGCTGTGATTTGATGACATAACCATTGAGTTCAGCGGTGGTTAGGGTCTGTAATTCCTGTGTTCAAGATACTTTGGTGTTATTGTGGAGTCGTCTGTGCCATTACCCACTAATCTATGGTAGTTTTGAGTTTTTGGAAAAATTAGTAATGAGAACAGAAATATAATGATGGATTAATCAAATAATAGGGTGGAGTTACCGTACCTTTCATAGTAAATCTGCCCTGCATAAGTCTCGTTGTCAAAGAAGAAATGGGTGCCAGAGGTGCGTTCAGATACAACGGGCCCAAAAAAAAATATGACGTTATGTTTGTACGGTGCTGAGTTCTGTTGCATACGCATTTGACTAACTTACAACCCTATCGTTTTCAAGCTGCAAGAGATTACAAAAGAAAGAAATATAATCACCCATTGGTTAATTCAACTTGTTACAAAATCCTAAACTACACAATTAAAGTTCATCATGAGTCCTGCATAAAGAGTGGTGGATCTAGAGAGAACCTGAAGGAGTGATTATCACTACGAACCTACTCATCAAACATGGAACAAATCTGGAACATTACCAGTAAATTAAAAATCAAAACTTTGTTAAACATAGTCGGCAGAGGATAAACTTCAAGAGAATTAAAGATGAAGAATCACCTTACAGAGTTTAAGCAATGAATCTTTAGACGAAGGAGGTGGGTCAAGCTTCGATCCGATCTCTTTCAACTGCTCCTCCGGCTTTCGAGTCATGACGGGTGAAACAGAGAATTTTTAATCGGCGATGTGCTCATCTCTCTGAGCCAAAGCACCATACATGAAGATGGAGAAGACGAAAAGGGGTTTCTTTCTTGTTTATGTCGGATTCATTTGTTGTTCAGAGGGGTGGAGCGTTCTTCATCCCTATTCTAATATCCCAAATTAGATTTGGAATGGAGTTGGGGAAATGGTAAATTCGAGATAGTGGGAAAGCCTGAAAGCGATAGTTAATGGGGATACAAAATGATACATAATGATATAGTTTCAGTGATAAAGAAAATCTTATAGATCGGTTATGGTTTTGTCGATTGAAAATAGGGGAATTTGAGTAGACAAAGATCGTAGAGGAAGAGACGATCGATGAGTAACGCAGAACACAAATGTGCTCGTCACTGCGGATTAGGGTTTCGGCAAGTCGATGTGATCCTTGGGCCAACAAACACAACACGAAGTAGAGCCCAAATCAAAGCGCGGTCGGTAAAGCTTAAATGAAACGTTGCGTTTCGCTAAGGAGGACACGTGTCGGCAGGAGGGAACCCGAATTGATGACGTGTCTGCACACGTGGACCCCCCAGGAGAGAACCTAACTGAACTTTATATAATTAGATTCTGACCTGTCTTTCGAGGGTGGGTATATTTAAAAAAATGATTTTTTTCTTTTATATTTATATATTTTTTTGTAAGTATATTTTTAAGTAATAGTAATTTAATTTAATATATATTTTTATATTAAATGTGTCAAGTTGCATAACTATACATTTGTGCCATATGAATTTCAGAAATAATTTTTAAACTTTATTCTTAAAGTTTGCAACATATTACTTTTTTAATAGCTATCTAACATAATTAGTCAAGAATATTCGTATTCGTACACAAAAACCTGACTCGAGTCGACCCGAAAATCAAAGTCTCATTCTTAGTATTTTGAAACCCGACACGGATCCGCGGTTGAACCGGTAAACCCGGTGACCTAAGATTAAATTCAATTTAGGTTTTGTAAAAATCCAATATTTAAAAACCTAATAAAACCCGCAAAAATCACTAAACCCCAGAACTCGGTTATCGGTTGAGCCACTGGTTGAACTAATAGATAAATTTTTATGAATTTTTAAGTTTTGATATTTTTTTGTTAGATGTCATAATCTTAACTTGTTAAAAAAATAATCTAAACTATTTTGATATTTGTTATGTCAAATGAAAATAAAAAATAGAAACTTAAGTTAAGTATTTTCTAAATGTTTTTAAACATAAAATATATACATATCCAAACTATTATTTTATGTTCTATAATAAATTAAAAAATATTTAACTTTAGTCTCTATATATTTATTTTCATAGCTAATACATTATTAAATAGTTAAATTAATTTATGTATTAACCCGTAGTTCACCCGCGGTCGATCCGATAATCCGATGATCCGTAAAGATATAATATTTATCAAACATTTAATATAAATTAAATTGTAACTATATATTTTTGTGTTTATTTGTGTTGAAGTGAACCAATAACGGAACTGTATTAGAATTCCCTTTAAACATAAATCTGTACGTTTTATAAGAAGCATTGATAACAATAAAAAATTATTATTTCAAAATTATTATTTCAAAATAATAAATCATCGATTGATCAATGCTCGTAAGAGAGTGTGATTCCCTTATTTGGTGCGGATGCGGTTGCTATGAAAATAAAAAGAGAATAAGATAGATGTGGGTTGCGAGAATATCGGAATAAAAGGGGAGGTTTCATAATACTGTATTAACAAAATCAATGGCTAGTTATACTTATATGTAAATCACGGCAGTTTTAAATAAAAAAAATTAAATAATTGGACATAACATTTATCAATAATTCATGTACCTGTTTTAATAGTATTGATACATAAATGAATATATATATATATAAAATATTATATTTCACAAATACTCCATCCGTTTCTTAGAACAATTTTACACAGATTAAAAAAGTGATTGAAATGTGTTTAAGTTCTTAATAATTACACATGTTTGACCAATGGTATTTGAGATAAATAAATCTTTTTGTAAAATAAATGTAGTTTGTAATTAATATTAAACAGAAAAATATGTATAATTTGCATTGAAATTTTAAACTGGCATTTTTGTATAGCAAGAAAAAAATGTTAAAATGACACTTTTTATGAAACAGGTGTAAATTGAAACGTATAATATAATTGAAATTAAGATTAGTTATATAATCGGGTCTTGATCATGTGGCCTTCAGTTTGAGACAAAACAGTAAATGAGTTTGGGGGGTGTGGTACGATCCGGTTAGTTGAGTTAGATCAGCCAGGAACATTTTCCAACCAACTTTCGGCATTTAATTGAATCTTGGTTATATATAGCAAACGACCAACTTAACTAAGATCATTGTATCTCCACTCATAAATCCTTTTGTCTGGAAATGCCGATGTTAGGCTTAATTCAAGTCTTCGTAGCATTCCTTTTTTTTCCTTGTATTCAAGTGTTTCTTCCCCCACAAGAAATCTCGCGGTCATCCTATTCTCAGGAACTGGCCTTTCCTCGGGATGCTTCCAGGAATGCTCTCCCATATCCCTCGTATCTTCGACTGGACCTTCGAGGTTCTCGAGGCCACCAATCTAACTTTTTTTTCAAAGGACCATGGCTTAGTGGTACCGACATGCTATTCACCGCCGAGCCAAGGAATATCCATCACATGCTAAGCTTAAACTTTGGAAATTACCCTAAAGGACCCGAGTTCAAGAAGATCTTCGATGTTTTGGGAGATGGAATCTTAAGTGTTGATCTGCAGCTGTGGGAGGATCTGAGGAAGTCCAATCACGCCATCTTTCACCATCCAGAACTCCTGGAGCTGTCAGTAAGGAGTAATACACGTAAGTTAAAGGAAGGCCTTGTCCCTTTTCTAGATAATGCTGCTCATGAAAACATTATCATAGACTTACAAGATGTGTTCAAGAGATTCATGTTTGATACTTCTTCGATTTTGATGACTGGTTATGACCCAATGTCACTATCCATCAACATGCCCGAAGTTGAGTTCGGCGAAGCTGCGGAAACCGGTGAAGAAGCGATCTATTATAGACATTTCAAACCGGTCATCTTGTGGAGGCTTCAAAACTGGTTGGGTATTGGACTTGAGAGGAAGATGCGGTCTTCTTTGGCGACTGTCAATCGTATGTTTGCGAAGATCATATCTTCAAGAAGAGAGGAAATATGTCGCGGGGAATGCGGGCGATCAATGGACGCCTTAACGTATTATATGAATGTGGACACGTCCAAATATAAGCTCTTGATACCAACTAATGATACGTTTATAAGAGACGTTGTTTTCAGTCTATTGTTGGCAGGAAGGGACACCCCAAGCTCAGCACTCACTTGGTTCTTCTGGCTTCTTTCTAAGCATCCTCAAGTTTTGACCAAGATCCAACATGAGATCAACACTAAGTATGATCCTACAGATCTTGAGAAGCTCGTGTATCTACATGCTGCATTGTCAGAATCAATGAGACTCTACCCACCACTTCCCTTTAACCATAAGTCTCCTGCAAAGCCAGATGTACTTCCAAGTGGGCACAAAGTTGAAGCGAATTCAAAAATCGTGATATGTATTTATGCATTGGGAAGAATGAGATCTATATGGGGAGAAGACGCATTGGATTTTAAACCGGAGAGATGGATTACAGACAGTGGAGATCTAAGACATGAACCTTCATATAAGTTCATGGCTTTTAATGCCGGTCCAAGAGCTTGCTTGGGTAAACATTTGGCTCTCTCGCAGATGAAGATGGTAGCTGTGGAGATCATACAAAAGTATGACTTTGAGGTCACGAAAGGTCACAAGGTCGAACCAGTCCCTTCTATCATTCTCCGTATGAAACATGGTTTTAATGTCACAGTCACTAAGAATATATGATTCTTATTGATAATTGGGTTACTGCAGGTATTAATTAGTGTTTGTTAGGCGCCAATCCCCTATATATTATTTTAGGAGCACTATAAACAAATAACCTTCACTTCATGTGTGATTTACATGAGTGCCATTTACACTTGTCACCTCCACAAGCACTTTCAATCCCATATTTAAAAACCCTTAGTTAACTAGCCTAATTACAGCAATTGCCATTGGTACGTATTTTGTATAGCCTAACATAATTATATTATATAGATAGTTATAATTGTAACGTATGGTATTAATATAATCTTTGCATAATGCTCATAATAAAACCACTCATTTGACTACGTTCGCATTGCTATGTGATATAATGCTCCTTAAATAATTTTATGTATAAAATAAGAAAATAGATTGTTTTCCTAGGATTACAAACGTAGTGTACAATATCTTACACATCGTATGACTATATATATATATATATATATATACTTTTGACTATATTCAAGTATTCTTAAGTAATTTTTGTTTCATTAGATTCTTTACATATTGTGAAGACCTACTATTACAACTATTATGTTGTGGTTCAAATATAATGTGAGGTCAAATAATATAACTCAAAGTAATTTGGTGACATGAAAGTAATTTGTTCCAATATATAATGTGAGCTCATTATTTTAATTCGAAAAGTATAATACCATACGTTAGGGAAAATAATTAAACTGGCTTCTAAATTGTTTATAGTACTATAATTTACATTTCAAATCTTCTATCAATCATGCATTTATAGGTGATTTATGAATTATCCATTTGTTATATATCAGTTTCATTTCGTAAAGTTATGTATATATGAATAGAATCTGCCTGATTTAAGTGTTTCCGTGATTAACTGCAATCACCAAATTTTGAGTAATTACAATCATTTACATTCCGGAGAATGCGTTTGTCAATTTACAAAGAGGAGAATGCGTTTGTATAGATTGTATGTGAGCTCAAATAATATGTATACATAATCTTGTGAGTTCAAGCAAATTACAAACGTTTTATACAAAATCTTACACATCGTATGTAAGCTCAAATAATATAACCCAGAATAATTTGGTGACATGAAAGTGTAATGAATAGATATATATATATATATATACAATTTATTATGGCTCTCTCACATACGTACCGGTATTATATATGTTTGCAACCCTGGTTAAATATATAATGTATTATTTAAAAACATATAGTTATAGGAAGCCAACTTTATATTATATAACTCAAGGTAATGCAAATTTTTTAAGTCAATCCAGGGAAAATAATAAATAACTTACTATATTTCGTTCAATCACGCATTTACAGGTGATTTATGAATTATATATTTATTCAATTTCGTTTTCATTAGTAATATAATGTCGAATACAATCTGCGTGATTTTATTCTTTCCGTGTTTAATTTAGGCAATTACATCAACCAAATTTGGGATGTCGGATTTCGATTAACAATTCGAAATATAATTGATATGTGATTTAATTACGTGGAGATTAAACAAGACATATTGCATATATAAATATGAAAAAATTTAGCTACATGTACTCACAATTGACTCCTCGAAATTACTATACCACTACATTCAAGCAATCACAAAAATCATGCTCTTTAACCCTGTCGCCGAATTGAAGCCCTTTAAGACCATGTGGAGAGTGATGGTGGGTATTGTCCGATTGTGGAAGCTATTCTCTACAGCCGGTGGCCTAACCATTGAAATGGTTCTCATTGATCTTAATGTAAGTTTGCTTGAACTATTTACTGATTTTTTTTAGTTATGTACACTTAACCGTCATATTAACTATTACTATTGGTTCGCATATGTATAGGGGGATAAGATTCATGCAACGGTTAAGAAAGAATTGGTAAATCAATTCAATCGTCTACTAGAACAAGGAAAAACATTGACTTTAACCAATTTCTCACTGAATCATTCTCTGGGTTCATACCGGACAACTAGCCATCCATATAAGATTAGTTTCCTTCCTACAACTCGTGTGAGAAACTGCGTGGATCTTCCTGGAGGTGTCAATGGATTCACACCTGCGACTTTCCGGGATATACTTGATGGAAGCCTCAACCCTGATTTTCTGATTGGTGAGTACAGTCAATTTGTTGTGTTTATCTTGGTTAGAATTATTTCATAATTTCTTTACATGATTTTGTTATATATTTCCTAACAGATGTTATCGGACATGTTGTTGAAGTAAGCCATGTTGAGATGATTTTTAATCTGTTATAAATGAATTACTACTTTAACACAAGCTGTATAAGAACTATCAAGAACAGCTATTTGGAAAACAATAAACCAACATTTGTTTCTTTATTTTTAGAAACTACTTTTGAGAAATTAATATGGGACATTTAAAGAAAATACATTTGAGAATAAATTTACAAAATGGATTATTATCATTTTATTTTATATATCTTTTAAATTTTTTATATATATATTGCTTAAGCGGAGAGGTATATATATCATTAAACTATTTCTCTTAGGCTTGGACTATATCCCTTATATAATAAAGTATGAGCATTTTTAAAGCCTAACCTTATGTTCATGTGTTATTAACAAGAATGTCATTTTCTACGTGGCAATACCTTATTCATTTTCAGCCTCTTTATGTAAAAATCCTTTTCTTACTAGACTTATTACATTTTTTGCCATTGTGAATTAATAGTAGCTTAACATAATATTTTAATCATATTAATTGATATTAATTGGTTATGTGCGTTGATATGGACGATAATATCAAATCCGGTAGAGTTTTTATAATGTTATACAAAATTAATATGATAGTAAGATATCAATTGATAGGTTTTTTACTATATATATGATTAGTATTTTATAATATTATATTTCTTTATGATTCTAAATTATACATGATATTTTGACTGAAAAATATAAATGATTCATAATTTTGTTCCTATAAAACTTTAGTACATGAGATTTATTTTGACGAATATTTTTTTGTATTTTATGGGATACATGACATTTATTTTAGGATAGACAATATAAATTGTTTTATATTGTAATATCAAAATGTCGTATATAAAAATTTATGAACAATTTTGAAAATTATAAAATACATTCAAAAAGGAATTTCATATTAAATTTCTTGCAATCCCTAAATTTTTGCAAAAATACTTTTTGATTACAAAATTATCATAAATGGTGACATATATTAAATTTGGAAATTTTTATAATTCTTTCCAATTAAGTTTAAGGCGAATATCATTTTTAATGTGGACTTCCTTAATTTCCGCCCAATGCATATAATACTTTTTATAATTATCTGAAAATCTACGATTATAAATAATACTTTTTATTGCAACGCACGTAACCAATTAATATCATTTTTTGCCATTGTAAATTAATATTATCTTAACATAATATTTTAGTCATTTTTAATTGGTTAAGTGCGTTGATATGGACGATAATATCAAATTCGGTAGAGTTTTTATAATGTTATATGAAATTAATAGGATAGTAAGATATTAATTGATAGGGTTTTGGCTATATATATGATTCATATTTTTATAATATTAAATTTCTTTACGACTCTAAATTATGTATGATATTTTTTAGGGACTGAAAAATATAAATGATTCATAATTTTGTTTTTCTATAAAACTTTAGTACATGAGGTTTATTTTGATGAATATTTTTTGTATTTTATAGGATACATGACATTTATTTTAGGATATACAATATAAATTGTTTTATATTGTAATATAAAAATGTCGTATATAAAAATTTATGAGCAATCTTGAAAATTATAAAATACATTAAAAAAAGAATTCCATATTAAATTTTTTGCAATCCCTAAATTTTTGCAAAAATACTTTTTGATTACAAAATTATCATAAATGGTGACATATATTAAATTTGGAAATTTATATAATTCTTTCCAATTAAGTATAATGCGAATATCATTTTTAATGTGGACTTCCTTAATTTCCGCCCTATATAATACTTTCTATAATTATCTGAAAATCTACGATTATAATCATATACAAAATTAATAGGATAGTCGGATATATATAGTCACAACTGATAGAATTTTGATTTTTGACTATATATACAATTCATACTTTTATAATATTCAACTTCTTTACGATTCATAAGTGATACATGACATTTTTTAGGGGCTGAAAATATATAAAAGATTCATAATTATGTTTTTATATAAAATTTTAGTACACGACATTTATTTTGAATAATAATTTTATTATTTTATGGGATACATGACATTTATTTGGGATGGAGAATACAAAATGCTTTATATTGTAAAATCAAGGTCGTATATAAAAAATTATGAGCAATCTTGAAAAATTGTAAAATACATTCAAAAAGGAATTATATATTAATTTTCTTTTAATCCCTTAAATTTTGCAACAATACTTTTGATTTTAAAATTATCATAAACAGCGACAGCCATTAAATTTGAGAATTTATAACATTCTTTTCGATTAGATTTAAAGAACTAACCATTTTTAAAGTGGAATTCCTTAATTTTTGCCGTATATATGTATATAATACTTTCTATAATTATCTTGAAATCTAAAATTATAATCCTATATAAAATTAATAGGATAGTCTTATATAGTCACAACTGATAAGATTTTGACTATATATATACAATTCATATTTTTATAATATTCAATTTCTTTACGATTCATAAATGATACATGCCATTTTTAGGGACTGGAAAATATTATTATAAAAACTTTGGTATGTAACTTTTATTTCTATTAATATTTTTTTGTATTTTATGGGATACATGACATTTATTTTGAGATAATATAAACTGTTTTATATTGTAAAATCAAAATATCGTATATAAAAATTTATGAGCAATCTTGAAACATAATAAAATACATTTAAAAAGAAATTCCCTATTAAATTTCTTGCAGTCTCTTAACTTTTTCAACAAAAATTTTTGATTACGAAATTATCATAAATGGTGACATGCATCATTTTTAATGTGGACTTCTTTAATTTTCGCCCTATACATAGTCTGGAAATTTACGAACAATAAGGGATTTGCAATATTACTTTGTGGCAACATCTAAATTTATCAGGTGATGAGAAAAGAGATCGAATCCAACATCCGAACCGTAGCCCCTGATCTCGTGTCCGATCAAAAAATTTTAGTAAAAACACTCTTTATAAATAAAAGATAAATCAAAAGAAGCTCATAATAGATATTAACGTTGGATAAATGGCCTCTTTTATAATTTTGAGTCCTAATAAACCCACTAAATTTACTTCAATTTATTTATATTTTTTTACAATTTTTATGTACTTCAAAACCAGTATAATTTTAATGAAATATAACGATTTAACTTCGATAATAAGACAATTATTGTTTGTCAACCATAATAAGATTATCGTTATCCGGATACTTCAGTAAACTTTTTGTTGATTGAAAAATTCAGTAAATTTTTAATCTCAAATTGATTTTCCTTGCATTAATCTGTATATCAATGTTACTTATACTAATCTATACCATATATAATATGTCTCTTTTTATGTTTTCAATATCTATACATTAAAATTTATAATTTCTTTTGGTCCATTCACCCCGCGCAGGGCGCGGGTGATCACCTAGTATCATTTAAAGTATTATCTATAAGTGACTAATGTGTGGTGCTATTCCCTATTTGTATGATTTATGTGTGTCGCTATTTGTATTATTTTTAAGTGTGTATCTATTTGTCTATTAAATGTTTGTTCCCCGTCAATATTATTAAAAAAACATTGTTTTTAAAATTGGACCGACCCGACGGTTAGGCCGTTCGACCATGAATCAGTTATATAATCAAATTGGATCTCAAAATTATTAAACTGATAGAAACCACTATAACTATCAAAAATTTATAAATCATCCATATAAACATAAAACTAGTTTATATATATAATATTTTATGTTTAAAATTTATTTATATTTTAACTATTTATCATATTTATTAACATTACTTTAAAATTTATATACTAAAAATATATTAAACCAGACTATTGAACCAACTTTGATCTTGTCGAACCATATTGAGCCGTGACCCAAAATATTTCTGGTTCAGTTTCCGTTCCGGTTATAAAAACACTGAAAAAACTAAAAAACTGTAACTTTTTATGATTGAATATTTCAAAAGAAGTTAGAGTTCATATTTTAATTTGGCTTCAGTCCATATTGCTAACTTTTAGGCGGAAATTCGTGACCAATTAAAGAAAATAAAAATAAAATATAAAATTAAGATGAACAAATTTAGGAATGAAAAATATGTTGTGAATAAAAGAAGAGAAAAATTTGTACTTTTTAAATTTCATGTATAGTAAATATTAGGGTGTCAAAATAAGCTGACTCAGCTCACCTTGATTTCTTATGTGCTCATTGTTTTAGGATCATTTAACAAATGAACTTAATGATCGAGCTTAAATTAGATCACGAGTTATATGAACAATTTTAAAGGAACATGAGTTAACTTATGAGCTTGGTCGTTTTATACTTAATATATATATATGGATGACTTATATTTTTCTTATGTAAGAAAGATAGTTTCTATATGAATCATATTTATCCTCTAAAATTAAAATGTAAAACCAAAAAAGTTTAAATATATATAAAAATGTAAAAGAATATAGATATCAACGATCATACCATATATATATTAGAACTAAAATATAAAATAAAATATTCCTAAGACTCTCATGTAGAATATATATCTTTACTATTTAAATAGTTGAAGTGTTTGAAGATGAATCATCTCAAGAATCTTATGTGTAATAGATTTTGGATCACTGATTTAGCTTTAATCTAATACATTATTAGGTGTTGATTTTATTTGGTATTTAATTTTTTAATTGTTCTTATATTTTTTAAAAAATTTGATCGCAAGTTAGTTCATTTAATTTATAATGTAGATGATCTGAATTCGGATTTATATATTGAAGCTTATATAATAAATGAGCTGAGTTAAGTTAGTTCATAAAAGGTCCAAACTCACTATGATTTAAGATGAGTTGAGTGAGCTAAATCATTTTGATACCCAATATTAGTTATTTACATAGATCTATTTTTTTAATTGGTTAGAATGTTAAAGATATTTACAGAACTTGGACCCTTTTTTAAACAAGCCTTGGATATATAAATATTAAAATAGATTCACATGTAACATTTAATGATTAACTAGATTTTGACCCGCGCTTTGAAAGCGCGGGATAATTTTTGGATGCAAAACTTCTAGAGATAATTACATTCGATCTTAAACATTTTATGTTTGACGTCTATAATTAAGAAGTTTTTATTTTGACATTTTATTTTATTTTATTTTATCTCTCACCAGTGTTTAGTATTTGTATATTCAACTCGGATTTGCCGTTGAACCAAATTTGGTGACACGTATATAATCCAATTTAGATTTAGTGAAAAAACCCATTGATTATAAATCTTAGAAATCCGATAAAGACTAAAAAACCGTGATTAACCCGTGATCCGACACCGTTTGACCCAATAAA
Organism: Brassica carinata; assembly: GCA_016771965.1. Classification (NCBI taxonomy): domain Eukaryota; kingdom Viridiplantae; phylum Streptophyta; class Magnoliopsida; order Brassicales; family Brassicaceae; genus Brassica; species Brassica carinata. Next base: position 53,444,912 of record CM028687.1, on the reverse strand, counting down.
AACCCATAAAAATCTGATAACTTTTCTTTAAAATGATTATTTTTTCATATAATTATAAATATTACATTTGAAACTTCTGAAGGAAAACCCCCATTGATTAAAAACCCGATAAAGACTAAAAATCCGTGATTAACTCGTGATCCGACATGCTAAAAACCTGTGACTAACCCGTGATCCGACACGCTTGACCCAGTAAAAACCCATAAAAATATGATAACATTTCTAAAAATGATTAATGTTTCATATAATTCTAAATATTACATTTGAAAAATGATTATTTTTTCATATAATTCTAAAGATTTTGCTTTAATAGTATAGATTTGAAACTATCATGATTGGCCGGGTATTTATGATCTAGGTTGTTTAGATTTATGTTATTGATTATTGATTGGTAGGAGATTTAAAATAAAAACTTCTGTATTTGTTTTTCTAATTTTTGGGTTATTGATTTGAAAATACATGTGCAACTAAAATAATATTGCCTATATATTGCAGAGTTATTAAGGATCTCTATATACTCAAAATTTAGAGTAGTAAGCTAATAAAAGTTTTTTTATATGTCATCTTTTATTGTTATCAATATGAGTAGTTTCATGTATATTTTTATATTATTTATAAATAAATTAAATAAAATGATTTAGGGGTTTAGGAGTTTGTCTTTGTTTCATACTATATATCTAAAATGTAAACATACAACATATATAAACACAAATCTGTTAATATATGTTAGATTCTCAAAAACCTGAATATGACAACATGTAAAGTATTAAGCATTAAGCTGATATAATTGTATCAGAATATTAAAACTTCGTAATATTGTAATGTTAAAGTCTCAATATTTATAAATAATACATAAACTTCATAAGCAATAGAAATTGTTTTCAGATGGCCGTGATTGTAGTTTGGTTATTTAACAAAGCTAAAAACTAAACATTGTTGAATTAAATAGATTTTGTTAGGATTAAAAAGATTTAGTTATGATTTAAATAAAAAAACATATATTTTAAATAAAGTAATGGCATGAATATGTAAATATTTTTAAACAGGAGGGTACCTTAAAAATGGCTTTCTGTTTTAATAGTATTGATCTGAAAATAAATCATTCAAATCTTTCTTGTTCATGAAGTGTAAATGGATACCTAACCAAATCTATATCTAATAAAATAGATATCTAAGAAAATTTTTAATTTTTCTTTATTAATAAGTTTAAATCAAATATACTAACAAAATCAATACCCAATCGAGCGTAGCATAATAAATGGTTAATAGAATACATAACTTGGATAATAATCCCAAAATATTGCATATTCGAAATAATTGAATATATTTTATAGGAAATTTAAATTTGACTACTATTGAATAAACCACTCGTGTATTAAGCTTTGTAATCTGTAAAGCAAAGTTTATTCACATATTTAATTATCCATGTGTATAAAACCTTATATGATAGTGTAAACCAATATTATCTTTGAATGTATAAACCAGATTTAATGTTAATATTTAATTAAATATTGTTTGACATTTTATTTTATTTTATTTTATTTTATTTTATTTTATTTTATCTCTCACCAGTGTTTAGTATTTGTATATTCAACTCGATTTGCCGTTGAACCAAATTTGGTGACACGTATATAATCCAATTTAGATTTAGTGAAAAACCCCATTGATTATAAATCTTAGAAATCCGATAAAGACTAAAAACCGTGATTAACCCGTGATCCGACACCGTTTGACCCAATAAAACCCATAAAAATATGATAACATTTCTAAAATGATTAATGTTTCATATAATTCTAAAGATTTTGCTTTAATAGTATAGATTTGAAACTATCATGATTGGCGGGTATTTATGATCTAGGTTGTTTAGATTTATGTTATTGATTATTGATTGGTAGGAGATTTAAAATAAAACTTCTGTATTTGTTTTCTAATTTTTGGGTTATTGATTTGAAAATACATGTGCAACTAAAATAATATTGCCTATATATTGCAGAGTTATTAAGGATCTCTATATACTCAAAATTTAGAGTAGTAAGCTAATAAAAGTTTTTTATATGTCATCTTTTATTGTTATCAATATGAGTAGTTTCATGTATATTTTATATTATTTATAAATAATACATAAACTTCATAAGCAATAGAAATTGTTTTCAGATGGCGTGATTGTAGTTTGGTTATTTAACAAAGCTAAAAACTAAACATTGTTGAATTAAATAGATTTTGTTAGGATTAAAAGATTTAGTTATGATTTAAATAAAAAACATATATTTTAAATAAAGTAATGGCATGAATATGTAAATATTTTTAAACAGGAGGGTACCTTAAAATGGCTTTCCGTTTTAATAGTATTGATCTGAAAATAAATCATTCAAATCTTTCTTGTTCATGAAGTGTAAATGGATACCTAACCAAATCTATATCTAATAAAATAGATATCTAAGAAAATTTTTAATTTTTCTTTATTAATAAGTTTAAATCAAATATACTAACAAAATCAATACCCAATCGAGCGTAGCATAATAAATGGTTAATAGAATACATAACTTGGATAATAATCCCAAAATATTGCATATTCGAAATAATTGAATATATTTTATAGGAAATTTAAATTTGACTACTATTGAATAAACCACTCGTGTATTAAGCTTTGTAATCTGTAAAGCAAAGTTTATTCACATATTTAATTATCCATGTGTATAAAACCTTATATGATAGTGTAAACCAATATTATCTTTGAATGTATAAACCAGATTTAATGTTAATATTTAATTAAATATTGTTTGACATACCTTTTATGAACATGTATTTTATTTGGTTCTGGTTTATTAATTAGAATGAATATTTAAGGTCAAACTGGTTTATAACTATAATTGTTAGACTTATATATATCACACGAACTCTTTCAGGGACCGGTTTGAGACAAAACCATGGGTCAAAAGACTCAGAATATTTTAACAAAAAAAAGGCTCAGAATATAGTTTAGTTGAATGTCGATTAGTGTATGTATAGATAAATAATATTGATATTTAAATTAAATAATATAGGTACAAATCAAATAATTAGAATTATAAAGTTAAGTGGTTTCATATATATTCATTTAAGGAAGATCTCGTTAGGTATATATAAATAATTTCTATAATTTTTTATTTAAAATTCAAGCTGAAAGGTTGAGATAAATAAGGGAATATATATTTTGTTGGAAAATAAAAGAAATATCTTGGAAAATAATAATTAAATAAAAGTATAGCCTAAAATAAATGGAATGGCATGGGATGGTAAATACTTTAAAACTCCAAGGGCTCCTCAAAAAAGACCCTTCCGTTTTAATAGTATTGATTTCTTTATAGTTGAAACAAAAAAAAAATGTCTTTACAGGCGACTAATGTACTATTTGTAATTTACTTTGATAGTTGAAACTGTAAGAATACTCTCTATAATGCTTCTCAATACTCCCTATTGTAAAAAAGCCCTTTTCCCAAAACAAAAACTCCCAATTCTCCCTCCTCAACGAAAAGTTGTCTTTCTGGCATGGCAGTGTGCCATCTACTGTCTATAGACCAAACACAACAATTTTTTTTTTTTGTAAAAGACCAAACACAACAATTGCCTTCATAGAAATATCTTCAGGTCGGCGGATCATCTACTCTCTATCATTGACTCAATCTTGAGGAATCATATCTCCTCTCTTCACCACTGGAACACCGCTACAACCTCAGAGAATTTTGTATGCTGACAACAACAACCTTACAGATATCTCAATCACTATCGGGTAAAGAGTTTCTTCCCTTCCCTTGAGGAGCTTGCATGTCTTTTTTTAAATATATGTTAAATTTACTCTAAAAGAAAAATACACTATTTTTGTAACTTGTACTACATTTCTAAAGAGAAACTAAAGAACTTGTTATCTTGTGGAAAGCCACATACTAAGGCCATGATCATTGCAGGTCTCTTAATTATGGAGGGTCTCTTATTTTCGTTAAGAAACTCTTCTTAAGAAACCTGCATTAATCATGTCCTAAATGCAGCATCAAACTTTGAAATCACCCAATTGTCTAAAAGACAGACATCTGTTTCGAACTTGTCTATCAAGCATCGGGACCAAGACTGAGACTGTTGTTGGAGTAGCTCCATGTCTTCTATCGTTTCTTTCCCGCCAAATGGAGTGTATTGTGAGCTGGAAGACATATCGGGTGAGGAACATACTGAGGAAGTCCTGAATGTTACCATTAATGATCAGCAATAACTCTGTCCAGATTGTTGTGAAATTCCCACATAAAAGATCTTTCATCAGCTGAGACCATACAACTGTAAAAACTGGGCATAAAAAGAAGAGATGATCCCGAGTTTCTGCAGCTTGCATGTCTTCATCGACGTCATTGTACCTTCATACAGTTATTAATTTACAAAAGTTTTTTTTAGATTTTTCTATTTTAAAGTATTTCTTTTTCTAAAATAAGATATATATTTGATTTTAATGTATATACATTAATCAAAATTTTGAAATTTGACATTCATATTATTTTTATTATATTATTTGGTGTATATAAAATATGTTTCATAAAACGTAAATGTGATTTTAGATATAGTTTTACTAAATCTCATCAAAATATATTAAGTGTATCAAAATATAAAGATAGTTCTATTATAAATATAAAAACAATATAATGGTTTATTTGTACTTAAATCAAATGTAAAATATAAAAATATTAATTTATAATTTTAGTGGGACCATATATTTATATAGGATTTTCTAAAAAAATTATAATCTTATTATTTTATCGATTTGTGTCATATTTTGAACCGGTCCAATTTTGGACTGGAGAAATTTATTTATTTATAGTGTTTATTAATTTATCGAATATTAATTTATAAATTTTCTATATTGAACTTGAGTAAAAGAAGTTAAACTCGTACGTCAATGCATATTAGAAGACTTGACGCAATCACTGGGTTTTGGCAAAAGTGATGTTTGATTTTCCTATAATTTTGTACTTGTTATAGTAACAGGTTTCTCTCTTGCTGAGCCAATGGTAAGCCAGCTCCTTGAACTGCAGAGTTTCGCCGCCATGAAGATTCTGAATTACACATGTGAAGACATGGTACAAGCTGAGGGGAGAGAAGAATTGATGCAATCACTGTCTTCGACTGCACGTGAAGAAATCTCCATGCTTCAATGCTTTTTTATTAATTTCACCTCTACTAGAAGGGATCCTTACGAGAACATGGATGCCTTTTGTGATTACGTCAAGACGTTGATTGATTTCAATGTTTCGAAAGCTCAAGAGGTGATGCTGAAAGAGTCATAGAAGCTATTAGAGTGAAGAGTTTGAGCTGCAAGACTTTTGTATGGATACAAACCCGTTCATCTTTTTGTGAGTGTGCAGATTCTAGTTCTTTAGTTTGTATATTCATCAAAGGTATGACTTTTAATTTTGATGAATGAATCAGCCGATATATGTATCATTGACCTTCCTCATGCAAAACAGTGATCAACTTATTTTATATATTTTTGAAGCTGGTATGAGATGTGAGAGTCTCACCTTCTGCAGCAGTCTCATTGTGGCATGCACGCTTTGGCTCTTTCTGGTTTTGGAGTTGAATGGATTCTCTCGTGGAGAAACTTAGATCAAAGATCTTATCGGAAAGGAAGAATCAAAGAACGAACTCTTTCAAGCAGCATCACACATCGCACTGATATAACTTACATTTCGCTCTTCTGTTTTGTGCTCACAAAGATATATATCGACCAAGTGGTGCTTTGAATTCGACAATGGTAGTCTTTGTGACGATAAATAAAATGAAATTTCAGTTAAAATAGTTTTACACAGAATAGTCAATGCATGTGATAAATTAAAGTTCGTGCGCCTTGATTCTTAGTACGTTTTCATTCTGTCGAAGGTAGTTCCCCGTATTAATCTTTCAATAAGAGAAAGGTATAGTGAAAAAAATACTATTCGTATTACTTGTTTTTACGCTGAATGCATAATTATATAATTTCTATTTTATTACAATTTTTACATGCACGATATTTTTAGGGACATTTTTAGCTGTTTACCACCACAACGAACAGTTATTCTTATAATATTTTGAAACTTTTGTAAATTTTACATCCTATAATCTACAAAAAAATTTACAACTTCTAAATATCGAATTTCAAACTTAATGTAAAAGCCTTTAAATTCTTAACCTAGGCCACACGGCTTCCACATTCGTGTTACTTGTTTACAACAATATTATTAGATCGGCATATATGTAAAGTGATCATCTAAACACATCTAAAGACATTTAAAATCATAGTAATAATTTACACAACCATTATATATGTAAAGTAACGTATACCGAAGCTGATTTCGTTTTTTTTTTCTTTCTTTTTCTGGATTCTCCTGTTGTCTCTTTTTGCGGATAATATTCATGAAGGATTTTCTTCGTACAAATTTATGACAATCTAACCACATCAACTGGTTTTTTTTTTTGGGACAAAAACCACATCAAATGGTTAATCTCCGAAACTTGTCAGTTAACTGATCTTAATGAATCTAAACTCTTTTTACGCAAATATAATCATTGATACCTACCTATAAGAGCATCTTACTATGAGCAAATTCCTAGATAGAGCAGCTTAGTTTATGATAAAGTAATGCCACCATTCTATATCATTCATTCAATATTTTAATTAGAATAAAAACAAGCATAAACAGTAACGAAAATTTTATTATATATGTTTCGCAAGAAAACATAGAACAAAACAAATGAAGAGAAAAGAACAAGACATATGAGGAAAGGGCTAAGTTAGTTGTTGGAGGCTGCTGTCTGAATTACGCCACCGTGGGGTCTCCCGACCTATTGTCAAAAGCACCACTAAAAAATGAATGACTTATCGTAGTTTCTTTTTACAACAATGTGATCAATTTTTAACTCAAAATTTAAATTTGTTACTTCATCATCTTGTTTTTGAAATCGAATAGGTACAATAGTGTTATTTGTGTTAAAGTTATTCATATAAATACCAACACTTTAAGAATGTATATATTGTTGAATAGTTTTTTTTTTAATTATTTAAGAAGCTAAAACCATTTCTAACCCCTATTTCATTTTTACTTCATTTGAAGAAAATTTTGCTTTAGTCGTACCATTTTTATTAAAAATGAAATAATGAACAGTATTTTTAGAAAATTTGAAGATATATTATTTATATATTCATTTTTGGAAATGAATTTTTAAATTATAAATTGGTCATTTACATATTTTTTCTTTTACTAAAATAAATTAGTTATGTTAATATTATCTAATTAATTTTAAAATTTCAAGTATTATTTTCATCTAATTAGATATTTATATCGAAAAGCATGAAAACTTTATTTCTAAAAAATTAGCTTGATTAATAAGAACAAAGACAAATAAGCTTATTTTTACTTCAAAACACTTTTATTAATTACGTACATAAAATTGTATATATTGTGTTTCTTTATAAAATATGATGTGTTTTTTTGTTTACTTATGTTGTGTAATAGTTTTACTAGATGATAATGTTGTATTTATATTAAATAGCAAATGCATTGAATTATTTCTAAAATTAAATAATTGAGTATAATTATTAAAGATGAAAAAGTTAAAAGTACTATTAATAATTGATGATAAATTGGAGATAGAATCTAGGGCTTTTTGCAAAAGTAACTCAAAACTTGGAGTCAAACAGAAAACTAACTTTTTCTTTTGACTCATTTTTTTTTTTTGAGATTTTCATTCCACACCCGTGATTTTATCTACTTAAAATGCCATTAACTTTTTTTTTTTTTTCAAAATGGCTTTTTATCGTCTCAACCTCATCTTCTTCAATTATTTACAACAGTGCTACTACCATGAATAGTTCAACAACCTCAGACTAACTGTTTGGAGCTTTTAATGCCCTTTAATGCACGTGAAATCTCTTTACACTCTCTCGCTTCAATTGTTATGAACTAAAACAACATTTCTTTCACTTTCTCTCCATATTCATCCAAAACTCAAGCTTTTGATTCAAAATATTTTATGGTTGTGAGCCATATTTCTTCGTTTTGACTTACGGTTGCTTTCGTTTGAGGTTCTCGTGGTTGGAGAAGACCCCGTGTGCAAACGGTCATCTCACCTAGTTTAAGGTACAATTTGAATTTTTGAAGATCTGTTTCACGTAAGACTTACTAGTAAGTCATTCGTATGCGTAAGACTTACCGATAAGTCTTCGGTCAAACGGACGACTTAAACTAAGTCGTCCGGCTTTGTTTGTTAAAAACTCAGGCGACTTATATATAAGTCGCCTACGAAACGGCTAGTTTTGCATTTGACCGAATCGTGTCGATCTTTGACTATTTCTCGACTAATTTATAATTCACCGCCTCGAAAGTTAAAATTTCAATATTTTATTAAACTGACTACTTTACGTAAGTCGCCTTAGGTTAGTTTTGTAATTGAAAAATAAAACTTCATCGCTTAACTTTTACCGCACGACATAATATAAAGTCGCCCGACAGAAGACTTAATTTAAAGTCGTCCGGGAAAGCAAAGTCGCCCGAATTTTTCCCAATTTTCTGGTCAAACCTTGCTTATCCCTGACTAATCTTAAATTAGTTTCGTCTAGCTGGGCGACTTTCAATTGTCGCCCGAGAAAGTTAAAATTTCAAGTTTTATTTTTAATTACAAAATTAATCAAGACTAATTTACACGTAAGTCGCCTAGTTTGAATAAAATATTGAAATTTTAACTTTCCCGAGACGACTGAATTATAAGTCGCCCGTAAATAGTCAAAGATCTGACACGAAGTCGGTCAAATGCAAAACAAGTCGCTTTCTGGTAGACGACTTATATATAAGTCGCCCGAGTTTTTTTAACAAAGCCGACTAATTTAGAATTAAGTCGTCGGTTAATTTTAAATTGCAAAAGTGACCTCTTTAGGCGACTTACCTTTAAGTCTTCTCGACGACTTATTTCAAGTCGCTCAAGGCAATGTTTATTGAACTTCTTCATTTTCTATATTTACTAATGTGTTTTATTTTGAATATTTGCGATGATTTGTCGGTTACATGCAGTTTATGGAGAATGGTTGTTGAGAGATTGCCGCTGGGATTTTGTGGTTGATGATCTCAAAGGAGCAAAATTGTTTTATTGAATGAAGATTCAACACATGCTGAACTTGTTGCAATGGCTCAAGAAGATTATAACCGGACATGAGAACAAAGGATCGTGGAGATTAGCTACTCATTACCAGCATAAATGATGATGGCTCCGTGCAGTCCTCCCATTCATGTTACAAGTGATGACAAGTTCGAACTTGCTCGAGATACTCAAAGCATAGAGTATGTCTTTGTGTATCAAGCCGCAGCAAGGTGGAAACGGTTTCGAGAAAAGGGATAATGATGAAGCCGGTGAATGGGAAGAAGATGTTGGTGATGATGAAGCCGGTGAATGGGAAGAAGATGTTGGTGATAATGATGAAGCCGATGAATGGGAAGAAGATGTTGGTGATAATGAGTTTGTTGAAGATGAAAATCAAGATGGGGAGGAGGAAAATGGGGAGGAGGAAAATGGGAGGAGGATGCTGATAACTCTATTGTTGGTGAAACGGATCAGAATGGTGGGGATTACGCCTTTATGGAAAGGTTCAAGATGAGGACGAGGAAGATGATGATAATATTTGTTTTGAAGAAATGGAAAAGACATATGCTAAGACAAATGCTATTGAAGGAGGAAAATCGGATGGTACCAGATCTATGTCAACCAGAGTTTTGTTAGCAAGGATGCACCGCTTGAGCTGCGGTTGGTAGCGATGAGGGTAGGTTTTCTTCGAATATACAAATCAACGAAAACTCTCCTTGTGGCAACATGTCGGGTTAGCGGTTGTGGATGGAAGATCAGAGCGAGTGTGAAACATGGGACAAACACGCTTTGGGTAACAAAGTATGTGGAAAAACATTTATGCTCGATGGGAGACCGACCGCCACCGGAGACACCGTACCAAGTATGTTGGTAGTCTTTTCATTGATCGTGTTGGAATCATTGATGGGATAACTCCGCAGCATATCACCGATGCAATGAGGAACATGTTTGGCATGGAGCTTGATTACACCACTTCATACGAGCACTGTTATATGCACAAACATTGGTGAGAGGATCAGCGAAGAAGGGTATTCGCCCGGCATCATATCTCGAGCAAATCTCCATTGCAAATCCTGATTCTATCACGGCTATAGAACATGATTCTATGAAAAGATTTAAGTATCTATTTCTCTCTTTTGGAGCTTCTATAAAAGGTTTTAAGCATCGAGAAGGGTCATTGTGGTGGATGGAACTCACCTAAGTGGAAAGTATGGAGGTGTTATGTTAGTTGCAGCCGCACAAGATGGCAATTTTCAGATATTCCCATTGGCTTTGAGATCGTGGATGCTGAAGATGAACCTTCGGGAATGGTTTTTCACAAAATTGGCTAGTTGTATATCTCATGACAAGCCTCGGTGATAGTCTCCGACCGCACGCCGCCATTAAAAGTGCGTGTGATAAGGTGTTTCCTTGGCAACTCGAGGAATATGTTATTATCACCTTCAAGATAACATTGTCAAAAAGTTTAAAAGGAAACATCTCATGTACTTGGTGAAAGGGGCTGCTTATGCTCACACGGTTTACGATTTTGACCGGTACATGGCTGAGATAATGAGTGCAAACCCGAACTTGCAACGATTTGGAGAATGCCGACGCCAGCCTATGGTCAAGGGTTTATTGTAAGGGGAACAGGTACAACATAAAACAAGCAACATCGCTGAATCTATTAATTCGCGACTGAAGCGAGCAAGAGGATTTCGATTCGTTCTGCTGGAGTTCATAAGGCGGTTAGGAAAATGGTATTGAAAAGGAGACAAGATGCATTGAGTCTCACAACTCAACATAGCCGGGTGTTGAATACTGCTTGCTGTTCAACAGAGATAGCGGATAATGATGACGGTCCAACCAATTGATGGATGGCGATTCTTTGTCAAAGGTGGCAAAATGGACTGTGTGGTTGATTTGGAACATGCAAAGTGTGATTGTGGTGTCTATGGAGTGGAGAAAATACCTTGCTCTCATGCTATAGCTGCTGGAACACATATTCGCTTGCATATCTCCACACTTGTATGTCCAGTGTACTCAAAGAATTATTTGTATGCAGGATACTCGAGAATATATATCCTATCGTGTCACAACATATTGAGGAACGAGAATGCTTTCCTCCGGACGTAAAGCTGGTCCGGGAGCAGAAGAAATCAAGATGGCAATCTTGGTTGGAGCTATCTAGGATGAGAGGACACAAACCCGTGAAGAAACACAGGCAAGGAGATGCTCAAACCGCAAGGAAACTGGCCATACGGCCACAATGTACACAACCAGTTGATTAGTTGTCCGACGACCTAACTTTAAGTCGTCCAGCTGGAAGACCTTCGGGCGACTTATAATTGCGGGCGACTTATATATAAGTCGCCCAGTTGTATTCTATTTTAGACTACCTTCTACTAAGTCGCCCAGTTGTATTCTATTTTAGACTACCTTCTACCGAGAGATAACATATTTTAGACTACCTTCTACCGAGATAACATATTTTAGACTACCTTCTACCGAGAGATAACATATTCCAAAATGTAGATCTTTGTTACGCCATTGTTCGACTAATTTATAATTGTTCGACGATTTATAATTGTTCTCGACTAATTTATAATTGTTCCGACTAATTTATAATTGTTCGACGACTTATAATTGTTCGACGACTTATAATTGTTCTTATAATTGTTCTCGACTTAATTTATAATTGTTCTGACGACTTATAATTGTTCTTATAATTGTTCTCGACTAACTTATAATTGTTCTCGACTAATTTATAATTGTTCGACTAATTTATAATTGTTCTTATAATTGTTCGACTAATTTATAATTGTTCTTATAATTGTTCGACGACTTATAATTGTTCGGACGACTTATAATTGTTCGACTAATTTATAATTGTTCTCGACGACTTATCATTGTTCGACGACTTATAATTGTTCTTATAATTGTTCGACGACTTATAATTGTTCCGACTAATTTATAATTGTTCTGGACGACTTATAATTGTTCTGGACGACTTATAATTGTTCTTATAATTCAAAAGCATAATTGTTCAAAAAGAAAGAAAGCATAATTGTTCTTATAATTCATGAAAGAAAGCATAATTGTTCAAAAGACATAACCATAATATAAAAAACATTAAACTTGAAGAGATTAAGAAAGCAAAGACGTTAATCAAACATCTGTGGCTCATTCAACTTGTACCAATCGATGTAAGGAATCTGAACATCAGCCACCTTGGCCTCACACAAGTTCAAATCTAGCTGCTTCTTTTCTCTTTGCTAAATGGGTTCTTCTTGAAAAGTTCATTCATGAGTTCCAGCTTACCTTGTATGCGCGACACTTCAAGCTCTTCAACATGTTTCTTGGCGATGGCATCATTTAGTTGCTTGTACATAAAGAGCTTGGCTCGGTAATGCTCAGTGGTCGCCTCAACTCCCTTGTTGAATGCCTCTTCTAGAAGAACCATGATCTTCAACCATGGGAGCCTTGAGTTTAAGGTCTTTGTTGAATGCCATACTGAGATTTTGATCCGATGTTAATAGATCGAAATTATTAAACGGATAGATCTAAACAAAATTTATATAAAACGGATACAAAGAAAAAGGATAGATCTACTTACTTAGCTAATATTGGGAGAGGCTAAATTGGAGAAGAAGAGAGATGATAGTAAGAGATGAAATCGCTAACTATGAGTCATGTCTTATATGAAGAGGATGTGATCGAAGAGTCATGTCTTTTCACATTCCTAATAAACTTTTCAAATTACTAATCGAAATTAATATATTAAAAAGAATTTAAAGTGGTCTACAAATATTAGAATTTAAAGTCGCCCAGCTGGAAGACCTTCCGCACGACTTATTTGTAAGTCGTCCAGTGGAAGACCTTCCGCATCTAATTTATTTGTAAGTCGTCCAGCTGGAAGACCTTCCGCATCTAACTTATTTGTAAGTCGCCCAGCTGAAGACCTTCCGACGACTTATAATTGTTCGGGCGACTTATTTGTAAGTCGTCCAGCTGGAAGACCTTCCGCACGACTTATTTGTAAGTCGCCCAGCTGAAGACCTTCCGCATCTAATTTATTTGTAAGTCGCCCCATGCTTTAAAAGATTAGTCAAAATCATAAAAGCTTTAAAAGTTTAAATGTAATATCTTTTACACTAATCGATAAACACTAATAACATACATGCCCACGAATCTAATCATACATGCCCACGAACTTATCACCATCCACATTTTCTTTCAAATGCTGATCAAGAAGCTCATCCATATATCCAGCCATTTTATCCCTCATATTCTTCGCTATTCTAGCAAAGTCTTTAGAGTTAAAGGGGACTCCAAGAGCATGACATTCAATGTACTTTAGAGCATTAACGCCACAATCACCATTGTTGGCCGTGGGTACATCTTGTCTCTCATATGTGTATGGCTCCAACCCGTATTTGACCCAGATTTCGCCGGTGGGAGCGCACTCAACAAGCGATAAGGGACCATCTCGAAAAGGCTGCATTATGTCATCCCATGCTTCTGGTGCAGTAGCTGAAGGTATGCTGTCCCGCATCGACTATGTGCCTCTTAGGGATCGATATCCAAATAGCAACCCAATGAGCGTTCTTCAAGTTCACTGGCGCATAGATATCATCAATGTCCTCCCCCCACACCTTCTTTGATTGGCAAAATGAAGGTATTGATCCGTCATAAAAATTCCACGCCCCACCAGGTAGAGCTCTTCCTAAACCTTTGTGATCAGGTACGGATAATTTGAAGAACTCATACTGGTCTCTCCAAGACTGGAAAAGTTGTGATCCAGAAGCACATTCGCCGCCCCGAAATCTTGTGGGTTCTCTTGATACCTCTGCCTCAGCACATTAATCCAAGCATCTATATGCTGCATATAAAATAATACAAGTTAGAAGATACCAGACGACTTATTTGTAAGTCGCCCAGCTGAAGACCTTCCGCATCTACTTATTTGTAAGTCGTCCAGCTGGAAGACCTTCGGGCGACTTATATTTAACAGACGACTTAAAGATAAGTCGTCTGGAAAGTAGTCTACTTGGACAACTTTGTAGACGACTTTCCAGACGACTTATATTTAACAGACGACTTAAAGATAAGTCGTCTGGAAAGTCGTCTACTTGGACGACTTTGTAGACGACTTTCCAGACGACTTTCCAGATCGACAAAGATACAAGATAAGCAGAAGACTTACGCAGTCTTCCAGCCATTCTCTGGCAGTCCGGAGGATGTGATACCACCAAGTTCGTGATGTACGTGGTTTTTCATCATGCTTAGTGAAATAATGACTGCAAACAATAAAGCAATCACTTACGGATCAGAAATAATCAGTTTTGCTAGACTAAATCAAGCTATTATGGGTAAAGCAATCACTTACGGATCAGTTTTCAACCAACCAGCGAGTTCCTTCAACTTAGGTTTGTTTGCTGGCTGAAATGGATTATAGGCTGCCACTTTATCTTTATTTTTCTCTGCCGTATAAGGAGATATCTGCGTGGGAGAAGGTTTCCTCGCCGCTCACCTTGCACGCACAGAAGCAGTGGGAGCTATTTTGTCCAATACAACCAGGCTCGGTTGTTGTACGGTGGAAGCGACGCTCGGTTGTTGATCGGTGGAAGCGACGCTCGGTTGTTGATCGGTGGAAGCGACGCTCGGTTGTTGATAGGTGGAAGCGACGCTCGGTTGTTGATCGGTGGAAGCGACGCCGTTGGTCGCTGGAAGTGACAGCAACAATCTCTTTGGAGGAGACACCATCTGCTTTATCCGGCAAGATCTTATTTCCCGCGTTCGCCTCATCGCGAATTTCTCTCTGCATTAAAAGTTGCACACTAGTTAACCCTGAGACGACTTAAATAAAAGTTGTCTGGACGTCTAGTTGACCATGGACGACTTAATTTTAAGTCGTCCATGGTCAACTAGTCGTCCAGACAACTTACATTTAAGTCGCCCAGTGGTCAACTAGTCGCCCGCATAACTTACATTTAAGTCGTCTGGAAAACTAGTTAACCCTGGACGACTTAATTCTTGTTGGGAGAGGATTTGATACTAACCTCGGATTGTTTGGCTTGAGGGGTAGGTTGTTTCTTTTGAAGAGTACGCTTTTTGGTTTGAGGAAGAGGCTTTTGGTTTGAGGAAGAGGCTTTTGGTTTGAGGAAGAGGCTTTTGGTTTGAGGAGTAGGCTGTTTCTCTTGAGGGGTAGCCTGATTGGTGACACCAACCTTCTTCTCCATAGCTTCCACCCTATCGGACAACTTCCTAATCTCCTTGATGCACTTCCTAAACCCTTCTTTCATGCAGTCAACTAGCCCTTCTTTCATGCTGTCAACTACGTCCTTGAACATATTTTCCAACTCCTCTCTAGTCACCCAACTAGCCTCTTCTAGCCTCTTCTAGCCTCTCAGAGCCTCTCAGAGCCTCTTTACGAGCCTCTCAGAGCCTCTTTACGAGCCTCTGTAGGAGCCTCTTTAGGAGCCCCTTTACGAGCTTTCTTCAGAGGTCTTGGATTGTCTTCCTCCTCCTCCACCACAACCATCTCTATCTCTTTGGTTTCTTAGTACCAGTTACTTCCCAGCAATCCTTGGTCCACTTCCACGGTCTCCGATCATACATGACTTTAATGATGTTCTCATGGCACGCCCTCAACCTCGAGTCCCATTTTGGCCACATTTCACTAATGTCCTTCTCAACAAAGTTGATCACGCTGGTCTGCAGTAAATAGAAGAATCGAAGTTAGATATTTGAAAAGATAAATAGACGACTTAATTATAAGTCGCCCGAAGGTCGCCCAGTGGAAGACCTTCCGCATCTAATTTATATATAGTCGCCTACTAAGTCGCCCAGCTGGAAGACCTTCCGCACGACTTATATATAGTCGCCTACTAAGTCGCCCAGCTGGAAGACCTTCCGCACGACTTAATTAAGTAGATACCTGTCTCAAGATAGCTTCTTTCATTGATCTGCGGCCTCGCTGCCCCCGTAAGACAAGATCGGTGGAGACGGACTGTTTCCTCCGGGACCACCAATACTAGCTCCCAATTCCGCATAGCTGTGTACACCCAGACCTGAAGAACTTGTATAAACCCATCCACTGTAACAGCCAGTAATATCTTTGTTCCACAAAGAGTCCATCAGCACCTTAAACGCGACTCTCCCCATGGATAATTCTCAAACCGTTCTAAATCCATCACTAGCCTTGCCGGACTAGATCGCGGTAGCGGTTGAAAACTTTCTCCCTTCAATGAATCCAGTGAAGATGGAAAGGTACGCGAGCCGCCATGCATCTTCCGTGGACCAATCCTCGCATCTCTTCGTCGCTATTATCCGATCAGTAGTTGGCCCTTCCGTGATGAACTCCCAAAGACGCCGTAAAGAAACCATCTCTTTGGTAACTTCACATTTTGGTGTCTCAAGGTCCTCGATGTACTGCAGCGAATGGCTGAGGTTTTCAAACTCTAACAGTGAAAACCTCAAAGGTTCTCGACCAACGAGACCACATCTCATACTTCTTCTTAATGTCCAAATTGAAACCGAGCATGTAGTGAACCAGCCTTGAAGCCCAACCAAATCCCTGCTCCTTGAACTTGATGAAAACTCCCAAACTCGACTCCTTGAGCTCTTCAAATTCTTCATCGTAGAGCTTCCCTAAGAGCAAGATGCAACTTGTTATTATCCGTATGATACTAAATGCTATTGTGGGCTTCTCGCTCTTCCCTAATGTGTATAACCTACGGGAGTTCGAATATCCATCCTTTTGTCGCAAAATAATCAAAGACAACAATAGATAAGCTAAACAAGCTAAATCTAACAAGAACACACGTAAAAGTCGAACACAAGCTAAATCAATCACTTTAATTGTAACTCAGACGACTTAGTAGACGACTTAGATTTAAGTCGCCCGAAAGTCTTCCAACCGACGACTTAGTAGACGACTTAGATTTAAGTCGCCCGAAAGTCTTCCAACCGACGACTTATATATAGTCGCCTACTAAGTCGCCCAGCTTGAAGACTTTCCGCATCTAATTTAAATTACAAGTCTTCCAAGAGAAAAATTAAGCGGACCTGATTAGTAGCGTATGAGTACTGCCATTGCGGTTATAGATCTGAAAAATAAACGGAAACGGTGAGAATGAGTAAATTGATAGAGACAACGCTTTATGTTCATCTTTTCCTCGAGATTGATGACTTACCGGCGCTAGGGTTTACAGAGAAACGGCGCTACGGTTTACGAGAAGAAGCGCGGCGCTAGGGTTTACAGAGAAGAAGCGCGGCGCTAGTGTTTAGAGGAAGCGGCGGTGAGATAGTGTTGGTGAGCACGGTGGAGAGGGCGACGGTGGAAGCGGCAAATGCTGGTTTAGAGGAAGCGGCGGCCAGAGTTAGAAGAAGCGGCGGCGAACGGTGAGAATGAAGTGAGATAGATAGCCGACGCTGAGGACGATGGTTTGTTCGGAAATAGTGGAATTCAAATCGCTTTGATATCGCCGTGAGAGAGAACTGTTAGGTTGTGGTTTCTAAATTTCGCTAAAAATGAACAAAAAAATCACCTTATATATTGGGTAAATAATCCGTTAGCTTTAAAAGTACGCTGGTAAAATTTA
Source organism: Brassica carinata (assembly GCA_016771965.1). NCBI lineage: Eukaryota > Viridiplantae > Streptophyta > Magnoliopsida > Brassicales > Brassicaceae > Brassica > Brassica carinata. The sequence goes on along the minus strand of CM028687.1, from coordinate 53,427,198 downwards.
AGGTTTGGTCCGCTTTAATTTAATTTATTCTCGCTCATAATGTACATCGAAGACTAAATATTTACCGCCTGCTTACGTAAGACTAAATATTAAGTCGCCTCGCACTTAAAATGAACCCCTAAACTAAAATGACTAAATTAACTAACTAACCACGTTATAAAATCAAATTATACTTCAATAGTGTTTAATATACACGTAAATGAACACGCTTATGTAATTTTAAAATTTTTCAAAAACGGTTTTAATGCTTTCCGAAATCTAACCCTAAGAACATATACAATACTACAACATATGTTGATGAAAGTTAAACTAAAGAATATCATGACTCACTACTTTCACTCATCTATGCTGAAAACAATTGAAATTTGTTATATCTTAATTTTATCTCTTAATACATATCTTAATTACATAATTCTCATTTTTCACTTATCAAAATATTTTTTACAAAATTTTTAAATTATGTTTAAGAATAACTGTCCGCACGACTTTCGAGGGTAGAAACGAAAAAAAATTCGCTTTTTGTTTGTTCACAAGGGGATAGTTGTAATTTCAATAGCCTTTTAGGTTACTTTTGCCTTTGACCCAAGTTGGGGTATTCTTTTGGGTTTGACTCCAAGTTTTGAGTCACACTTGGTAATTCTCCCTAGAATCTATTTTGAATATTTATTTTATAAAGAGAAAATGAAGTAAACAAATGTAGTAAAAACAAATTATATTTTCATTTTAAAGAAAGTGAATTTTTGAAGATAAAAATGAATTAACCATTGGAAATGGTTATACGTTTTTTTTAAAACTGAAAACGTAATCTGTTTTTTTTTTTCTTACAAATTTTGATACTTTTTTTTATCAAAAGAAATGATTGATACACATGACATTTGGAAACCTGGAAAACGAAATTGATAATTGTTTGCAAAAAAAAAAATGTAATTGATAATTGATGGCTGCTGACTGCTTGGCGATTTTGGCAACAAAAGTCAAGTCAGCCAAAAGAAGTTACAGGTTATAACGGTGGCATCAAGAATGATTTGACAGAAACGTAGCCATGTGATGTCACAAATTAACTTACTATTAATCTATGTGGAAGTGAGTATCAAAATGTATCTTGTCTTCACAGATCTGGTCGAGCACAATACTTCCAGCATTTTCTTGTATTGATTAATACTTCGGAATGGTAGACTTTCTGATTTTTGTGGTCTTTTCTTTTTTATTTTTTGTAGAAAGGATAGCATAGCATAAAACATATGTACAAATCACTTTTCATAATCCCTAAACACTATTTGAAAAGTAATTTATACAAATATCATCACCACAATCATTTTCATTAAAAAAATAACATATCATTAAAAAGATGATATGGCTTTATAAAATAGTAACATGTCATTAGATTAAGTGTGACATGTAAATTTTTTTATAAAGATTTATATTATTTGGCAAGAAATTTTAAATATAGTAATGACTAAATATGAATCACCATTAATATAAATTTTCATATAAATATTTATTTTTGTGTAAGACTATTAAAATATATTAATAACTCATATATCACTATTAAAATAATACATATATAAAATATATATATATATATTTCAAATTAATTAAAATAAGCTAAATAAGAATACAAATATAACTATGATTAAATGTATATTTAAATGTATCTGTTCATCAGGTTATTTACAAAATGATTTCCGAGTTTAACATATTTTAACTAAAACAAACAAAATCTCAAATTTATTAGAATTTATATTTATATATATATATATATTTAAAACTAGATGATAAGATATATATTTCAAATAAATAATCCTTAAATATAATATAATATAATTAAAATATTTTTATAAAATGTAATTTTAACTTTATTGAAATTTAAATAAAATCTAACTGAAATAATTAAATCAAATCAAAAAAATAAAACTATAAAAAATACTTATATGATTTTTGTAACCCATTGAAGTTAAAATATTAAACCAATTATGTTCAAATGTAAGTTAAAACTTTTTGAAAAAAATATTATATTTAAAATTATTATTTCTGCACCATATACAGGGAAACTCCTAGTAAAACGTACTTCTAAGTAGTTCATCCGAAGCATAATGTCAACATAACTCTAACAAAAAAAAAGAATTTCTCAATAAAAGTTTGATAACATGTGAGACTGCGAGGTAGCGTATCGCATTTTTCCTTACATCAAAGACAATAATATATTAACAAAGTTACAATCTTAACCTCAAAAATTATGATTGATTAAAACAATTATGGTTGACAACTATAATATATTTTGGAAAAACAAAAACAAAAGCTAGAATCTAAATCTTGAATCGCTAAGAAAGTGTTTTTTCCTTTCCAAAAACTAAAATCAAAGTATATTTTAACTCTACAAACAATCAACACATAAATGTCAATATATATATAAACTCTTTTGGAAAAAAATAATACTCTATGCACATATTTACATGTATATCTCGATCTAATATACTAGGGTAAGTCATATATGGGTCTGATTGGTGATGGCTGTAGTTTAAAAAAAAAAAATTGTAGAAAAATATCTGTAGAGTTTTTGTTGTGGTTTTATGTTCTATTGCTGTAGAATTTTATGGAAAACCCTAAAAAATTACTTTAGATATTTGGGTTTGCAGAGCATCTGTACAGCTGTAGATTATTTTAAGAGTTGTGGTTTTCAAAAAAAAATTAAAACTTAATTGCTCTAAATTTGATGTTATAGAAATAAATGGAACTTTTGATCAAAAAAATAAAAATAAAAATAAATAGAACTGTGGAGAGCACCTGCAGCAACTACCAATCACACCCTATTTCTATATGTTGCTGTTAGTTGATCCTTCGGTGCATATATATAAATATATGTATAATTATGTGAACATCGGTCGAATTTCAAGTTTGTTATGATGTTGATTTGATTCATTCAAGCTTAAAAATTGTTGGTGAAAATTATCTAACTTACAAGATATAATTGTTGCCCTCTCTAGGTAACGAATCGTTTGAGTTGCGTTTCACAATTAGTACTACTGTAAAGTACGAAGTAACGTTTTGGTTAATTAACTAATGGATAGTGATAGTGGCATATTCTGTGTCGAATCATTTATGCGATGTGCATTATTACGGGTCTAATTGGTGATCATCATAGGAATATTAGGAATGAATAGGAAAAAAATGCAGAGGAATTAAATCATAGGAATGAAAAGGAAGATTATTCCTTATCAATTTTGGTGAGGAACAAATTTGTTCTCTATTCCTCTAGAATAAAAGGAATGACAAAAAATAAAAAGGAAAAACATTTCCTTATAAATGGTAAAATAAATTAGGAATAATAAGGAATGCAATATTTTTTTTTATTCTTTGGTCACCAGTTATACCCTACGTGTACATAGTTTTTCTTTGGAAAAATTCTTAAAAAACATACGGACTAATTTTTATTTGCTAAAAAATAAATAAACTATTTTGAATCTCCGTTCAATACACGAACTAATTTTCGTTGCCTATTAAATACACGAACTTTTAAATTTGCAGATTTTACACATCGCTTTAAACGGCGTTAACTATACTTAACAGAAGTAACGATGATGTTAGTGTTAATTAAACATGTGTTTAAATTGTGAAAATAATTTCCTAAAAAATACACGAACTAATTTTCATTTGTTAATAAAATATACGAACTATTTTGGATCCTCATTTAATACACGAACTAATTTTTGTTTCTCATTTAATACACAAACTTTTAAAATTTTCATATTTTATACATCAATTTAGAGGACGTCAACTATGTTTACAAGAAGATGACATTAGTTTTAATTAAACACATGGTTAAACTGTGAAAATCAAGCTCATCCTCAGCCGAAACCTCTCAAATCGATTGAGCCCTAAGTTAGTTTCAATTCGAGTTTGGCAACCTAATTTGTTCCGACCTCTTTTACTCTCCAAACTATGTTCTTTTTCTTCTTCTTTGCTTTGATTTTCCTTCATATTGATTCGAAGTGGAGTCGATTTCCATGTCGTGAAAAAGAACGAAGAAAATTGGATAATTTTAACCAGTTTCTGATTTTGGAATTAATTTAGTATTATGTTTTTCTGATTTTTATCATTCGCTTTGATTTCAGTGATAATAATTTTTTTTTTTGAACTTAGTGATAATAATTCAATCAAAATTAATTTACACTATGGAAGCATAATTGAGAAGAAAACTAACAATGTGATAAATCGTGTATTAAACGGAGATCCAAAATAGTTTGTTTATTTATTAGCAAATGAAAATTATTTTGTGAATTTTAATAAAAAAAAATATCATAATTTAAACATGTGTTTAATTAAACACTAACGTCATCGCCACTTCCGCCGTCTAAAATGATGTGTAAAATCTACGAATTTCAAAAGTCTGTGTATTTAATAGACAACAAAAATTAGTTCATGTATTAAATAGAGAACCAAAATACTTCGTGTATTTTATTAGCAAATGGAAATTAATCTATGTATTTTCAGAGAATTTTTCCTTTTTTCTTTTGCTTAACAATTACTTGCGTGGATAGAGCTGGAAAAAATGTGTGTGTTTGTGTGGGAGAGGGGGGGGGGGGAATGTTACATATCAATATGTCGATTACTATTTGCTGACTAACGATTGTTAAAAATTACTAAGTTATATCACGAGTGTAATAGATTTATCAAAAAATAATTAATTTTTATAGCAATTTTTTTAATAACCGCGGAAATTTTAAAAACTTTCTAGGTCCAAATTTTAATCTCACGAAACCTTCCATATCCGGGTACACAACTAATCCATAAATATGGTACAGTTAAGCGATTAAGGTAAATCAAATATATGGTGGAAACTCTTTTACCACTAGTCCAAGACAACTTAGTTAAAGTTTTATAGAAATTAATTAACATTGACAGATTTAAATTTCCCATATAAAGTTATTTGCTACAATTTCCCTCAGATTTTGATAGTTTGCTATGTCAAAATTTTAATAATTTGATTAGTTTTTTTTTGTCTGACATCTTTTAATTTTTATTAGTTAAGGCCTAAAAAAATTCTCTACGTAAAGAATTCATAAAAGTTTCAAATCTGTACAACCCAGGATGCTTTTAAATGTTATTTACAAATTATGTTTAGGATAAAGATATACAGTAAGTATAAGCACAAATGTATGTATAGTAGCGCATGGTTTGTAAATTCCAACACCATTGTTAGTCTAATGGTAAAAAAATTGTTTAGTAGGCATTTTGTCATTCAAGTTTAATTTTAGTTAAAATGATTATTTACATCGATTAGGTTTCTGACAAAGACATATACGATATTTGAATGCATAATAATTTTTTTTTGAACTTAGTGATAATAATTTTTTTTTGAACTTAGTGATAATAATTTTTTTTTGAACTTAGTGATAATAATTTTTTTTTGAACTTAGTGATAATAATTCAATCAAAATTAATTTACACTATGGAAGCATAATTGAGAAGAAAACTAACAATGTGATAAATCGTATTAAACGGAGATCCAAAATAGTTTGTTTATTTATTAGCAAATGAAAATTATTTTGTGAATTTTAATAAAAAAATATCATAATTTAAACATGTGTTTAAATTGTGAAAATAATTTCCTAAAAATACACGAACTAATTTTCATTTGTTAATAAAATATACTAACTATTTTGGATCCTCATTTAATACACTAACTAATTTTTGTTTCTCATTTAATACACTAACTAATTTTTGTTTCTCATTTAATACACTAACTAATTTTCATTTGTTAATAAAATATACTAACTATTTTGGATCCTCATTTAATACACTAACTAATTTTTGTTTCTCATTTAATACACAAACTTTTAAAATTTTCATATTTTATACATCAATTTAGAGGACGCCAACTATGTTTACAAGAAGATGACATTAGTTTTAATTAAACACATGGTTAAACTGTGAAAATCAAGCTCATCCTCAGCCTAAACCTCTCAAATCGATTGAGCCCTAAGTTAGTTTCAATTCGAAGTTTGGCAACCTAATTTGTTCGACCTCTTTTACTCTCCAAACTATGTTCTTTTTCTTCTTCTTTGCTTTGATTTTCCTTCATATTGATTCAAGTGGAGTCGATTTCCATGTCGTGAAAAGAACGAAGAAAATTGGATAATTTTAACCAGTTTCTGATTTTGGAATTAATTTAGTATTATGTTTTTCTGATTTTTATCATTCGCTTTGATTTCAGTGATAATAATTTTTTTTTGAACTTAGTGATAATAATTTTTTTTTGAACTTAGTGATAATAATTTTTTTTTGAACTTAGTGATAATAATTTTTTTTTGAACTTAGTGATAATAATTTTTTTTTGAACTTAGTGATAATAATTTTTTTTTGAACTTAGTGATAATAATTTTTTTTTGAACTTAGTGATAATAATTTTTTTTTGAACTTAGTGATAATAATTTTTTTTTGAACTTAGTGATAATAATTTTTTTTTGAACTTAGTGATAATAATTTTTTTTTGAACTTAGTGATAATAATTTTTTTTTGAACTTAGTGATAATAATTTTTTTTTGAACTTAGTGATAATAATTTTTTTTTGAACTTAGTGATAATAATTTTTTTTTGAACTTAGTGATAATAATTTTTTTTTGAACTTAGTGATAATAATTCAATCAAAATTAATTTACACTATGGAAGCATAATTGAGAAGAAAACTAACAATGTGATAAATCGTATTAAACGGAGATCCAAAATAGTTTGTTTATTTATTAGCAAATGGAAATTAATCTATGTATTTTCAGAGAATTTTTCCTTTTTCTTTTGCTTAACAATTACTTGCGTGGATAGAGCTGGAAAAATGTGTGTGTTTGTGTGGGAGAGGGGGAATGTTACATATCAATATGTCGATTACTATTTGCTGACTAACGATTGTTAAAAATTACTAAGTTATATCACGAGTGTAATAGATTTATCAAAAATAATTAATTTTTATAGCAATTTTTAATAACCAAGGAAATTTTAAAACTTTCTAGGTCCAAATTTTAATCTCACTAAACCTTCCATATCCGGTACACAACTAATCCATAAATATGGTACAGTTAAGCGATTAAGGTAAATCAAATATATGGTGGAAACTCTTTTACCACTAGTCCAAGACAACTTAGTTAAAGTTTTATAGAAATTAATTAACATTGACAGATTTAAATTTCCCATATAAAGTTATTTGCTACAATTTCCCTCAGATTTTGATAGTTTGCTATGTCAAAATTTTAATAATTTGATTAGTTTTTTTTTGTCTGACATCTTTTAATTTTTATTAGTTAAGGCCTAAAAAAATTCTCTACGTAAAGAATTCATAAAAGTTTCAAATCTGTACAACCCAGGATGCTTTTAAATGTTATTTACAAATTATGTTTAGGATAAAGATATACAGTAAGTATAAGCACAAATGTATGTATAGTAGCGCATGGTTTGTAAATTCCAACACCATTGTTAGTCTAATGGTAAAAAAATTGTTTAGTAGGCATTTTGTCATTCAAGTTTAATTTTAGTTAAAATGATTATTTACATCGATTAGGTTTCTGACAAAGACATATACGATATTTGAATGCAAAATACTTTTTAATCTGCGACTTGTTCCGTCAGTTGAAATAAGAACTAAAGCTAATCATTGCTCTGAAAAAGAATATTACACACTATTTGACATATGAATAAGATAATTTTATCTTAAAAGAATTGAAACCGTGATTAACGACATGAGAATTACGATACATGTGGTGTTTACTTAGTTTTATTTTATTTTATTTTATAACAATTCTTTTGTCGTTAAGAGTTTTGATTGTAGTTTTCGTCCTTGAAGCAATCATATTATATTCATGTTAAAAAACTTTTCTCTTATTTCCTCTAGTTACTGATATAAATAAAATAATACACAAACAAATTTATTTTAACTCAAACAAAATGAAATATGTTTTCTCGACTTTATTCTTTCTCTCATTTTACTTGCCCTCACATTTTCATCTTTTAGTTTCCTTCCATTTACTAATATTTCTCAATCACATTCATTATCTTTTGGTAATGTGAAATTTATTGATAAGTAAAGAAGTCTTTTTGTACAGAAGATTTTATTTAAGTAAAGAAGAATTCATTTACAAGAAGATGATGACCGAATACGGTTCCAACAATGAAGTAGGCCTCCGTATTTATTGACTTCAGTGTAGCGCAGGAAAACAATTGTAGACAACATTTTCAATATCATTAGTTCCTTTTTTGCAATGTCAAATTTATTGATAAGTAAATAAAAGTTTAGCTATAGTAAAATTGTACTAAAAAAAAGATTAAGATGCATGATGACCGAATATTGTTTGAATAATGACCATTGTTTAACTAGAACAGACATTAATTTTGAGTGTGGGCTACTAATATTAAAGATTTTTGCAACTCTGTGTCCTTAACATACATCTTCATAAAACTGAAGTAATTAAAATGACATAAACAAAAAAAAATGACATAAACAAAATAGGGTTGTTGCAAGAAAATATTAAATAAACATTACTCAATCCCAAAAATACTTTAAAACAATACTTCCCTATAGAGTTCTTTTGTGGCACGACATTGACTAATGACTAGAGGATCCTAGAACAATTTAAAGTGTTAATTGGTCTTAATTGTTACAGGGAAGTTAATCTTATTAAAAACTACAGTTTCCAGGGTAGTAAGACTATATTAATACCAATGTCTATATATGATGATACCTAGGCTAGAACATTTTAGAGTTTGGCCCTTACTATTGGGTAACTAACTAGCGAATAAAATTACAAAGCAAACATATATGTTAAATAATAATTAATAATATTATCATGGTATCAAATTTCCAACATTAATTTTTCTTGATGTGACCCTAAGCTTACCAACGGTGACTAATGCTTCCAACGAAGCTTTTCTTTACGAGATATTAGTTATAGATTTTACTGAAAAGTTTATTATACATACTAGTATTTTACATGGACACTAATTGACTGATACATGTGAGCAATTATAAGTGCCAAGAATTGATTTAAACACTTTATCGTAAAAGAAGTTTTGAATTTTATTTTGGTCTAGACTAGATTTTTGGAAAAGAAGTGTTTTATTCTCCATGTGCTTTATCGCTTATTCTTTGAAAGTTTTAACCACTCTTCAACTTTAATAATTGATGTTGTCAAAATTCTAAAAATATCACACTTTTGCAAATAGAAGAAATCAATAATGTAATGTTCAAAACACTAATATAGACCGGTTGCGGTCAAATATATAAATCGTCCCATTAAAAAATAATATATATATATATGTGATTTTAGTGTATTTATATACAAGCAGTATAACTAATTAACAAATCTGTAGACTATAATAGCCTTTTATTTAGAAAACTTCCAGCATATATATATACTTTTTTCGGGAGAAATTTATGATACCTATTGATCTGAAAAAGTTGAAAACACAAGTTTAAAATAGTATATGATTATATCCATAAACATGGGTCCAAAACATTATTTTCTAAATTAGTATTGTTTCTTTGCACGATTTAATATTTTCAGCCTACATTTATGCTTATAATTTCGTTATTACTTTCCCCTTTCTGTTCATCTTTACTTCTGTCCATTCTTGTCTTATCTATATAGAAATATGTGTGTTTCTGTGTTACAGCATAATTTCCAAAAATAATATATTTTTAACTGGGATTCATACTAATCTCTGAATCATGTGGACATCTGGATTTTTAGCTACTTAAAGCGTTCATAGATGGATTAAACTACGTTAGAAAGACTCAAACCTAATTCTTAAGTAATAGAATGATTTGATTCAGTTTCGAATTACCAGTTACGTTACAGTTTTATCTATAATACCTATACGTACCTTTTGACAAAGAATATATTACAAGTTTGAAAATATATACGTACATTTACTTGTGTTGGTACTTGGTAGTTCCGTTCGTGTAGTAAACCGTGATGTGCATAATGCCATTAAATTAGCTGTAGTTTTTAAAAAAAATTAGCTGTACCTTATTATGTGTCATTATGGCAATGAGTAAAAAGATTCATATTTTTTTTGAAAAGATTTTGTAAAAAGATTCATATATTGAATTTAGTAAAAAGGTTCATATTTTTTTTGTTTATTATATATGACCATGTTTTTTTGGAGCAAAATATGACCATGTTTTTTTGGAGCAAAATATGACCATGTTTAGGTCTCATATTAGAACTCCAACCGCACGACCAGGAAAAAAAAACTACAATGCCACTGAGATTGATCCCACATGCTATAATTCTCATAATTGAGATTTCACATGCACCCTATACTTATAAATCGTTATGTACACATAATGGATAAATTATACAAACTGTATACATAGACTATTCAAAATAAATAAGAACATGGGACTTTTTTAAAAACAAAAAAAATTGTAAAATAATACAAACGAAAAATTGATATGGATAATGTGGATAAATGGAGTAGAATAAGTACAGCATAGTAGTTTCAGATCAGTGCGGTCGAATCAAATAAAATGATACTGGCATAGTATGATTGATATTTGTTACTATCATATTGGAGTGTTGTTTATTACAGTCGAGAAGTGTGAAGCTAGTCGACGCGGTTTTATACACCGAGTCACAATACGCAACCTAGCATATATTTAATCGCAGTCTTATATGTCACAAATCAACGTCGTTGTCGTTAATTTGGTCTATAGTAGTTTAGTTTTATTGGATTTGGTATCATAACTCGGTTTCATCTTAAAAACCAGCTGTCTTCCTCCTATTGTTGGCGAAGGGTTCTTATGTCAGCCATTTTAGGACAATTCGATTTTACTTATAATCATCCCTTTCTATACATTTTTTTTTTGGCTTGGGAACGTTTTAAATACCCTCTATATTTTTTTTTGTCAAACAAATACCTTCTATATTTTTTTTTTGTCAAACAAATACCTTCTATAAATGTTATGTTTTTCGTAGCATTAAGTTTTTGTTAATGGTGTGTTTTTCAGTAGCACTAATTTTTGCTAATGGTGTGTTTTTTCAGTTGGATTGTTTTTGTTAATGTATATTAATATAACTTCCATTGTATGACATTGAAAATTTTGTAAGAACGTTAGAGCTTTCTATAATGTATATATGCATGGTTGATAGATACTTATAGTAAGTTTCTTTGACTAATAAGTAAAATTTACAAGATAACATTTACAGAATGTCGGTAGAAAATAAATTATACTATTAGGTTGATGTCATTGTGATTAACATAGTTTAACAAGCAACCAATATAGTAGCATTTATTTTAAAGAAAGTCTGGTTAAAATTACAATTGTCAATTAGTATTTTGGCTTATTTCAATCGGGTGGTTGAAGATTAGTTTTCTAGACCGTGGAAATTTCCAAATAATTTGAATTTTTGATTATAAAGATAACAAAACCAATAATTGCCAGCTAATAGCGAAATTTAAAATAACTAAACAATTAGGAGAAAAAAACGTAGGTATTGAATCGGTCCCTTATGAACAAAGGCCACCTCAAACGACTAGTTTGCTCACTATAAAAACAGCTCTTGTCCATGCAGAAACACAATCAATCACTTCTTCTTCATCTTCTTCAAACACTAACCATTTTCTCCAAGTTCTTCTTTCTTTAATAATTTGGACACAAAAGGCCTTAGCAGCCGGTGAGAATTATCCGGTGATCTAAACAATGGCGACTCCGGCATGGAGTCATGCCAGGGGTCAATGGGTAGTAGCCATGTTGGCGTTACTCGTTGGCTCGGCAATAGCTACCGAACCTTACTATTATAGCTCTCCTCCACCACCGTATGAGTATAAATCTCCTCCACCTCCCGTTAAGTCTCCTCCACCTCCTTATGAATACAAATCTCCTCCACCTCCCGTTAAGTCTCCTCCACCACCGTATTACTATCATTCACCGCCGCCGCCGGTGAAATCCCCTCCCCCTCCTTATGTATACCAATCTCCTCCTCCTCCGGTGAAGTCTCCACCACCACCTTATTACTACCACTCTCCACCACCACCCGTGAAGTCTCCTCCCCCTCCTTATGTATACAACTCTCCTCCTCCACCAGTGAAGTCTCCACCACCACCATATTACTATCACTCTCCTCCTCCACCGGTGAAGTCTCCTCCACCACCATATTATTACCACTCTCCTCCACCACCAGTGAAATCTCCTCCTCCTCCTTACTACTATCATTCTCCACCACCTCCGGTGAAATCTCCACCACCACCATATTACTATCATTCTCCACCTCCTCCAGTGAAGTCTCCTCCACCACCATACTACTACCACTCTCCTCCTCCTCCAGTGAAGTCTCCTCCACCACCATACTACTACCACTCTCCTCCTCCTCCAGTGAAGTCTCCACCACCACCTTACTACTACCACTCTCCTCCTCCTCCGGTGAAGTCTCCTCCACCACCTTACTACTACCACTCTCCTCCTCCTCCGGTCAAGTCTCCTCCACCACCGTACTACTACCACTCTCCTCCTCCTCCGGTCAAATCTCCACCACCACCTTACTACTACCACTCTCCTCCTCCTCCGGTGAAATCTCCACCACCGCCATACTATTATCACTCTCCACCACCACCGGTCAAATCTCCTCCACCTCCATATTATTACCATTCACCACCACCACCAGTCAAATCTCCACCACCACCATACTACTACCATTCACCACCTCCGGTGAAATCTCCTCCTCCTTACTATTACCACTCCCCACCTCCTCCAGTGAAATCTCCTCCTCCTCCTACTACTACCACTCTCCTCCTCCTCCTCCGGTGAAATCTCCTCCTCCTCCTTACTACTACCACTCCCCACCTCCTCCGGTGAAATCTCCTCCTCCTCCTTACTACTACCACTCTCCACCTCCTCCGGTGAAATCTCCTCCTCCACCTTACTACTACCACTCACCACCCCCTCCCGTAAAATCACCACCACCACCATACTACTATCACTCCCCACCTCCTCCGGTGAAATCACCACCACCACCATATTACTATCATTCCCCACCTCCTCCGGTGAAATCACCACCACCACCATACTATTACCATTCACCACCCCCACCGGTCAAATCTCCTCCTCCACCATACTATTACCATTCACCTCCTCCACCAGTGAAATCTCCACCACCACCATACTACTACCACTCACCACCTCCTCCAGTCAAATCTCCTCCTCCACCATACTATTACCATTCACCTCCTCCACCGGTGAAATCTCCACCACCACCATACTACTACCATTCACCACCTCCTCCTCCTCCTCCTCCTCCTCCTCCATACTACTACCATTCACCACCTCCTCCAGTGAAATCACCACCACCACCTTATTACTACCACTCACCACCCCCACCGGTCAAATCTCCTCCTCCACCATACTACTACCATTCACCTCCTCCACCAGTGAAATCTCCACCACCACCCGTGAAGTCTCCTCCACCACCATACTACTATCACTCTCCACCACCTCCGGTGTCCTACCCTCATCCTCACCCACAGCCACATCCACTTGTCTTTAAAGTTGTTGGTAAGGTGTATTGTTACAGATGTTATGACTGGACTTACCCCAAAAGTCCCACGATAAGAAGCATCTCAAAGGTAACTAATTAAGTCTTCCACGTGTTCAATAATTAATGTTTTAATCTTAGCTAACTTAATTACAGAAAATAGTATCTTGGTGATTATAGAATGACTATAGGCTTATAGGATTTAAATAAACAAGCATATATGTATTGTGAAGTGGTAGTTGTAAGTCTGGATTATTTATTAGTGGAGAAAAGAAAACGATTAAGTCAAGAAAAAGACAAGAATCTGTTATTGACAAACAATCCAAAGGAGATCGAACAAGCAAAATCGATTTTGTAGATAGACCAACTAAAAGGACATCAAATGATATTTTAAATTTTAATAATTTGTTTTGTCATATAGGTGCTGTTGTGGAAGTGACTTGTAAGGCCGGTGACAAGACAGTGAAGGCATACGGAAAGACCAAAATCAACGGTAAATACGCAATCACCGTTAAAGGATACAACTACCGTAAATATGGTGGCGACGTCTGCACGGCCAAGCTTCATGCTCCTCCTAAGGGATCACCATGTAACATTCCTACAAGTTACCATATGGGTAACAAAGGTGCAAAACTCCATGTGAAATCAAAGACAAAGTACGAGGTTGTGCTTTATGCTAAGTCCTTTGCTTATGCACCTAAGAAACCTTACGGTGAGTGCCACAAACCGGCTCCTTACCATCCTCCATACTACTACAAATCTCCACCACCACCGTCTCCGGTTTACTACTACAAGTCTCCACCACCACCAACTCCGACTTATGTCTACAAATCACCACCTCCACCAACCCCAACATATGTCTACAAATCACCACCTCCACCAACCCCAACATATGTCTACAAATCACTACCACCACCAACTCCGACTTACGTCTACAAGTCACCACCACCGCCAACCCCAACATATGTCTACAAGTCTCCACCTCCACCAACCCCTACTTATGTCTACAAGTCACCACCACCACCAACTCCAACTTATGTTTACAAATCACCACCACCTCCAACTCCAACCTATGTTTACAAATCACCGCCTCCTCCTACTCCAACCTATGTTTACAAGTCTCCACCACCACCAATGCACACTCCTACACCATACTACTATCACTCTCCACCTCCACCAGTGAAATCTCCTCCACCTCCTTACTACTACCATTCTCCACCACCTCCAGTGAAGTCTCCTCCACCACCATACTACTACCACTCTCCTCCTCCTCCGGTCAAGTCTCCTCCACCACCATACTACTACCACTCTCCTCCTCCTCCAGTGAAGTCTCCACCACCACCTTACTACTACCACTCTCCTCCTCCTCCGGTCAAGTCTCCACCACCACCTTACTACTACCACTCTCCTCCTCCTCCGGTCAAGTCTCCACCACCACCGTACTACTACCACTCTCCTCCTCCTCCGGTCAAATCTCCACCACCACCGTACTACTACCACTCTCCTCCTCCTCCGGTTAAATCTCCACCGCCGCCATACTATTATAACTCTCCACCACCACCGGTCAAATCTCCTCCACCTCCATACTACTACCATTCACCACCTCCTCCAGTGAAATCACCACCTCCACCTTATTATTACTCATCTCCACCACCACCACCAAAGTCTTACCCTCCACCATACTACTACTCATCTCCACCACCACCACCAAAGTCGTACTCGCCACCATACTACTACTCATCGCCACCACCTCCGGTGTCCTACCCTCATCCTCACCCACAGCCACATCCACTTGTCTTTAAAGTTGTTGGTAAGGTGTATTGTTACAGATGTTATGACTGGACTTACCCCAAAAAGTCCCACGATAAGAAGCATCTCAAAGGTAACTAATTAAGTCTTCCACGTGTTCAATAATTAATGTTTTAATCTTAGCTAACTTAATTACAGAAAATAGTATCTTGGTGATTATAGAATGACTATAGGCTTATAGGATTTAAATAAACAAGCATATATGTATTGTGAAGTGGTAGTTGTAAGTCTGGATTATTTATTAGTGGAGAAAAGAAAACGATTAAGTCAAGAAAAAGACAAAAATCTGTTATTGACTAAAACAATCCAAAAGAGATAGAACATGCAAAATCGATTTCGTAGATAGCAATTACAAGGACATAAAATGATAGTTTAAATTTAAATAATTTGATTTGTCATATAGGTGCTGTTGTGGAAGTGACTTGTAAAGCCGGTGACAAAACAGTGAAGGCATACGGAAAGACCAAAATCAACGGTAAATACGCAATCACCGTTAAAGGATACAACTACCGTAAATACGGTGGCGACGTCTGCACGGCCAAGCTCCACGCCCCACCTAAGGGCTCGCCGTGTAACATTCCTACAAGTTACCATTTGGGTAACAAAGGTGCTAAACTCCATGTGAAATCAAAGACTAAGTACGAGGTTGTGCTTTATGCTAAGTCATTTGCTTATGCACCTAAGAAACCTTACGGAGAATGCCACAAGCCGGCTCCTTACCATCCTCCTTACTACTATAAGTCTCCACCACCACCTTCTCCAGTTTACTACTACAAGTCTCCACCACCACCAACTCCCACTTATGTCTATAAATCACCGCCTCCTCCAACCCCAACATATGTCTACAAATCACCTCCTCCTCCTACCCCGACATACGTCTATAAATCTCCTCCACCACCGACTCCGTCTTACGTCTACAAGTCACCACCACCGCCTACTCCAAAGTATGTCTATAAGTCTCCGCCTCCACCAACCCCTACTTATGTTTACAAGTCGCCTCCACCACCAACTCCAACTTATGTTTACAAATCACCGCCTCCTCCTACTCCGACCTACGTCTACAAGTCACCGCCTCCTCCTACTCCAACTTATGTTTACAAATCACCACCACCTCCAACACACACTCCTACACCATACTACTACCATTCTCCACCACCACCAGTTAAATCTCCTCCACCTCCATATTATTACCATTCACCACCCCCACCCGTAAAATCTCCACCACCACCATATTACTACCATTCACCACCCCCTCCGGTGAAATCTCCTCCTCCTCCTTACTACTACCACTCCCCACCTCCTCCGGTGAAATCTCCTCCTCCTCCTTACTACTACCACTCTCCACCTCCTCCGGTGAAATCTCCTCCTCCTCCTTACTACTACCACTCCCCACCTCCTCCGGTGAAATCTCCTCCTCCTCCTTACTACTACCACTCTCCACCTCCTCCCGTGAAATCTCCTCCTCCTCCTTACTACTACCACTCACCACCTCCTCCGGTGAAATCACCACCACCACCATACTACTATCACTCCCCACCTCCTCCAGTGAAATCTCCACCACCACCGTACTACTACCACTCTCCACCTCCTCCGGTGAAATCCCCACCACCACCATATTATTACCATTCACCACCTCCTCCGGTCAAATCTCCTCCTCCACCATACTATTACCATTCACCTCCTCCACCAGTGAAATCTCCACCACCACCATACTACTACCACTCACCACCTCCTCCAGTCAAATCTCCTCCTCCACCATACTATTACCATTCACCTCCTCCACCGGTGAAATCTCCACCACCACCATACTACTACCATTCACCACCTCCTCCCGTCAAATCTCCTCCTCCTCCATACTACTACCACTCACCACCCCCACCGGTCAAATCACCTCCACCACCTTACTACTACCACTCACCACCCCCACCAGTAAAATCTCCTCCACCACCTTACTACTACCACTCACCACCCCCTCCAGTCAAATCTCCTCCACCACCTTACTACTACCACTCACCACCTCCTCCGGTGAAATCGCCACCACCACCATACTACTACCACTCACCACCCCCACCGGTCAAATCCTCCTCCACCTTACTACTACCACTCACCACCTCCTCCGGTGAAATCTCCACCACCGCCATACTACTACCACTCACCACCTCCACCGGTGAAATCTCCACCACCACCATACTACTACCATTCACCACCTCCTCCCGTCAAATCTCCTCCTCCACCATACTACTACCACTCACCTCCCCCACCAGTGAAATCACCTCCACCACCTTACTACTACCACTCACCACCCCCACCGGTAAAATCTCCTCCACCACCTTACTACTACCATTCACCACCCCCACCGGTCAAATCTCCTCCACCACCCTATTACTACCACTCACCACCTCCACCGGTGAAATCGCCACCACCACCATACTATTACCATTCACCACCCCCACCGGTCAAATCTCCTCCACCACCCTATTACTACCACTCACCACCTCCACCGGTGAAATCGCCACCACCGCCATACTACTACCACTCACCACCCCCACCGGTCAAATCTCCTCCACCACCATACTATTACCATTCACCACCTCCACCCGTGAAATCTCCTCCTCCACCATACTACTATCACTCACCACCTCCACCAGTAAAGTCTCCACCACCACCATATTATTACCATTCACCACCTCCTCCAGTCAAATCTCCTCCTCCACCATACTACTACCATTCACCACCTCCTCCGGTGAAATCTCCACCACCACCATACCATTACAACTCTCCACCACCACCAGTAAAATCTCCCCCACCTCCAGTCTACATCTACGCTTCTCCCCCACCTCCTACCCATTACTAAGCTCATCAGATTTAACCAAATTTCCCCATTATTCAAGTAAGTCTCAACGCTCCAAGACTTTGAATATGCTCCATATCCATTTCGATAAAACTTAAGTCTCAAAGTTTCAGTTTCTTCTTCACAGGTTTTCTTTTTAAAAATGAAATAAAGGAAGGGTCAAAGTCAAAGATGAGAAGAAGTGAACCAAATAAGGATCGTCGCGTGGAAACCAGGAACAATACATCTCTAACAATGATCCACATCACTTCCTCTTCTTCAATGTCGCTCATCTTCCAGTTGTGCATCACCATCTTCGCGTCTTCATCAAGTCAAATTGTTTCCAAGACCCCATTAGATCGTATCATACTCTTCTTTTTGTTCCCTTTTGTCGTTTTTTTTTTGCTAAACCCTTTTGTTATTAAGTGAAAGAAATGGTTTCGTTATTTATTGGTTGTGCATACATTTTCTATATGTGTATCTTTCCTTAATGTGATGAGAGAGTTGTTAGCAAATAAAAAAACCGTTCAGTTGTTAGATTAGATTCAATGATATTTTTTCTATTTTTGAAACATAGTTTGAAAGACAAAAAAGTTAGAAGACATTCTTTTGAGTTGGACACGACATCGTTAGTTTTTAGCAGAAAGTTATCGTTGCTTCAAACGCTGGAAAGTGGAAGTAGCAATATCTTTGCGATCTTACTGGCAGCTTATTAATTAATTGTGTTATGTAGTTAGTTAGAGACATTTTCGTTCAACTAATTTCTATCTGCTTTTTGGATACTGACTATTGAATAATACTATTTATGAAAAACACCGGATTTAAAAAAGTTAAGTTTGATATATAAAAAAAAATCAAATGACAATACATTTCTGTAGAGATTTTTTTTGAATTGGTTGACAAAAAGAGAGATTTTATCGATTTTTGATACCCAAAACTTTTCCAAATGTAGTTTGTATAGTTAACACAAAAAACTGAACCAAAAGCACATGAAAACCAATACTAAATCGATAATTGGTTATCATAGAAGATTAGTTGGTTGTAATTTGGACTTTCGTATTGCAATAGCTGAGTTGAGGCACATTGACTTAAAAAGTATTTTACAACAGTCTTAAATCGTTGCCATTTCTTTGGATGGGAATATGATGCTTTTTTTAAAGAAATGGGAATATGATTCTTTGATAGTTATAGTTTCTTAAAAAATTATTTCAAAAAGATAGAAGTATATTTGATCCATATATATATAGCAATCAATGATATCAAATTATAAATAATTTAAATAGTTAATTCTATGAGAAATGGCCTTACGTAGTCTTATATCAACTTTTTCTTTTCATTTTAGACTCCAAAGTCCAAAATTACAAAATTGTTTCATTTAATATATCAATTTACCATTTTATCCTTATCTTTCTTTAATTATATTTTTTCTTCTGAAAATTGAAATCACGAAGTGGCGAGGCTTGTCTCATCTCTGGCGTCGATCATCTCCGGCGTGAATCATCTCGGCCGTCATCATATCCGGCATCGATCATCTCGTCCATCATCGTCTCCGGCGTCGCTTTTCACTCCCCTACCTGATCGAAAACGTCTTACCAAAGATCACCAGCTTCCAGGTCAATTCGTATAAGCTCTCTCTCACCAACGACGAGCCTCTTCTCTTCTTTGATCTCTCTCACTATGGATCCTCAGCCGGAGAACGATCACCTTCCATCTCCGGCGTTAATCTCCGACCAAGTTCTAATAAACGGCGTCATCACGCCTTTGACTCTAACCGCCAACGGAGAGCTACAATGGACGGAATCTGGTCGGCGAAAATCGACATCAGAGAAAGAGATCCTGAGCTCCGTCCTGGAAAGAAACAAGATTAGAGTGAAGACCTTGGTGGAGAGAAGAGGCGGAGGATCAACCTGTTGCGGAGGAAGTGGAGGAGACTACGCGAGGAAGTATTTTGTGTTCGAGCCTCTCTACGATGAATCTAGAAAGCTATGGTGCGATAAGCTTCGTCAACAGCTCCACTCTCTCGGTTAGATGTCAAATTAATCGAAAAGCTATTGGAATCGAAACGGTATCGTAATTTGGTGAATGCTTTTGTAGGTCGGTCTAAGAGGTTGCTTGTGTTTGTGAACCTTTTGGTGGGAAGAAGACGGAGAGGAAGATATTTTTGGAGGAAGGGAAGCCGTTGTTTGATGATGCTGATGTTCAACTTGAGATTCAAGGTTTCTATTTTTTGTTTCTGAACTCTTCTCCGGGGAAATAATAATCTGATTGGTGATTTTGTTTGCAGAAACTAAGTATCAGTTGCATGCAAAGGAGATGGTTAGGTTCATGGATTTGTCAAAATATGACGGTGTCATCCTAACCAGACGGTTCTCCACCATGTCGATACGGCCAATGCCGTGTTTTCCTCCTATTGTGTTTAGTTCAGAGAGAAGGGTTGCTCGAGAGAGTGCCTTCCCGTTGAGTGTCACTGGAAGTCCAGATTCTATCCCTATCTCGATGTATCTGTTAAAAGTACAAACAACAGTTGCTGAGATGTAAACATACTACAATGCTATTGCACTACACTTAACACTAAACAAAGACGTAAGCCTGACTGTAAACAAGAGTCACATGTGTTACCTTTGGTGAATTCATATTGGTTTGGGTCTCTTCAAAAAGAGAGGTGTAGTAAGCAACCATTCCAGATTTCTTCAGCACCTGAACATTGATGTCTATAGCAGGAGTTTGTGGATTCAAGAATCTGATCTGTAAATCAGAATCCGTGTGGTGAAGTTAAGTGCCGCCAATAGAAGCTCCAAGTCTGTAAATTTAAAACCACAATAGTTAAGAAAAGAGCTTGACAAAAAAGCCAATTATCTCTATAGCCATGATAAGCTTTACTGAGAATATAAAAAATTCAAATTTTTCTTTATGAATCGGAAACCTGTCAAACGCTGAGAGTGGCGCAAATTTATCATCCGAAGAACAACAAATCGAAACCCCCAACAAATCGAACAAATCGAACAAGAGAACTAAAACATTGAAGATATAAGCCCCATTTTTTGAATCTCAAAACCCTAGACTTCGGAGTCATACCGAAATGGCGTCGTTGGAGACTCGATGCTCTTTGTCGGAGATGATGACAACTTCACCGGAGATGATGGAAAGAAATCGGAAATCAGAGTCGCCGGAGAGAAATCAAAGATGAAAGGTAGATGGTTCTGATTTTTTCCAGTTGTTTTATTTGTTTAAAAGGAAGACATTATAGTCTTTTGAACCGTCAATGAAAGTTATTTTTTGTGACTTTCTCTTCTCGTGCCATTTTTGAGACAAAAACTAAAAATGAACTATTACGGAGAATTGTCCTAATTCTATTGATTTACTATTGGTTTAAGATTATTATTACTATTGCTAATTACATAAAATAATTTATTAATAATCAAATTTTAAATTATTTTTTAATATGTGTGAATAGTTAACAAATCTATTAATTTGAAACAAAGAAATATCATTTATCACCGTTAATTTAAAAGAAGAAATCAACCCTTTTGTTGCTTCAACAGTAATTAAACATGTAAATGACTTCTATTGGTAAAAATCATTATTTTTTGGTAAAAGTAAAAATCATTATTTCTTGCATAAAAAGAAGAAAATAAGCATAACTTTTAATTTCAAAATTGTAAATTATTACTTCATATTGGATTGCACATTTTTGGTGTTAGGTTCTTCTACATGAAATTCAGATATAGAACGTGCTAAGACCTAAGACCAATGTAATAATCATACCTTATATCATCAATTAAATAGTAAGAAAATGAAGAAGAAACAGCCGAGTGATTTTGGGAGGCCTCTCCTTAATATTCTGCGTGTTAGATGCGCTACGCTGTCTTAATTATTTGATTTTTTTTTTTTTTTTCATTTTTACCTCAAATTTGTTTATTTATTAATCTATTGAATTTTCCCCTCCTGGCTGCTGTTTCTCTTCCTCTCTCTCTCTCTAAAGATTGATTGAATCTAAAACGCGGCAAGGGGAGAGAGAGAGATCATAAGCTCATTCTCTCTCTACATCGGGCGTTTCTTCTTATTCCTCCTCCTCCTCTTCTCTGTCCCTCGCAGATCCGCGATCCGATTTCGTCTCGAGTGTACATTTCGGAGGGTACGATCCAGCTGTTTAGCTTTTGAATTCGATTTCATTAGATCTATGTGATTTATTTTTGAATATCTCGTTGATTCTCTCGACGAGCTGGTTTGCTCGCCATTCATAGATTTGCTTAAGATTTGTGGAAAGTTCCGCTGCATTTTGAATGTCAATATTCCCTCATTGATTGATTTGATTTGATATCACTTCCTTGATAATATTCTTTATGGTTGAATCCGAACGATTGATTTTGTGTCCCGTTCCTCCATTAGATGATTTGATGTATGTTTGCTGGATTACGGCTTGTGGTTATTCATCTTCTATTATTATCTTGAGTTATAAGTTTTGAGTGCCAAGTTCTGCTGAAGAAAGATTCATTTGTGATATTCATCTTCTATTCATTGTGATATATGTCTTGTTTGAAACAGTTGGCAGCAAAAGGTGATCATAAGAGTTCTGCAACAGACTTCGCAGAAGGCGTTTAACACATTTGTTTAAGAAGCAGTTATTTCTTGGAACACATACGAAGATGAAGAAAGTCTTCGGTCAAACAGTCAGAGACCTGTGAGTATTTTATAATGCCTGAAGTTGAATGATATCTTCAACTCCAATCGCTGTGTAAATTTTTTTTTTTTTCCCATTAACGATGCTTGATCATATGTTCTGTTTGTTTTTGTAGCAAGAGAGAGGTCAACAAGAAAGTGCTCAAAGTGCCTGGAATAGAACAAAAGGTAAAGGATACTCTTTAGCTTCTTCTCTTCTTTTATTTTCATTGGAATTCTGCTGAAACTGAGATTTTCGGTGCTGTTTTCTCATCTCATATGGTTGAGTTTAGCTAAAGGCTTAAAATTAAATAGAGAGCCTTATATACAACATAGTTTCATGTTGTTTCTCACCTCTCGCTTTTCCTCTTCAGGTTCTAGATGCTACTAGCAATGAGCCATGGGGTCCTCATGGATCTCTTCTTGCTGATATTGCGCAAGCTTCAAGAAATTAGTAACTACTACTACCTTCCTACTGCTCTGTTTTTTTCTGTAATGATGATATTGCACAGGAATAACAGAAATGTTTCTTCTCTTGCAGCCATGAATACCAGCTGATCATGGGGGTCGTATGGAAACGACTTAGCGACACTGGAAAGAACTGGCGGCATGTTTATAAGGTGAATGAAATAAATCTCTTGCTGGCTTATTTCCTGTTTGTATTTCTGTATCAGTGAATGAAACGATTTTCCTGTTGGTGTTCCTCTTCTATCCACTTCAGGGTTTGACAGTTTTGGAGTACATGGTAGGCCATGGGTCAGAACGTGTTATAGACGAGATTAGAGAGCGTGCATATCAAATTTCGGTAATGACCACACTGATTACATTATATTATAAGTATTCAGCCTCAAAATAATTCTTTTCGTGCTATATCTTAGCAGCTGACTATCTTACATTATGTCCATTTTCCATGTGGCAGACATTGTCTGATTTCCAGTATATTGATTCCGGTGGTAGAGATCAAGGAAGCAATGTTAGGAAGAAATCACAGAGCCTGGTGGCGTTGGTTAACGACAAAGAGAGAATAGCTGAGGTCAGAGAGAAGGCTTCTTCTAACAGAGATAAGTAAGTTTGCTTGTAATTGTATCTTTATTTTTGAATTGCTGTAGTTTCCTCTCTGTGTTAGCCTCGCTGGGAACTTGTTCATTTCTGCTTTGCTAGTGGCCTCACAACTGTTATTATACCTCCTAGTAGCCTATAAATTTGTAGTTTAAAAATATGCTTCAGGAGCTGAACATATTAACCTGACATTATTTTCACAACAGGTATCGCAGCTCAGCACCGGGTGGGATGTATAAGCCATCAGGAGGATATGGGGACAAATATGATTACGGATCCCGGGATGAAGAGCGAAGTAGTTATGGAAGAGAAAGGGAATATGGTTACAGAGATGATGATAGAAATAGCCGTGATGGAGATCGTCACTCCAGAGACTCTGAAG
This sequence comes from Brassica carinata, assembly GCA_016771965.1. Classification (NCBI taxonomy): domain Eukaryota; kingdom Viridiplantae; phylum Streptophyta; class Magnoliopsida; order Brassicales; family Brassicaceae; genus Brassica; species Brassica carinata. Next base: position 53,402,942 of record CM028687.1, on the reverse strand, counting down.
ACCGGTATGGGAGAGATGGTAACAGGGAAGATGATTACAGAGGAAGGAGCAGAAGTGTCGATAACTATCAAAATGGGTCACGAGGTAGGAGTTCAGAAAGGGAACGGACGTTTGAGGATGATGGCCATTCATCAAGGTATGTTGATCTTAAGTTTCAGCTTGACTTTGGACTTGATCTAAAAATGAAGGAACAATTTTGAGATTAAATAAATACCACTGGATGGAATATTTGATTGTGGATAGTAGCTAGCAGTACTTGATGTCAAAAAGCATGTCTCGAGCATCTTCTTAGCCTAGTTCCACTTATACAATGAAACATTCACATTCATCTTTATCGTGTAGGGGTAGTGGTGCTCGAGCTGATGACAGTTCTCAGGATGGGAGGTAACTAAGTTTAGGCCTTTTTCTTATTGTATGTGGACTTATGTCAACTAATAAGTCATAACTTCTTCTTTCGGGATTATATGATAGAGGGCAGCTCCAGAGGAAGTTTTCTGAACAAAATATTGGTGCTCCACCTAGTTACGAAGAAGCTGTCAGTGACTCAAGGAGCCCTGTATATAGTGAAAGGTGATAATTCTCTGCTATGGAAAATAGATTCAGAGCTACCTTGGTTTTATTGGTTCTGATGAATCTTTTTATGCCAGGGATGGTGGGGAGACTCCACAAGCTGCTGCTCCAAGATCTGGTTCTCCTCCTCCCCCACAAGCTGTTGCTCCAGGAGCTGCTTCTCCCTCCCCACAAGTAGCTGCTCCAGAGGCTGCTTCTCCTCCTGCTGGAAACAACACAGACAAATCTACTGGTTTTGTTAATGAATCCTCACCTCAGAACTTTGAGGCTTTTGATGAATTTGATCCACGCGGTGCGTTTTCAGGTACAGAGTTCTCTAAGTTTGCAATTCTTTAATTCCTAGTATGTTACATCTTTGAATTTTCTTTAGTTTTTCTTTGTCTTTCTAACTCCTCTGCTCCACAGAAATAATTTTTCATCGTTAGTTTGGTTTTTATATTGTTATCCCATAAACCTCTCTGTTTGTTCTGAATGTGAGCTTTGTGCTTCGTTTCTTTCCCAGCTGGCCCTCCAGCATGTGCATCTGCGGACGGTGTTTCAGCTCCTGCAGCAGTGCCTTCTACATCATTTCCTCCCACCTCAAACAGTGTGGAGATGGACTTGCTGGGCTCCCTTGCAGATGTATTTTCATCAAATGCATTGGCCGTTGTACCGGCTGAGTCTACCTCTGCTGAAACCAATGGACAAGCAAATGCCCCGTCGTTTTCTACATCTCAGTCATCAACTCAGGTATTGACAGAGGCTCAAGTAGTTGTACTCGCGAGTGCCTTCTTCTTTCCTTGTAACTTATTGATTATTGCTGACTAAAATCATCCCCATTGTACAGCCATTTGATGACCCATTCGGTGAAACTCCTTTCAAAGCCTTCACTTCTACGGACAGCGACTCAAACCCGCAGCAAAGCGTTGGTGCTCCTATCCAGCCAACACCACCATCCTTCACCTCGGAGGTCTCACATCCTGATAATGCTCATAACTTTGGCTTCGGGGACTCATTTTCCGCTGTTGCCAATCCTGAACCTGGTGTTCAGAATGTGCAACCTCCATCAAACTCTCCAGGTTTTCCTCAAGAGCAGTTCGACACATCTGAGAGTGATTTTGATATTCTTGCTGGCATTCTCCCACCGTCTGGTCCTCAAGTTCCACTCCTCAACAATCGGGTGCCTCCATACCAACATCTCAGTTTCCTCCCAGTGGAAACAACATGTACGAGGGATATAACCCTCAGCCGGTATCTACAGCTCCAAACATGCCTGGACAAACTCCATTTGGGCAAGCTGTACAACCATATAATATGGTTCCTCATTCACAAAATATGACGGAGCCACACCGTTTCACAATGGAGGCTTCATGCACCAGCCTGGCTCAGCCGTTTACAATCCTGGAGTAGTCACTTCACACCCTACAAGCGAAAGCTTCCATCCACAACCAGTTGCTGCCACTTCATCGAGCTCGCAGACCCCTTACTCTACCCCAAGTGGGCCAGCTGGTCAGTTCATGGCACACCAGGGTCATGGAATGCCACCTACCCATGCTCCCCAAAGAACTCAATCAGGGCCTGTTACTATGCAAGGGAACAACAATTTCATGGGAGACATGTTTACACAAGCTGGACCAACAAGCTCAACAAGCTCAGTAACTTCATCATCATCCCATTCAGACCTCACACCTATAACAGGAGCGATTGAGATCGTTCCTCCGCCTCAGAAAAAGTTTGAGCCAAAATCATCAGTCTGGGCAGATACATTGAGCAGGGGGCTTGTTAACTTCAACATATCTGGACGTAAGATAGATTTCTGCGACATGTGAATGAATTAAAAAAATCCCGGCTTTAAGCAATATTTTCTAACATCTTTCTCTTCTTTCTATTTATGTGCAGCTAAAACAAACCCATTGGCAGACATAGGAGTTGACTTTGAGGCAATCAACAGGAGAGAGAAACGGCTAGAGAAACCGACAAACACACCCGCAGCAACATCGACTATCAACATGGGTAAAGCAATGGGATCAGGCACTGGCTTAGGTCGTGCGGGTGCAACAGCTATGAGACCTCCTCCAAATCCAATGGTAGGCTCTGGCATGCCCATGGGAGGGGGGATGAATGTTGGTGGATATGGGGGTATGAACCAAAACCAACCCATGGGTATGGGAATGGGAATGGGAATGCAACCAGGCATGAACCAAAACCAACCAATGGGTATGGGGATGGGACCAGGCATGAACCAAAACCAACCCATGGGTATGGGAATGAGACCAGGCATGAACATGAACATGGGAGGAGGATATGGCCAAGGTTATCCGATGCAACCACAAAACCAAGGAATGGTCCCTGGTCCGAACATGCCAGGCAACAACAACTATAATCCAATGATGGGTCAAGGCGGTTATAACCCTCAACAATCCTATGGTGGTGGATACAGGTAAGATAAAGCCAAACCGTTACTGACAAGACTCCAAATGTAAGATCAAGAACAGAACACTCTGGTTCCATACCTCTCTGTGCTTCTTTGCATTTTTACCTGGGGCATGTAATATGAGGCGATAAAATAGTCGGATTGGTCAGCTGCTTGGCGGAAGTACTCAGGTTACATTATTCATCCCAGCATCAGGATTTTCTACTCTTCTTTGCCTTTGTTATATGCGTATAAATTGATATATATTACAAAGATTCTATTTTTGAGGGTTTCACGTATTGAATGTGTAAAACATTTTCCATTCACGGAACAAATAAAATATTTTCTCTTTTTTTTCTTACATGTTTGACTTTATTTACTTTTTTTATTTATTTCTTCATTGTCATTCCAAAAAAACTTGGATTCTATCACCAGCAGTGTCTTTAAAGTCCAACAGAAGTTTCCCTCCGACTTCATCAGCTGCATCGTCCATCAATTGCTTCAGGTTCACGCCTCCTAAAGCTACAAAGAAAAAGAAAAGCCACAGGCTCCCTCAGTAACTGGAACACAACAAGCAGACAACGAATAAGACTCACTATTACCTGGTACGATGTTGGTGACACCTTCCAAGAATCCAGCCTGCTCCAACCATAAAGACACGTTGTGCTTTGCATCAATCAGTTCAGAGAAACATAAATTAGCAAAAAGTGATAAGACGTACTGGAATTCTGACGTCGAGTTTCTCAATCCCGTCACGTCCAATGATCTTAATCCTCAGAGACCTTGACCAGATTCTTGAAAAGGGGTTTCTTGATTCATTAGAAACCACCTCAGGTATCATGACTTCAACAACCGGATCCACTCTCTCTTCTGAATCATCTTGCACAACTCGCTGGCTACCATATACCCTACTGCTGCTGGAACCTTAACAAGGGTAAAAAAACCGATATAGTTACTCTCGACTGATATTTTCCCCAAAGGTGAACACCTTCATGTTTCTCACCTCTATCTGATGAAGAGGATGCAGCATACCGTTTCTCTTCCTCACGGTATGTGTCATAGCCAAGAATCTCTTCAATTTCTTCTAACGACGGCATGCTTCCAGGTGGAGGAATCCTTCCACCCTTGATCGCCATTAGAGCGTCCTGCAATGCTTCTACATACTATAAGTCTCTTTGGTCAGGACAATGAGGCTACACATTATTGAGTTTCACTCACCTGCATTGCTTGAATTGATACCCCAATCAAGGAAAGTGGATATGCAACTAGCTTATATCCAATCTCTTCTAGCTCAAGCGGGTTTAACATCGGAATTTTCCCACCACTTTCAAGCATATTAGCCTACATAAACAGCACACATATGTAACTTTATCTCTCTCTCCCGGTAGTATCAAGATTAGAGCGCAGAGTGACGTTACCAGTTTAGGAACTAGTGGGTAGACATTGCAGAATGATTTCATCTCTTCTCTAGATAAAAGAGAATCAACAGACAGAACATCTGCTCCAGCATCTGTAAAAGCTCTTGCTCTGCTAAACGATTCCTCCAGAGACACCGCTTCTCTAGAATCAGTATGAGCTACAATGACAATGTCTGAACCACACTCTCTACGTGCATCAACCGCAGCTTTGACACGCATCACTGCTTCCTCTCTAGAAACCACTCTTCTCTCACCACTACAAACCTGATCGTTGATGATGATTCCAGCAAAGCCAGCTCTGATATACCCCGTGACTGTTCTCTTAACACTCATGGCGTTACCGAACCCATTGCCACCGTCTCCAATCACCGGAATAGACACAGACTGAGTGATCTGTTGACCTTGGTCAACCATTTCTCCGTAAGAAATGAGTCCTTTATCTGGTAAACCAACCCTAGCTGCTGAAATTGAGAACCCTAACTTGCATAGAAAGACAATCATCAATACATAAAAGATCCAAAAGCAAACATCAGTAAATTCTTCAACTTTAAGATGGACTTGGCAAATAACCAGTGGTGAAATTGAGAGCCCTAACTTGGGTAGAAAGTAATCAGCAAAAGCAATACACATACATACAAAAGAGATCAAAAAGCAAACATCTTTCTTGAATTTTTAGCTAAAGAGAACTGTAAAGTCTTAAACTTTAAGATCAAGAAGAGTTGGTTTAGCAGATTCATCACTTACCAGTGGTGATACAGTAAGGAAACCCAGCTCGTTCGACGAGTTTGGCACTAAGAGCATCGAAGCAACAAGGACCTTGAAGGACCCCAGAGGATTGCATGATCTCTCTTAGCTTCTTCGCGGGAGAAGATTGGTTTGAATTTCCAGAGGAGTCGGAAGCTGCTGCGGTTGCGTTAATGGCGCCATGAGATCGGCTCGAGATAGAGATGGGTTTTGTATATAGCTGTCTGATGGAAGGGGTGAGATCTGGAGGGAAGAGGATGGGTTTAGATTGTTGTTGATGGAGAATTCGAGGAGGAGAAGAGGTGTAAAAGCTTAGTGACGCCATTGAAAAGGATTCACTTTGATTCGGAACAAAAAAGACTTGATTGATTAATGAAGAAGAGAGAGAAGTTGGACAAACCGGACAGTTTCAGAACCAGACCGAACCGAGATTGAATAAATTAAAACTTTAAAAGAAAAAAACTTTACAATCTGATTCCGGTTTACGCGCGTCAAAGACTAGGGTACTTTTTTCTTTCTTTTTTTTTTGTCAACCTTTGCTTTTCATTGATTTGAAAATTTAAGTACAATGGCTTTTACTAGAACAACCAGGATATTACATAATCTTGATTATTGATCCTGGTAGTCTTGGCTAACCTATCAACTACGCTTTTGGAAGCTAAAGTGGTCTTCTTTGCAATTATGAGACCAGGCATGAACCAAAACCAACCCATGGGTATGGGAATGAGACCAGGCATGAACCAAAACCAACCCATGGGTATGGGAATGAGACCAGGCATGAACCAAAACCAACCCATGGGTATGGGAATGAGACCAGGCATGAACCAAAACCAACCCATGGGTATGGGAATGAGACCAGGCATGAACCAAAACCAACCCATGGGTATGGGAATGAGACCAGGCATGAACCAAAACCAACCCATGGGTATGGGAATGAGACCAGGCATGAACCAAAACCAACCCATGGGTATGGGAATGAGACCAGGCATGAACCAAAACCAACCCATGGGTATGGGAATGAGACCAGGCATGAACCAAAACCAACCCATGGGTATGGGAATGAGACCAGGCATGAACCAAAACCAACCCATGGGTATGGGAATGAGACCAGGCATGAACCAAAACCAACCCATGGGTATGGGAATGAGACCAGGCATGAACCAAAACCAACCCATGGGTATGGGAATGAGACCAGGCATGAACCAAAACCAACCCATGGGTATGGGAATGAGACCAGGCATGAACCAAAACCAACCCATGGGTATGGGAATGAGACCAGGCATGAACCAAAACCAACCCATGGGTATGGGAATGAGACCAGGCATGAACCAAAACCAACCCATGGGTATGGGAATGAGACCAGGCATGAACCAAAACCAACCCATGGGTATGGGAATGAGACCAGGCATGAACCAAAACCAACCCATGGGTATGGGAATGAGACCAGGCATGAACCAAAACCAACCCATGGGTATGGGAATGAGACCAGGCATGAACCAAAACCAACCCATGGGTATGGGAATGAGACCAGGCATGAACCAAAACCAACCCATGGGTATGGGAATGAGACCAGGCATGAACCAAAACCAACCCATGGGTATGGGAATGAGACCAGGCATGAACCAAAACCAACCCATGGGTATGGGAATGAGACCAGGCATGAACCAAAACCAACCCATGGGTATGGGAATGAGACCAGGCATGAACCAAAACCAACCCATGGGTATGGGAATGAGACCAGGCATGAACCAAAACCAACCCATGGGTATGGGAATGAGACCAGGCATGAACCAAAACCAACCCATGGGTATGGGAATGAGACCAGGCATGAACCAAAACCAACCCATGGGTATGGGAATGAGACCAGGCATGAACCAAAACCAACCCATGGGTATGGGAATGAGACCAGGCATGAACCAAAACCAACCCATGGGTATGGGAATGAGACCAGGCATGAACCAAAACCAACCCATGGGTATGGGAATGAGACCAGGCATGAACCAAAACCAACCCATGGGTATGGGAATGAGACCAGGCATGAACCAAAACCAACCCATGGGTATGGGAATGAGACCAGGCATGAACCAAAACCAACCCATGGGTATGGGAATGAGACCAGGCATGAACCAAAACCAACCCATGGGTATGGGAATGAGACCAGGCATGAACCAAAACCAACCCATGGGTATGGGAATGAGACCAGGCATGAACCAAAACCAACCCATGGGTATGGGAATGAGACCAGGCATGAACCAAAACCAACCCATGGGTATGGGAATGAGACCAGGCATGAACCAAAACCAACCCATGGGTATGGGAATGAGACCAGGCATGAACCAAAACCAACCCATGGGTATGGGAATGAGACCAGGCATGAACCAAAACCAACCCATGGGTATGGGAATGAGACCAGGCATGAACCAAAACCAACCCATGGGTATGGGAATGAGACCAGGCATGAACCAAAACCAACCCATGGGTATGGGAATGAGACCAGGCATGAACCAAAACCAACCCATGGGTATGGGAATGAGACCAGGCATGAACCAAAACCAACCCATGGGTATGGGAATGAGACCAGGCATGAACCAAAACCAACCCATGGGTATGGGAATGAGACCAGGCATGAACCAAAACCAACCCATGGGTATGGGAATGAGACCAGGCATGAACCAAAACCAACCCATGGGTATGGGAATGAGACCAGGCATGAACCAAAACCAACCCATGGGTGGTATGGGAATGAGACCAGGCATGAACCAAAACCAACCCATGGGTATGGGAATGGGAATGGGACCAGGCATGAACATGGGAGGAGGATACGGACAAGGCTATCCGATGCAACCACAAAACCCTGGAATGGTCCCTGGTCAGAACATGCCAGGCAACAACAACAACAACAACTATAATCCGATGATGGGTCAAGGCGGTTACAACCCTCAACAATCCTATGGGGGTGGATACAGGTAAGATCAAGCCAAACCGTTACTGACAAGACTCCAAATGTAAGATCAAGAACAGAACACTCTGGTTCCATACCTCTCTGTGCTTCTTTGCATTTTACCTGGGGCATGTAATATGAGGCGATAAAATAGTCGGATTGGTCAGCTGCTTGGCGGAAGTACTCAGGTTACATTATTCATCCCAGCATCAGGATTTTCTACTCTTCTTTGCCTTTGTTATATGCGTATAAATTGATATATATTACAAAGATTCTATTTTTGAGGGTTTCACGTATTGAATGTGTATAACATTTTCCATTCACGGAACAAATAAAATATTTTCTTTTTTTTGTCAACCTTTGCTTTTCATTGATTTGAAAATTTAAGTACAATGGCTTTTACTAGAACAACCAGGATATTACATAATCTTGATTATTGATCCTGGTAGTCTTGGCTAACCTATCAACTACGCTTTTGGAAGCTAAAGTGGTCTTCTTTGCAATTACTCCAATGTCGTGGATTATGGAGGCAGATTCTAGTATCCTTTTCTCCTCCCTGCTTATCTCCAGCAATACAGACCAAATGTTTTATTAGCTTCAGACAATTCCCTAGAAAGAGGTTACTACACATAATGAACCTACTTTGCAAGTTACCTTTAATCCATTGCTCTTTTTGACTTAGCGACTTAGATTCAATAGGATTAGATTAGTAGAAATCTGTATCTCTTTGCCTTATTATTAAGTTAATGAAATTCACATACTTAACAATTAAAAAAAAAAAAAAATTCAGAATTCTTAGAAAAAGAAATAACTGAAGTGAAGGAAGTTGAATGAAGCAGTTCGTACATAAATTTAAGTTCGTACAGTAACAGAGTAACACATGACGATAGTTTTCATCATTCTTTTTTTTTTTAATGATCTTGTTTGACACCAGGTAAAGCTATTATACGATTAAAACAAAGTGAATAATTACCTTATAGCCAAAAACAAAGTGAAAAATTATCTTTTAGCTAAAAACAAATTGAAGTATTGTTTGGTACCGATTGCCAAGTTCAGAGTGAAGTTCCATAATCCGATCTTCTTCAGCATCAGTAAAACCACCACTCTTGAGATCGGGTCTCAAATAATTAATCCATCTCAATCTACAGCTCTTCCCACATCTCAACAAACCTTCATGCACATGCAAACAGTAAACTCCCAAAGAGAACAGAAAATGCACTAAGTAAAACCACCTGCAAGTTTGGGGACAATTCTCCAGCAGATGCCATTGTTAAGGATGAAGTTCATGAGTCTATGTCTATGATCTTCTTCTATAGTCCATGGACCTCATTTCAACCCAATCGTCTTGTCACAGCAAGGTTTTCTCCCCATTTATTTTGCTTTAAAAGCAAACTCTATAGTATCCTTTCTTCTCCTCCCTGCTTATCTCCAGCAATATAGACCAAATGTTTTATTAGCTTCAGACAATTCCCTAGAAAGAGGTTACTACACATAATGAACCTACTTTGCAAGTTACCTTTAATCCATTGCTCTTTTTGACTTAGCGACTTAGATTCAATAGGATTAGATTAGTAGAAATCTGTATCTCTTTGCCTTATTATTAAGTTAATGAAATTCACATACTTAACAATTAAAAAAATTCAGAATTCTTAGAAAAGAAATAACTGAAGTGAAGGAAGTTGAATGAAGCAGTTCGTACATAAATTTAAGTTCGTACAGTAACAGAGTAACACATGACGATAGTTTTCATCATTCTTTTTTTTGTCAACCTTTGCTTTTCATTGATTTGAAAATTTAAGTACAATGGCTTTTACTAGAACAACCAGGATATTACATAATCTTGATTATTGATCCTGGTAGTCTTGGCTAACCTATCAACTACGCTTTTGGAAGCTAAAGTGGTCTTCTTTGCAATTACTCCAATGTCGTGGATTATGGAGGCAGATTCTAGTATCCTTTTCTCCTCCCTGCTTATCTCCAGCAATATAGACCAAATGTTTTATTAGCTTCAGACAATTCCCTAGAAAGAGGTTACTACACATAATGAACCTACTTTGCAAGTTACCTTTAATCCATTGCTCTTTTTGACTTAGCGACTTAGATTCAATAGGATTAGATTAGTAGAAATCTGTATCTCTTTGCCTTATTATTAAGTTAATGAAATTCACATACTTAACAATTAAAAAAATTCAGAATTCTTAGAAAAGAAATAACTGAAGTGAAGGAAGTTGAATGAAGCAGTTCGTACATAAATTTAAGTTCGTACAGTAACAGAGTAACACATGACGATAGTTTTCATCATTCTTTTTTTTGTCAACCTTTGCTTTTCATTGATTTGAAAATTTAAGTACAATGGCTTTTACTAGAACAACCAGGATATTACATAATCTTGATTATTGATCCTGGTAGTCTTGGCTAACCTATCAACTACGCTTTTGGAAGCTAAAGTGGTCTTCTTTGCAATTACTCCAATGTCGTGGATTATGGAGGCAGATTCTAGTATCCTTTTCTCCTCCCTGCTTATCTCCAGCAATACAGACCAAATGTTTTATTAGCTTCAGACAATTCCCTAGAAAGAGGTTACTACACATAATGAACCTACTTTGCAAGTTACCTTTAATCCATTGCTCTTTTTGACTTAGCGACTTAGATTCAATAGGATTAGATTAGTAGAAATCTGTATCTCTTTGCCTTATTATTAAGTTAATGAAATTCACATACTTAACAATTAAAAAAATTCAGAATTCTTAGAAAAGAAATAACTGAAGTGAAGGAAGTTGAATGAAGCAGTTCGTACATAAATTTAAGTTCGTACAGTAACAGAGTAACACATGACGATAGTTTTCATCATTCTTTTTTTTTTTAATGATCTTGTTTGACACCAGGTAAAGCTATTATACGATTAAAACAAAGTGAATAATTACCTTATAGCCAAAAACAAAGTGAAAAATTATCTTTTAGCTAAAACAAATTGAAGTATTGTTTGGTACCGATTGCCAAGTTCAGAGTGAAGTTCCATAATCCGATCTTCTTCAGCATCAGTAAAACCACCACTCTTGAGATCGGGTCTCAAATAATTAATCCATCTCAATCTACAGCTCTTCCCACATCTCAACAAACCTTCATGCACATGCAAACAGTAAACTCCCAAAGAGAACAGAAAATGCACTAAGTAAAACCACCTGCAAGTTTGGGGACAATTCTCCAGCAGATGCCATTGTTAAGGATGAAGTTCATGAGTCTATGTCTATGATCTTCTTCTATAGTCCATGGACCTCATTTCAACCCAATCGTCTTGTCACAGCAAGGTTTTCTCCCCATTTATTTTGCTTTAAAAGCAAACTCTATAGTATCCTTTCTTCTCCTCCCTGCTTATCTCCAGCAATATAGACCAAATGTTTTATTAGCTTCAGACAATTCTCCAGCAGATGCCATTGTTAAGGATGAAGTTCATGAGTCTATGTCTATGATCTTCTTCTATAGTCCATGGACCTCATTTCAACCCAATCGTCTTGTCACAGCAAGGTTTTCTCCCCATTTATTTTGCTTTAAAAGCAAACTCTATAGTATCCTTTCTTCTCCTCCCTGCTTATCTCCAGCAATATAGACCAAATGTTTTATTAGCTTCAGACAATTCCCTAGAAAGAGGTTACTACACATAATGAACCTACTTTGCAAGTTACCTTTAATCCATTGCTCTTTTTGACTTAGCGACTTAGATTCAATAGGATTAGATTAGTAGAAATCTGTATCTCTTTGCCTTATTATTAAGTTAATGAAATTCACATACTTAACAATTAAAAAAATTCAGAATTCTTAGAAAAGAAATAACTGAAGTGAAGGAAGTTGAATGAAGCAGTTCGTACATAAATTTAAGTTCGTACAGTAACAGAGTAACACATGACGATAGTTTTCATCATTCTTTTTTTTAATGATCTTGTTTGACACCAGGTAAAGCTATTATACGATTAAAACAAAGTGAATAATTACCTTATAGCCAAAAACAAAGTGAAAAATTATCTTTTAGCTAAAACAAATTGAAGTATTGTTTGGTACCGATTGCCAAGTTCAGAGTGAAGTTCCATAATCCGATCTTCTTCAGCATCAGTAAAACCACCACTCTTGAGATCGGGTCTCAAATAATTAATCCATCTCAATCTACAGCTCTTCCCACATCTCAACAAACCTTCATGCACATGCAAACAGTAAACTCCCAAAGAGAACAGAAAATGCACTAAGTAAAAAACCACCTGCAAGTTTGGGGACAATTCTCCAGCAGATGCCATTGTTAAGGATGAAGTTCATGAGTCTATGTCTATGATCTTCTTCTATAGTCCATGGACCTCATTTCAACCCAATCGTCTTGTCACAGCAAGGTTTTCTCCCCATTTATTTTGCTTTAAAAGCAAACTCTATAGTATCCTTTCTTCTCCTCCCTGCTTATCTCCAGCAATATAGACCAAATGTTTTATTAGCTTCAGACAATTCTCCAGCAAGATAGCCTGTGTAGTTGTTGAACAGTAGCCCACATTGCTATTGCCTCTGCTACTAAAGTCGTATTAATAGCTTCCGTTGCGGAGCTTCCTTGGAATCTTAGAGTGCCTTCTTTGCTAAATAAATACCATCCAATTCCAATCTTGTCAGCTGGTGACTTCCATTAAGTATACACAATACAATATAACTCTAACTTCATGTGGAAAAACATCACCATACATAGACTCTAGTACAGGATTAAAGGTAACTTGCAAAGTAGGTTCATTACGTGTATTTCCAAAACTTTGCGTCCATTAGTGCCATATGAATGACTCGAGTTATATGATCTGTGAGGCCTTGATGTCTCTTGGGCCATCCTGAGCTGGGCCGGTTGATGTCTACTGGGCTTCGTACAAGACCTAGAAGATAAGAAGATTGGATTAGTTTCATCATTATCTAGTCTTATAAACTTAGGATAAACATGATTTTCCCTTTCCAGCAAGGAACTACATGATCAATCTTGTATAAATATAGGTCTAAGCTCTCATTGTTAGACACAGAAACAAATAATCTCTCATAGAACACGCAACTAGTGCGAAGCTTGTAATCTTTTCGATTCATAGTGATATTGAGTTTACTCCGGTTTGGAGTTGGACTCGCCAAACATATTGGTGCGTTTGATTCGTTTGTTACAAGAAAGCCATGGTCGATTCTCTACAAGTGGTATCAGAGCTTAGGCTAAACTAGATCCAAGTACAGAGATTCGAAGGCAAGATTCAATAAACAAGCAGAGAGAATTCTTATCTGGTGTGGTGAAGAATACTCAGCTCGTTGGCGTTGAAGCTTGCGGAGACGGCGTGTTACGTTAACCTGCAAACAAAGAAACAAAAGTTTACGGGTTACTAAAAGAGATGGAAGCAACTTTAAAGAAATTTGAAGTGGAGAAATTCGATGGGAAGGGTGACTTTGGTCTATGGAAATACAAGATGCTATGTCAGCTAGAGATCTTTGGTTTGGGTTCTGTTCTCAAGGAGAAAACTCCTTCTACGGATGATGAAGGTGACGTAGAACAGAAGGAAGCTAAACCTGATCCGAAGGAGCAAGACAAGGAGCTGCGTACCAAGAATCTGATCAGTATGTGTCTATCTGATCTTATTCTATGCAAGGTTATGCATGAGCCTACAGCACTGGCGATGTGGAAGGCTCTAGAAGCGGAGTATCAGACCAAGACGTTACCTAATCGTATTTACATGAAGCAAAGATATGCATGTTTCAGAATGGAAGAACACAAGTCCATTGAAGAAAATTTGGACGTGTTTCTGAAACTTGTGGCTGATCTAGCAAGTCTCGACATCAAGATTAGTGAAGAAGATCAAGCCATTCAGATCTTAACTAGTCTACCTAAGCAGTACGAGTCTCTAGTTGATGCGTTAAAATATGGCAGCGGAAAAGAGACGTTAACAGTCCGTGATGTTACAAGCTCAGCTTATTCTAAGGAAGTTGAATTAAGGGAGAAGGGACTTCTTAACAGGTCTAAGAGTAACTCGGAGGGGCTGTTAGCCGGTAACGATAGGGGCAGAGGTGACAAGAAGAACAGCAAGACTTGGAGAGCTAGATCTAAGAGCAAAACCAGATCACAATCAAGACCTAAATTCTCTAAAGAATGTTGGACGTGTGGCAAGGAGGGACACTTTAAAAAGCAGTGTCCCGAGAGGAAGAAGCCAGCAAACTCGGTCAACATAGCTGAAGAGAAGGAGCAACCGTTGGTATTAGTGGCGAGCCAGCAAGCTACTAAGGAGGAATGGGTACTTGATTCGGGATGTACGTTCCATATCACTCCAAATAAGGATGTCTTATTTGATCTTGAAGACATAGAAGGAGGGAAGGTTTTGATGGGCAACAACACCATTAGTGAGATCAAAGGGATCGGGAAGATCAGGATTATGAATGATGATGGATCAAGCGTGATTCTCACCGATGTTCGTTACATGCCAACAATGGGCAGAAATCTTATTTCTTACGGTTTATTGGAGAAGATGGGATGCAGATACGAAGGCAAAGACTTCATGGTGCAGTTTTACAAAGGAGATCAAAAGGTTATTTCTGGAAAATATTGTGATGGCTTGTATTACTTACAAGGGACAGTATTGAATGGTGAAGCTGCAGTTGCAAGACCTGATATCGATATGACCAAGAGGTGGCACTCTAGACTCGGCCATATGAGTCTAAAGGGAATGAATATCTTAGTCAAAGAAGGATATCTAAACGAGAAGGATGTAAAGACGTTGGAGTTTTGCGAGAATTGTGTTTTGGGAAAAGCACATAAGTTAAGTTTTCCTAAGGGTAAACATACGTCTAAGGAAGTCCTAGAATACATCCACTGATTTATGGGGTTCACCTTCGTGGTTGAAAGTCTCGGGGGCTGCTATTATTTTGTTACATTCATCGACGATTTTTCAAGGAAAGTTTGGATCTACTTCCTAAGATCAAAGGATGAAGTGTTTCAAAACTTCAAGGAATGGAATTCAAGCGTGGAGAGTGAAACAGGAAAGAAGGTGAAGTGTCTTAGGACTGATAATGGACTAGAGTTCTGCAATACACAGATGGACACATTGTGTAAGGAAGCAGGGATTAAAAGACACAGAACATGCGTCTATACTCCACAACAAAATGGAGTATCAGAGCGCATGAACCGTACTATTATGGAGAAGGTTAGATGTATGTTAACAGAAGCAGGCTTAGAGCAAAGATTTTGGGCGGAAGCGGCTTCCACAGCAGTCTACTTAATCAACCGATCTTCTAGTACAGCTATCAACTTTAAACTACCAGAAGAGGTGTGGTCTGGAGCCAAAACAGACTTAAATCATCTAAGGAGGTTTGGATGTACAGCTTATGTTCACGTGACTCAAGCCAAAACCACTCCAAGAGCAATGAAGGGAGTTTTCATGGGATATCCAAAGGGGACTAAAGGTTATCGGGTTTGGTTACCAGAAGAGTCGAGATGCACAATAAGCAGGAATGTGATCTTTAATGAAGAAGAGATGTTTAAAGACATCAAAGGAATCAGCAAGAAGAAGGAGAAAACTAAGAAAGTGACGTTCAGTCCAGTGCTGATTCAAGGACCGCCCAACACGGCAACAGACACTAAAACAGAGGATACAGTTCAAGGTGGAGTTTCCCCACAATCAAACTCGGAAATTGAATCCTCAAGTTCAGAAAGTGAAGAAGAAGCTGCAGAAGTTGAACAAGAAAATCTGGATAACTACATTCTTGCTAGAGATAGAATCAGAAGGGAATCAAAGAAACCTTCTAGGTATGATGATTCAGATTGCGTGGTCTATGCTCTAGCCACAGCAGAGGAAATAAATATGGATGAGCCTAAGTCCTATTTAGAAGCAAGAAGAAGCAAGAGCTGGAAGTTATGGCACGAGGGAATGCAAGAAGAGATGGATTCTTTGGAGAAAAACCAGACTTGGAAGTTGGTTGAAAAACCGGAAAATAAGAAGATTATTGGCAGCAAGTGGGTTTTCAAATTGAAAGAAGGCATTCCTGGAGTTGAGAAGCCGAGGTATAAAACTAGGTTAGTAGCTAAAGGGTTTTCACAAGTGGAAGGGATTGACTACACAGAGGTGTTTGCACCAGTGGTGAAACACGTGTCAATCAGAATCATATTGTCAGTTGTTGCAAATTTTGATCTTGATTTGGAACAACTAGACGTGAAAACAGCTTTCCTATACGGAACTTTGGACGAGGAGATCTATATGGCACAGCCAGAAGGGTTCATTGAAGAAGGAAAGTAAGATCAAGTCTGTCTCTTGTTAAAATCTCTTTACGGATTACAACAGTCACCAAGACAGTGGAATAGGAGGTTTGACAGCTTCATGAAACAGCAAGGCTTCGACAGAAGTGCATACGATCCTTGTGTTTACATGAAAGGTTCAGACTTATCTCATATGGTTTATCTCTTGATCTATGTCGATGACATGCTCATAGCATCTAAGGATTCTAAGGAAATTAAAAGAATCAAAGATAGCTTGAAGAGAGAGTTTGAGATGAAGGACCTTGGAGTAGCCTCAAGAATACTTGGGATGGATATTATTAGAGACAGAGTGAAAGGGACTCTAAGGTTATCACAAGGTGAGTATCTACAAAAGGTTCTAGAGACGTTCAATATGGCCGAGAGCAAAGCTGTGGTAACTCCTATTGGACCACAGTTTAAACTTAAAAGTTTGACTCAAGAAGAAGAGAGAACGGAAGCAAGGTTTATGAACGTGATACCATACGCATCAGCTGTTGGAAGCTTAATGTACGCAATGGTGGGATCTAGACCGGACTTATGTTTCGCAGTGGGCTTGATCAGTCGTTACATGAGCAAGCCAGGAAGACGGCACTGGGAAGCTGTTAAGTGGGTAATGAGATACCTAAAGGGAGCTCTAGGTTCAGACCTAATGTTTACTAAAGGAGAAAACTTCAAGGTACAAGGGTTCTGCGACGCAGACTATGCAACCGACTTGGATAGGAGAAGATCGGTTACAGGGTATGTATTTCAAGTCGGAGGAAACACTATAAGCTGGAGATCAGGTCTCCAACACATTGTTGCACTATCAACGACAGAATCAGAATACATGGCATTAGCCGAAGCTTTTAAGGAAGCACTATGGCTAAAAGGTTTTATTACAGAGTTGGGGTTTGAACAAGATGATGTAAGAGTATTTTCAGATTCTCAAAGTGCTATACACTTAGCCAAGAATGGAGGTTTCCATGAAAGGACTAAGCATATAGACACTAGACTACATTTTATGAGAGACGTAATTGAGGCTGGCAACGTTACGGTTCACAAGATTCACACATCTATCAACCGGGCAGTTTTCCTAACTAAGTGTGTACCTGGACAGAAGTTCGAGACATGCTTGGAGATCCTCAAGGTTCTGCCTTAGTAAGTCCCGTGTGGCTGCAGGTGACAAGGCTGTCGACTCGTTCACCTCGCGGAAAGGCCACAAAAGAAAATATCAGTTTCAGGAAAAGCAAACTGATGGTTCGACAGGGATTTATAAAGCTTGGAAAAGATGAGTTCAGAAGATTACCTTTGAGGAATGATGGTTGTAGACAGGAGCTGTCTATACAAGGAACCTGCAAAACAATTCAAGGAATACTAGTCAAAGAGTTGTTGTGCAGGAGAATAAACTTCAACAAAAGCTGGGAAAATCATTCAGATGTTGTACCTGAAGGAGTACGTGTGGAAGCAAGCAAATCTGGAAGCAAATAAACAAGGAAAAGTTATTGTTTCACATGGTTAAGTTCTTAACAGAATAGGTATTAAAATTCCATTTGGATACCTAAGGGAGCTACGGTGGTGAAGAGACGTCGACATCACGAGCTGAAAGTCGACAAGAAAATTTGTTAAATCAAATTAAACTTCTTGTTACAAGAGCTACATGGAGACACGTACCAAAAGGAGTAAAATCAAAAGGTGATACCTTTTGGACTTTGACGAGTCTGATTTTGGTTTCACATATTGTGAGGTAAGCAAGAGGTTTTGTTTGCTACTGGAGAATCACGAAGGTCAAAGGAGGTGCTGGAATCATCAAGGGGACAAGCTAGAAAAATGAAAAAAAAAAAAATTGAAATCAAAGGTTAGGGCTTTACTCAAACGTCTAAGGAAAAAGACTAAGGAGGAGCAAAGAGAACCTGAGATGTCAATGGCGAAAGCGGAGGAAGTGGACGTCGGTGAAGACAAGCGACGGTGAAGTCGGGGTCTTGTCTGGCTCACGGAGAATCAAAGAGGGAGAGAGAGAAATCAACCGGGAGAAGAGAAGAGAAGCAAGGATCGGAGAGGGCATGCATCTCCGGTGAAGCGTCGTCGAGGAACAGACGGAGCTTGGAGGAGACGAGGCGGCGATCTCGTCGATGCTTCGGATTTCTTTTCGCAGAAAGAGAGAGAGATGGAGAAGCGGAGAAGCCGAGGAATGACCAAAGAGCCAAGGTGGAGAATGTGAGGCCTTGATGTCTCTTGGGCCATCCTGAGCTGGGCCGGCTGATGTCTACTGGGCTTCGTACAAGACCTAGAAGATAAGAAGATTGGATTAGTTTCATCATTATCTAAGAAGTTTATAAAGTCTTATAAACTTAGGATAAACATGATTTTCCTTTTCCAGCAAGGAACTACATGATCAATCTTGTATAAATATAGGTCTAGGCTCTCATTATTAGACACAGAAACAAATAATCTCTCATAGAACACGCAACTAGTGCGAAGCTTGTAATCTTTTCGATTCATAGTGATATTGAGTTTACTCCGGTTTGGAGTTGGACTCGCCAAACATATTGGTGCGTTTGATTCGTTTGTTACAAGAAAGCCAGGGTCGATTCTCTACATGATCTTTCTTATTTTCAAACACAAGCTTGTTGCACATCTTCCATATCCTCCATCCTAAAAACAGAGCAAATACATCATGTGGGTCTCTTGAAACTCTGGTGTGGACATACGATAAGAGTACAAAATAAGCCTTAATTTTAAGTAATTTGACGCTGAAGTGTGTGGAAAGTATGCCGCGGGTCACCCGCATTGGATTACGGAAGCTATTTCGGTGATCGCTGTTTTTTTCAGCGGTAGCAACATCCTCGGAAATACTCAAGGAATTAATTGCAGCGTCACCTTTTCAATTCTCCGTTTTTTTATTTGCCGTTGCGAGCGTTGAATTTTTAGTAGATTATCGCTGACGCAGCGACACGTTTCCGAACAGGCCGATACTTTACCAGCACGTCAAGCTCCAAATCCTTGCGCTTACAAGGATGATTCATTCATGTGTTTGTTGTAACTTGTAACTTTAACTCATACGAACCAGAAAAAAAAAGAATTAACTAGCATACAATATCAAGAAAATGTTACAATCTTTAGCTTAAGATCAGGTATTAAGTTGCAAAAAAGAAAAAAAAAAGAATGGAGGGTTTTAAGCAGCAATCAGATCCAAAACTTACATATTAAATACATAGAGAAATAATTTTTTATACAATATTTACTAATCCACTTTCATCATATATGAGAAGTAGCTAATACTACCAAATTTTGAAAAGAAAATTTTGTACAAAAATATGTATAAAATGATTTAAATTCTAATAAAAAAACTTAGTAAATCATTAATAACATTTAGATTAAAAATTACAAATATATATTTAATTTTTTATATAATAAATGTTCAAAAATATTTATATATGTTATATCAGCATAAATAACTTAGTGAATGACTTTTATAAGCGAAGTATTATTAATATATGTTACAAGTATTAATACATGAATTCGTTTGTTTTTTTTTTGGAAAACATCCTTTTTAATTGTTGGTTTAACAAAGTATTATTCATTAAAAATCAATAATAATTTGCTTGACGAGTTATATTCACTGGAAATTTCAAAAACCAAACAATTAAAAAGGTGTAAACAAGTGAAATGAATAAATGTTTTTTCATTTATTTGGCAGGTAAACAATTTTAATTGATTATAAAATCATTTCGAATGCAAAGTTTTATTAAACGACCCAATGTAATGTAAAACTCTAATAAACCATCTAATATAAAACACTAATCAACCATAGAAGGCTAAATCTGAAGAGAAAATAAAAAACTAAACTCCGATATATAATACTAGATGATTGCCTACATCTTATGCGGATTAATGTATATATATCAATAAATTTTAGTTTTAGTGTTATTTTTATTTAGTTATAATTATTAAATTTGATATAAATTTCAAACTAATATCATAAATTGTTTAATTTCAATATTTGTATTAAAACATACCGGTCATAAATTGTTTGTGGTACTTAATTTAATACGTACTCCCATTAAAAAACAAATACATTGATAAATAAAACACAAATATGGTAACGAATGTACCTGTTGTTGGTTTCATCATTTTCCTAATGGTTTTCTCGTTGATTTCTAAAGGTAACTCACATTCTAACATATGGATCCCATCATAATTCTCTGTTGTGGTATCATTTTAATTTGAAGTTATGTTTTTTATTTTCTCAAATGAACCCATAATCTTACGAATTTATACAACACTCATCAAGTAGATATAAAAGATAAAACACAAACAATTGTTTCTGTAAGAGAACAAATTACTACTTTTTGATGTATGTACTTTTTGTTGCAAAGGTAATTGTCTTTTTTTTTTGAACATCAGGAGGTTCGACAACGAATCTCGTAATCTCTCCAGACCTGAAACCACATGAAGATAAATTCAATATATATATTTGTATGTTGTTAATATGATTTAAAAAAATACTAAGAGGTTTGGAGCCTAAGTCTGTAATCCTTCTAGACCCAAAACTACATCATCTAATATTAGTTTTGTCTTGACAGTCACTCGATCTGAATATCTTCAGTAGTCATGATCTTTTCCAATTGATCTGAAATTTCAATAATTAACTATTTTGATTTATTTTTTTATTTTGCTTGGAAATGCTAAAACATTGACGTATGAAACAAAATTAGAAACAAATATATGATTTATGAATCTTCTAAAAAATATATTTCATAAAACATATAAAAATAAAATTTTCATTTAAATTAAGAAAATATTTACATATTGGTTTTAATTAATCATTTACTATATATTACAACTTCCAGAAAATACACAACTCTTGGTTTGATGGCGTGGTGTGAATCGCATTCAAGCTTGAGTTTGATAAAAAAATATTTTTTATATATCCAAATCAAATGAACAAAATCTCTATTTACGGAACACAAACAATAATAAATTTCAGTATAATTTTCTTTAAAAAATATAATTTATTTTATGATATTTGATTTTAGATATTTAAAATGAGATAGAAAAAGAAAAGTGATAAAAATGGATTCCATTTAGGGATATTCAACATGTTGAATACTTTCAACTCTATTGAATCCACATCAGATATTTTTTTTTCTTTTTTCAACTAACTCATTGTAAGCTATTCAATAATCGAAAGAAAGATTCAACATCCCAACATCCTTGTTTAGCAAAAAAAAAGAAGAAAAGATTCAACATCCTCATTATAATTAGTCTTAATGGGACAAATACCTAATCTAAACTAGAGGGAAAATGATATGCCTACCTAAACTCCTTGGAAACAGCAAAGCAATGAGGAAGTTGGAAATACGAAAACAATAGTCCTCTTTTTAACTGAATTATGAAGGAAGTTGGAGCATAAGAAACTGGAGAAATTATCAGACATTCTGAATCTGGGCCATCCTTAAATGGTGGTAACTTGTTTTCTGAAAGGAAATCTTTATCTTTCTCTAGCAAAAGAACCTTAGTGGAAAAATAAATCCAGATGATTTTTCGCGATGTCATGGGATAAATATAATTTGTTGTAAGTAAGTTTTAAATATATTTGAAATTTATAATAATTTTGATAAATCATATTTGCTGATAAAAATCTATAGAGAACTTTTGATTGGTTAATAATGAAAGAATAACATTATTTTGTTACATTATATTAATCATTTTAACACATGTATCTCTTAATTATGAAAAAGTAAAAATTAAAAAGAGAAACAACCATATATTAGTTTTTTTTTTTGAAACTGATTACCATATATGAGTTGTTGCATTTAAGTTTGAAACAATTCTATTAAATTACTTAGATATATAATATAAATTTATTTTTGGATTTTAACCAATATTAATTATTAGGTATAATTTAGTGGTGTACACAATTAATCAACAATATAAAATTAATTTCAAAACATTCTGAAATGTAATATTAGAGAGATCCTTTAAACATCCTCAAAACACTGATATATTTCTTTACTTTTATATTAAATATAATATATTACTTAGTAAAGTCAGGGTTTTAAGCAAAATGTATAATTAAATTTAGATAATTTGAAGAAATTTTAAAATATATGTATAGATGGCTTCGTTTGTTATTCATATTTTGATGAAGACGAAAGTCAGAAAACTGCAATAAAATATAATATTATTTTATTATAATAAATTAAATTAGTTATTTAAAATAAAATAATACATATCAAAAAATTAAATATTTTTTTTTTGAGAAACACTGAAAACAATAATTTAATTATGAACTGATAGTATATAGTATGCAGATATGATAGAATTTCTACTAATTAAAACCTCTTACTAATTTGTTGGTGTATATTATGGTTCTATATATCCTATAAGAAATATGATTTTAAAGATTGGATCAATTTTGACCAAAAAAAAGATTGGGTCAATAAAAATATATAGAATTTTATCCCAATTCTTATTTTTTATTCAATAAAATTTTTAATTATTTATCAGTTAAAATTATTAAAAACATGATAAATAAATAAAATTAGCAAAAATTTTGGAGAATATGACAAATAATCCAAACTAATGCTCAATGGATAGTATAGATAGAAGATTGTAATTTGTAACTCTTGATCCATCCAGGGACTACTAGACCGAACCAAGTTAAAGCATGTCACGTGAGTGTGGATTAGGGTTCGCGTGATCATCTCCTTCCTCTTCCTCAACACCATCATCATTCATCATCTCTTGTTACATCGGCCCGACTTCAGACACACCCACCAAAAAATTTTAAAAAAAAACATATTTTTTTTTTCGCTATCTATTTCCCTTTCAGCCGATTTAAACTTCTTCACTTCAGTAACTCTCCCTGCATCTTCAGTTCACATGTGAAGCTTCCTTGTCATCTTCTCCGATTGCCAATTTAGGGTTGAAAAATCAGTTAATATGTCTGCTTGAAATCCAAAAAAAAAATGAGATCCTTTCCACTACATTGACAATGGGCAACTGCAACACTAGAGACGAAGCTTCCGTCTTGACTCCTCAAGCTCAATCTCAAGCTCAAGGTCTCCTTCTCTCTTCCTCTCTCTCTCTCTCGATAACTCCACTCTCTTGATTCTGATCTATCTTTTGTTTCACATCGCAGCTCAACAGCTACAGAGGAAACACTCACGCTCCGTCTCAGATCTGAGCGATCCATCATCCACTCCCTCCTCCCGCACTCCCCCTTCCGTCATCCCCTTCACTCTCTTCGAGCTCGAGACCATCACCAAGAGCTTCCGTCCCGACTACATCCTCGGAGAAGGCGGCTTCGGCACCGTCTACAAAGGCTACATTGATGACAATCTCCGCCTTGGCCTCAAGTCTCTCCCTGTCGCCGTCAAGGTCCTCAACAAGGAAGGTCTCCAGGGACACCGTGAGTGGCTTACCGAGGTTAACTTCCTCGGCCAGCTACGTCATTGCAATCTCGTCAAGCTGATTGGTTATTGCTGTGAGGATGATCACCGTTTGCTTGTTTATGAGTTTATGCTTAGAGGCAGCCTTGAGAATCATCTCTTTCGAAGTAATGCCCCCTTCTCCGTTCATAGTCTTGTGTAGTTTATAAGTCAGATCATAGGGATGATGAGTAACCAGACATGTGTTATTAGCAATGTCCTAAAAATTGGTCTTAGCGTCCTGTATGGGAGGCCTAAGCAATACTCCCACTATAAAACATCTAGTTACCGTCTAGCGAGTTCTTGAATAATGGTAGTGTATAGTTAACCAAGTCAGTAACCATGGCCTTTCTATTCAGAAACTACAGCTCCGTTATCTTGGTCTAGAAGGATGATGATTGCTCTTGGAGCTGCCAAGGGGCTTGCTTTCCTCCACAACGCTGAAAGACCCGTTATTTATCGAGATTTCAAGACTTCAAATATACTGCTTGACTCGGTAACCAGTTCTTCCTCTTCTTTCATTACTGCAATATTTGGAATACCTTTGCACAACTAATGTATGCTTGTGCTGAGCATGCAGGACTACACAGCCAAGCTTTCGGATTTTGGCTTGGCTAAAGCTGGTCCCCAGGGTGATGAAACTCATGTGTCAACTCGAGTGATGGGGACTTACGGCTATGCTGCCCCAGAATATGTGATGACTGGTATGAAACGCATAAGCATAGCTAGATGTATCTCTCTTAAACTTAGATGCATACATAATCTTGACGAAGTTGATCCTGCCATGTCTTTTTTTCACTTGGTCTGTGATGGCAGCGATGAACAACTGTTAATATAAGCCTAAAAATAGAGTAGTTGCTTTGTTAACTAGATGTCATGTGGGAGCTCGCTTGCTCCTCTACCTCTCTCTCTTTCACTAGCTTGCTATTATTTACCATATAGTATGTGGTATGTAAGATGTCGAACCATGCATCTAAAGACTCCCAAGCATTACACACTGACTTGATTTTGTTACTAATGAA
The DNA here is from genome assembly GCA_016771965.1 of Brassica carinata. Lineage (NCBI taxonomy): Eukaryota > Viridiplantae > Streptophyta > Magnoliopsida > Brassicales > Brassicaceae > Brassica > Brassica carinata. Next base: position 53,378,171 of record CM028687.1, on the reverse strand, counting down.
CAAGGACACCTGACGGCGAGAAGTGATGTGTACAGCTTTGGAGTTGTTCTTCTGGAGATGTTGACGGGAAGAAAGTCGGTTGACAAGACAAGACCTAGAAAAGAGCAGAACCTGGTCGATTGGGCTCGACCGAAGCTGAATGACAAAAGAAAACTGCTGCAGATAATCGACCCGAGGCTGGAGAACCAATACTCTGTCAAGGCAGCTCAGAAGGCATGCAGCTTGGCGTATTATTGTCTGAGTCAGAATCCGAAAGCTAGGCCGTTGATGAGTGATGTGGTTGAGACTTTGCAGCCTTTGCAGTGTACAGGTGATTCCCTGATCCCTGGTGGAGCTGCGTTTGCAATGGGAGGGGTGCCTGATTATAGAATGCACAGGAGGTTTGCAAAGAATGTTGGGCCTGGTGCCATTTGCAGGTCATCACCTAGCCAAAGTTGTTCTCCGAGTGGACCTGCAGCATGCAGAGTGCGGTGATAAGTGTGTGAAGTGTACATAAATCTCGGTTCGCTGTGTCTCCTTTTGCTAAAAATAATGGTTTGCTTCGTGTTGTTTTTGTTGCTGTTGCTGCTGATGTTTGTTGCCACCACTTGATCTAATCTAGAATCTTTGTATGATTATGATTGAGCGTGGTTCTTTGTTTGTATCCGCTCTCTGATGTAGTTGCTTGTATTAGTCTGACATTTTCTCTAATCACTCCAATGTGAATTTTTTTGTGTGTAAGCAGTATTGGTTTTCTTGGTATCATCTAATTTTTCATCTTGAAGCGAAAACTATGTAGCCAAGCTTACATGGTGTGATCTTGAGTCTTGACCCCAAACCTTCCTTGTTGCGTCTGCTTCTTCTAGTGACAACAACCTCCTTCTTTCTAGAGTAGCTACAGTTATGACCTACAATCACAATGGATACGGTTTTGTTGTTGCTGCTGCAGCTGTTTGTTGCCCATACAGTTGTAATAAAGAAGCTCTCGGTCTTCATCATTCAACTCGACTGCTAGAAAATCACATTACATGATGGGCGACAAGTTTACTTCAAAGGACAGTGTTCTTCAACGTTGATGCAAAAACGAAGCTCGTCTTTTCTTGTTTTTTTGGTGATGAGTGATGACCACTAAAGCATCCTAGTCCTGCAAGATTGTACTTTCTGATGTACTACTACTCCACTGTGTATACTATTTTTTTTAATGTTTATTACTTAGTGTATGAATTCCAAAAATAAATAAAGAAATCCATGTTGGTGACACCACTATTGAAGGCAAAGGTACAGTTGAAGATTCCATTTCAGAAAACGAGGTGAGTCTTTGACTTCTTAATTAAATGCTTATTGTTACTACTTCACACATTTGTCTTCTCTAATCTTGAAACTTATTAGTTGAAGAAGGATGAATCCATCACCAATGCTCTGTTCTAAGCCTAGATTCTTCTTCACTCTACTCTTGCTCTTCTCTCTCTATTACATCTTAACCACTATCAGACCCATCACCATCTCTTCTTCTTCCCAAGATCCTCACCATCATCCACAGCTTCAAGAACCTTCCATATCCCATTATTCCTCTCTTCAAGAACCTTCCATCTCCCATCACTCCTCTCTTCCAGAACCCTCAGCAAACCAACCATCACCTTCATCATCATCATCATTGTCTTACTTTCCTCTCTGTCCCAAGAACTTCACCAACTACTTGCCCTGCCACGATCCATCAACAGCACGACAGTATAGCATTGAAAGACACTACCGGAGAGAGAGGCACTGCCCTGACTCAACCCATGAGAAGCTCAGGTGTTTGGTCCCAAAGCCCTCTGGCTACAAAACGCCTTTTCCTTGGCCTGATAGTAGAAGCTACACTTGGTTCAAGAACGTTCCCTTCAAGAAGCTAGCTGAGTTTAAAAAGACTCAAAACTGGATTAGGCTCGAAGGAAACCGCTTTGTTTTCCCCGGAGGTGGGACTTCTTTTCCCGGTGGCGTTAAGGACTATGTTGATGTGATTATGAAGGTTTTGCCATTAGCTTCTGGGAGTATCAGAACTGTTCTTGATGTTGGATGTGGAGTGAGTTCAGTTACATGAGTAGGAACCATAACTTGATTATTCTTGATATATTTGACTGCAGTGTTTATGGATTAATCATGTATCAGGTAGCGAGTTTTGGAGCCTTTTTGCTGAACTATAACATCTTGACAATGTCAATAGCACCTAGGGATATACACGAGGCTCAAGTTCAGTTTGCATTAGAACGTGGACTCCCTGCGATGCTCGGTGTTCTAAGCACTTATAAACTGCCTTACCCATCAAAATCTTTTGACATGGTTCATTGTTCTAGGTGCCTTGTCAATTGGACTGCATATGGTAATGTGTTTATAAACACTTTTGTATCTTGTCTTGTGTAAGTTCACTTTGTGTTTTTAACCTTTTGTTGATTCAGAGGGGCTTTACTTAATGGAGGTTGATCGTGTCCTACGTCCTGATGGATACTGGGTGTTGTCTGGACCACCTGTAACATCAATGGTTAAATCCAAGAACCAGAAGAGAGATTTACAGAAGGAGATGGAGAAACTAAATAGTGTTTTTAGAAGTCTTTGTTGGGAGAAGATTGCTGAAAGATATCCAGTTGTCATATGGAGAAAGCTTTCTAATCATTTGCAATGTAAACATAACCTAAAAGCTCTAAAGTTTCCTGGTCTCTGCTCTTCTGGTGACCCTGACGTTGCATGGTGATCAACTTAAGCTTTCTTCTGCATCTTCTGAAGCTAAAGCTTGACTCTGTTACATCTTTTCTAATAATAGGTATAGAGAGATGGAACCGTGCATCACTCCTCTTCCAAATGACAATGACACACACAAAAGCCTTCGTAGAAACTGGCCTGAGAGACTAAATCAGACGCCTCAGCGGATCAGAACCGGATCAATACATGGAGTGACCATCTCCAGCTTCAAAGCTGACACTAAGCTGTGGCAGAGAATGGTTGTGTACTATGACACTAAGTTAAAGTTTCTCAGCAATGGAAAATACAGAAACATTATGGACATGAACGCTGTTTTAGGCGGTTTTGCTGCAGCGTTGATCAAATATCCAGTGTGGGTTATGAATGTGGTCCCGTTTGATCTTAAACCGAACACACTCGGTGTTGTGTTTGACCGTGGCCTCATTGGAACTTACATGAACTGGTAAAACATTCAAAAACGTTTCTGATATCATATTAACTGGATCTCTCTTATACCCGTTGTTTTTTCGTTTTTTTTGGTAGGTGTGAAGCTTTCTCTACATATCCTAGAACCTATGATTTGATTCATGCCAATGGTGTGTTCAGCTTGTACTTGGACAAGTAAGTCCTCTTTCTCTAAATTGAATTTCTGATTTCCATTAGTTTGTAATGGTGTTTTTTTGTTGGTGGTTCTTGTGATAGATGTCACATGGTTGATATACTCCTGGAGATGCAGAGGATTCTTAGACCAAAAGGAGCTGTTATAATTAGGGACCGTTCTGATGTACTCATCAAAGTGAAGGCTATAACTAATCGAATGAGATGGCATGGTATAATGTATTCAGAAGAAGATAATGGTTTTGATCATGGAACGATACTAATCGTAGATAATTCAGTTAAATAACTCGAATGTACACTAACTTATGACAAATCTTTTTGATTCAAATGAATCTTATTACAATATCATAATCATACATGATCTCGTAGCTTTTGTTCTTCAAAGAGTCACTTCAAGACACTATACTAGGAGACTAAAGATGTTTCAATAACTTCCCTCATCTGATTAAAATTCACTCTGTTAAGTTGATTAGGACACAAGTGTATGAAAATGGTCATCTGATTAAAATTCACTCTGTTAAGTTGATTAGGACACAAGTGTGTGAAAATGGTAATTATCACTAAGAAGTTGAAAAAATGGCGTAGAAGCAGTTTAACTACGAAGGAATCAAACCAAGAGCCTCAGCAGCGCTTCTCTGACTCTCTTCACTGCAACACATTCCCACAAACGTTTTCATTAGAGACTGTCTCTCTTCCAGCTTCATGAGTTTTTCCAACCCTCTTGCTACCATTTCCATCTCAGCCTGATGGATCAGCACACAAGTGACTAAGTGAGTGTGTGAAAGCAAAGGAAAGTGAAGTAGAAACTGAATGGTGAAAACTTTAAAAGAACGCATACAGAGTACTCCTCAGGAGGAAATATGCGATGAATGAGACATATTTTCGATAGTTCTGCCACCGATTCAGAACTTTTACCCTGTATTTCCAGAGCCTGCAGTAACACAGAGTTTGCTCATCACACAAAGTATATCTTAGTGTTTGATTCTGATCATCCACCTAGGTTTGCAGTAACTAGATGAAGGAATAGGAAGCTTACCCATGCTTGTAGAAACCATGAACGTGTTCTTGCAGCAACAGCAGCAGAAACCATCCTAGCAGCATCTATCTTTGCAAGTCCAATGTTCTCAGCAAGCCCAGCGATGAACTCTCGAGCATCTTCACTACAAATCTCCACAGAAGAAGACTCCCAAGGAGCTCTACAGAGAGTTTTCAAACACTTTCAGCGCCACACCATAACAAAAACAAACAAAAGAGTAATCAACTTAGTAAGTAAAAGCAAATAGAGAGTCTGACACCTGCTGCAAGTATTTAGGACAAAATCAACAGATGTTCTGTAAAAAGAATCTCGAGTATTTGTTGGCTCAATAGAGACTTGCACTCCAGCTATCCTACATACTCTACGCAGCTGTATATAAAGAGAGTAATCTAGTTGTTATTCAAGATAGTTACAGTTACATACAATCAAGAAAGGAGACAGATACTAAACTTGAATGATATCATTCTCCGTAATGTCCCTTCCACTGGTTCTGTTATCCACGATTGCTGGAAACTAAATTTATAAGTTACATTTGTAGAGTAAAACCACAAACACATAAGCAATACAAATACCATCGCAAAATCAAATCTTTCAGCTTTTAAAGTATTCTACCTGAAACAAAACAGACAGAAGAAGTTGTCTTTAAGCAAAAGCTTGTCATCAAAACCCAAAAGAGGTGACTTTATAGGAGTTTAGAAGGGACCTCTAACGATTCTGTTGGCTTCTCTCTGATAATCTTCTTTGTCTACCTCCAAGCTCTGACTAGGCAATGAAGCAGGCCACCATTTCGGCAAATTGTTCTGAGCTCTAAGCTTGAGGTTTCTAGCTACAGAGTTACTTCTTGAAGAAGCCTGACCAGAAGAAGCTACGGAGCTTGAAGATGAACGAATGCTATCAACAGCTACAACCACTTCCTTCCCACCAAGACTCCTATCTCTCCTAACTACCAACTTGGGTCTACCTTGCAAACCACCTTTAAAAGCTGTTCCTAAACGGACAAGAACCCTAACTGCGAAACCAAACACGAGTCCGAGCAAGACAACGCCTCCAACGAACTGCACAGTTGATTTCCTGCACGTGACGACCACTCGCTTGTTGTCGTCTAGCGAGACTAGAGTTTGCAAGTCGGAGACGGCGTCTTTCCCCGAATCGAGAAAAAGTTTGAAGCGGGAAGAAGCTAGGGAGGAGATACGGTGGACGTCTAGGGTTAAGCTTAGGCTCTGGTCTTCAGAGGAAGACGAAGTGGAGATTGTGAGAAGATTGCCGTCGCTGTAAGTTGAGTCCTTGGAGTTTCGGTTACGGCGAGCAGGGGAACGGCGGCGTTTTGGAGTGGAGAAGGATGAGAGGGGAGCTTTGTAGAGTTGAGGTCTGGTGGCGAAGATTCGTGGGGAAGAAGAAGAAGAAGTAATGCTCATTGTGTGATGTGTTGTTTCGCTTGTGGACAATGAATGGAGTTAGTTAAAGAGGTTCGGTTTGGTCGGACCAACTGGTTTAAACCGGTTCAAATGCTTTTTATTTAATCAAAAGTATAGACTGTATTATAGAGAAACGAAAGCGAAAAGAGATTACAAAGAGAGATCTTCTGAAAAACAAAAATACATAACTACTGAACTATAAAGAGTTGTTTTTTTTTTTGCTTTGTTATGTGTGTGAATAAAAAGAATACATGTTTACTATATAGAAAAAGATGTTCTCAACGAACTTAACCGACTCTTTCAAGAGTTGCAGGGCGGTGAAAGTTTATTGCATTGGAACCAGGTAGCATACGGTCGGTAACGTCCCCTGATCTCTAAAATAATTTTGGCTTAAAAGAATTTTGCGAAACAAAATCCTGCAATAAGAATTGCAAATTCATGTGAACATTGGGGAGACTTCAGAGTATCTAATCTTAGATTGAGAAGAGGATGCTCTTACGGTGAGAGAGTTTTTATCTGGGAAGAAGTGGCTCTCTGTCGTCTGATACAACACGGTGAGTAGCCTGCTTAAACAGAGAAGAAAGACAAGATGTGATCAGCTTAAGTCAGGAAACTACAAGAGAACTAGATTTGACTTAAGATGGGAATGTGTGTGTGTGCCTCACCTCTTCATTTGCTCCTGCTGCCATATTAATGAATGAGTCTTTAGCCCTGGAAGGAGATAACAGGAAAGAAGAAAAAGTTAGACGGTGCAAATGAATCTCCCACGCTTTTGGTTTCTCTGAACAGTGGCTTTATATCATAGAAAATGATCCATCAGTGAACAACAGACCTATGACCATCCTTTGCATTAACTATTTCTATGTTTCCGTTCTGTGGCTCATCTTTCACTTTTGCAAGGGGTGAAAAGAACTGCATAGCATGAGTAAGAAAAACATTAGAGGACGAGGTTCTTCCCTTGAAGTTAATTCATACAACCCGGGAGCGGTTTTGAATGGGATTTACCTGATGCATTGAAATGAAAACTATAGAAATCCCCAGAAGAAAATTCATGGTTAATACATGTCCAAAGAGTGCTGCTGATGCTATGCCAGTAAATATTGTGGCAACCGTCGATGAATATTTCTTCAATATTGTATCTGGCAACATATAAATTTGAAGCCAACTTAATAAATATCCATGAAAATATTCTTTACTGCAAGGTTTGTAATCATGTATATATAGCAAAATCCAAATATTTCGAACCAGCATCAGGGATTCATCTAGAACTACTCCATAAGATTATGTGAAATTAACATAAATTGGTCTTTCTTTACCTGCGTATTTGAAGAAAAAGGAAGATAGAATCCCTTGTGCTGCGTTGTTCATTATCAGAAACACGGTAGCCCTAGAATGTCCTTGTAAGATGTCAAAACTGGCAGGACCTGTCGACAGTGACAAAACTGTTAATAATGCGTCTAACACGATTTCAAGAATCTTTTCTGGAATTTAATAAGCTTAAACATTTATTATCTTCTCCTGTACCGTGTTAAAAAAACCATACCTTTATATATAACAGTTCCTAGTATTCCAAGGAAGTTGAATATTGCACCATAACCATAGAGGAATAAGTTCTGCACCAGGAAATTAATGTCTTACATTCAGAAAACACAAACAAACTATGTATATAGCTTTAAGCCTTTAACCACAACTAGCTACAAGCAACGGTTGCCACAAGCCTTCTAAGGTTACTAGAAGCGTCTCACTTCTCTGATGCTTTATGGAAAAAAACTATGTACGAGGATTAGCTAACCTGAAGATAAATGCTTGTCTCATACTGGCTCTTTAAAGCATACTCGTTGTAGACAGATGCCAAGGATGGGACAGTGACCTGCAAGATAATGTGCTTATTAAGCCTCTAAAATGAACTACAGCCTTTGTTTTTTTTTGCCGCACCAGGTGAGCAATTGCATGGATTTTAAAAGAGTGTGTGCATAGAATCAGTTCCATACTACATCTCCAAAATAAGTAAATGGAAGCACCAAAATGGTGTAACTTACAAATATAAATGTACAGAAGTATGCACCCGTGGCAATTGGAACAGCAATAGTAGTAGCACCTTCAGGAAGAGAACGCAGCTGATTTACACTAATCCCTATCAGCAACAGAGCAAGTGCTTCCCACTACAACACAAAGTCGGAACAAACTCAATTCCATTTAAGAGTAGGAGGCAAGGAAGGTCAAACAGAAATGTCCATAATAATGTGTCTGATACCATTAAAAAATCACATATACAGACAACCGAAAATAATTGAATCTAACCTGTATGATGGAAAACCGTCTCTTCATTATCATCTTCAGTAGTACAGCAATTACCAGAACCTTTAGATTACTGAGCATCTTCACAGTTGCAGGATTGAAATATAGCTGTCACACCAGAAAAGTAAATTGCTATGTGACTCAAAATTAAGAAAGATATAACCAAATAGTAGCCGAGAAGGCGAGAAGGGTAGATAAGTACAACAGCAGAGCATGCTGTCATTATGTTATTCAGCAATTATTTAGTGCAGCTATAACAGTAGACACAAACATCTATCACCAGAAAGCAAACATATTGCAGAATGCCAAGCAGGACTTGGGGAGTATAACGATAAGGAAAAAATGAGGAGGCAATAGCATTTAGTTAGGAATGCTAATATAACAATATGCCTAGGGACCAGTAGGCGTCGACAAAAAGAGATGTAAAGTACCAAAATCAAGGATCGATAAATTTGATCAGATGGAGTAGATATTCAACAGGGGGAAAATAGGAAAGAGTCTCACAGAAACCAATTATGAATAATGTTGAAACCATATTAAAGTTCCCTGACATTCCAAAATTATGGTCCTCAATTCAGTATAACAGAAAATCTCCAGAGCAAAAAGTTTAGGCTTCTGACAACCAACCTTATTCAAGAAGTCAAAGTGAGACCATAGCTAATGTCTATACTTTTACTATTATGTTAGATGAAACCATTCCTAAGTTCTAATAGTGTCAAAGCACCAAAAGACACCAGAAAGCTAGAAAAAGGTTTACCGCAAAACTTAAAGCAGCTATGACAAGTCTGCAATGAAATTGCATTTTTGAATCTTAATTAGACCAAGGGATCGACAAATTTCAAAATAAGAAGCACGTGTACCTGCATTGTGAACTTAAGATAGTTATTAATGGCATACAACCCCGCAGGAACAGCGAGAAGCACGTTGTTCCGAGCTGCCTGTGGAAAAAGTATAGTATTACATAGATGCAGTGATCACATACCATCTACATTTCAAATTATCACGCTTTGACAATCAGGTGTATAATAATATACACAAAGCTTATTAGACATTGAGAGCCGAAGAAACTAACTTTAAATTTGAGACTATGCCATAACACAATCATAGTATAAAAATCGTTTACAGTATATCCCAATCTCTTAATTGCCAGGGAGACTGGGAGAGGTACCTGGACAAATGTGGAAAACGATAGTAGAGGCTTCTCCCCAACTTTTTGGTGCCTGGCCTACAATAATTCCACAAAAAAAAGTCGAGTATTAAAAGGGGGGCCACTTTCCTACCGAAAAAGCAAAACACACGTGATGGAAACTGCCTCTGTGCACACAAATAAAAGAATATGAACCCCACCTCCTTCCGTTACCAGTTAATCAACTACAATACAGATACATAATAGCAAAGAAATATGACTTTATTTCATGTTCTAGTGCAGAAGAAACATCTGCCAACTAGTTCTAAATCTAAGAAATATAAATAACGCGCGAAGAGAAATGATGAATGACAAGAACTGAATTCTAACGTACCTCGATCAGAAGCATGACAACCGCAAACATAACCTTTGCGATTTCTGTCAAGAAGTTGACGCTAATAGGACTAAAGTTGAACTTTCCATCCACCTTCGACATATACACTAGTACAGGCTGTAAGGGGGCATAAGAAAAGAACGAAATCTTTTAAATAACAAATGACGAATCGAAACAAAGACAACAACCTACTAAGACTGTACATGATTAACCACCACAGATGTATTGTAGCAGTAACATGGAAATTACCTGTAAACCAACAAGCATGCAGTCACCGACAACCAAAAAGACATTGAGAGCTCGTTGTTTAGAGGAAACTCTAATCTTGCGGTTGTCATAAGCCCTCGCTATAGCTCTGCTACTGGGAGAAACCAACCTTGAACGACACACGCTGCACTCAGCCATCCCGTTCTTCATCATCCTTTCCCCCCAAAGCTAAACAACACATAACAACAGCGAAGGAAGCATTCATCATTACAAAAAAAAAAAAAAAACTCCTTTTAAAACGAAAAGTGTCAAAGAGTGGATTTTGCATACAACCCAAGTGAAATCTTGCGATCAGATCTCAACATCCGTAAAACCCACAAAATTACAATGAGCAAAATTAGATCTTTGGTAGCAGAATCAAAGTGGCCACATTGTGAAGAACAGATCGATCAAACTAACCTCAATTCGAGTTATAAGATCAGCTCAATGACGCATTTCCCAAACCAAACCCTTCTTCCCACCTAAACCGCGTAAGATTCAGAAGGAAACTCGATACGTTTCTATCTCAACCTTCCTCTCTCCGTTGTCTGTCTGTGAGATCTCTCAATTACAGAGATTCCAAAAGGATCTAGAGAACTCTCTTCAGCTCGAGAACAGATGTGGATACAGAGAGAGAGATGAGGAAGAGGAAAAGGATGAATCCGTCGGTTGATTCAAGTGCGCTCTTAATATCTCGCACGACCCCTTTGCTTTGCTTTGATTTCACAACACCGTTTTATTGCGTTTCTTTGAAAAAACAAAAATAAAAACAGTCGAAAAATAATATATATTTTTTATTATTTCTGTTTCTTTCTTACGGGGACATTTGGCGGTGAATGTGACAGACCAATGAGATTTGAGTTGTAGGGAAGCTTCAGTGAGGGTGACGTGTCATGCGGGTGATGGAGGCTTCGTATCGGTGGTGAGAGTTCCCGTAACTATTGGTCGTTTTTAAGTTTTTTTTTTTTAACTTACGTCATTAACGTAAGAACCAACTTTAATTGATTTTGTTGTTGTTGTAGGAGGTGTCTAGTGATAGGAGTTCTTAATTAATTAAGGACTAGAAGGTTAACGCATTTATTTTATTAACTAAGAGCTTCATAATTGATTTTGTTGTTTTTTTTTTTTTATCAAGATCTGATTTTGTTGTTGGAGTTCTCAATGATTTAAATTCTAGAAGGTTAACGCATTTATTTTACTAACTAAGAGCTTCATAATTGATTTTGTTGTTGTTTTTTTTATCAAGATCTGATTTTGTTGTTGGAGTTCTCAATTATTTAAAATCTAGAAGGTTAACGCATTCATTTTATATAGTGTTGCATGAACCTGTAAATAGGGATGTTGAAATGAGCAAATGGCGTTCAGGTCTTCGGGTAGAGTTCGAGCTGGATCTTTTCAGTTCTGGATTAGTCGGGTCTTAAACATTTGGACCTAATAGGTACAGTGGCGAATCAAAAATTATCTAGTGGGGGCAAATACTGTTTTTATACATATATTATTTTTAATCAATTTAATATCAATATATGATTTTCAAAAAGATATATAAAACCATAATAATTATAGTTAAAGTTAATTGAGCAAGAATTTGTTTTTAAAACAACAGTAACTCAATACAAAAGCTACAATTAGTAAACAAAATAGTCAAAATAAAAATATGTAACACTACAATTATGCTAAAGTAATTAATAAATGGTAAGTAGACCATGTAACTATTTTTAGAGATGAGAACGGATATTGGTGTTTTCATACTGAAAAACAAAATTATTCAAAACAAAGAAACAGAAAAAACCTTTGAATAAAAGGCAGCACCTTATGAATATATGGAAATAAGATGTGATTACATGCTGAAATTTTTTTGATGGAGTAAAAACAAAAACAAATATGCATAAAAAGAAAAAAAGGTTTTGAACCGGATACAAGAGAGGCATAGTGGGGGCAAATACCGATCAGACGAACTTTCGCTCTGACATTTGGTCACACTAAGATCTATTTATTATAATTTAGTGGGGGCAACTGCCCTCTCCCTGTTCAACGTACATCTGCCCATGAATAGGTATTTCTAAAATTTATGTTCGGATTCGGGTTGGTTCTTCTCAGGTCCGAGTCGGTTTAGGTCTATAATTAAAATACCTTTAAAATATCCATAATTTTCGGATCTGTATCATATCCAGGTTGATTTGGATATTTAGAATCTAAAAAGACAAGAAATACTCAAATTATATTAAATTTAGTGAAAATATATCATATATATCTAAAATTTTACAAAATAATATAAAATAAACTATTAAAAATTAAAATAAAACGCTTTTAAACTCTAACTTTTACATTTAAAGCTTCATATTACTTAAATTGTTACAAAAATAATAACAAAGATTATTAACAAAAAGATATTTCAACTAAATCATAAAACAAAATATAGAAAATAGAACACAAAAACATAGTTGTGGATATTCATATTTTAAGTCGGGTATGAATCGGTTCTTATTGGATCGGATCTATTCGGATCGGGTTTTTTTCGGTTCCGATTCTTTCGAGTAGAAGAATTTTGGATACAATAGGTATTTATAAATTTTTGGATCGGATATTTTCGGATCTGTTCCGGTTTGGGTTTTTGGGTAATACCCAGACCTAAGCAAATCTATCCAATTTAAACCCACCCCTTTTACATTATATATATATAAGAACAAAAGTGAAGTCGTGATTCAGAAATTGCTGCTCAGTCTGTTTGGAGTTTAAATAAAAAAGAAAATTGTTGTCCAATCAAGCTTAGTTTGAATTGAAACCAACAAAAATGAAAATCGAAGATTGATATTTTGTGATGAATGAGAATACCTTACAAATGTATAACATGATCGATGCTTTTTTGTCTTTTTCTTAATACTTATTTCCCTAGTAACAAGATACACACAATTGATCAAGAAAAACAAGATACACACAATTTGCATGCAATTCCTTGTAGTTGTAGTCACAATTTAAAGCAAATACACCACGATTGTATTCAATCCTCGCACTTTATAAATGATGCTTGAAATTGTAAATGAAATTCTTTTCGTTAAATCTGTAAGTGAAGATTCATGAGAGCGTTACAATGTTGGTCATGTTTGTTCAATCTTAATCACAATTTAGTATAAGGCAAAACAAGGCAAATCATAAAATGTTAAGATTTTAAAACTCGAATTAACAATCTGTTTTATATATCTATTAGAAAAAAAAATAGAAGAGATAATTACAAATTTACTAAAATTATTCTATATACTTTAATGAAATTTGGTTCACCAAATCAATCATTAAAACATTAAAATTTAAAGTAATAGTATTTATGTGAAATTATCATACTTATGATTCAATTTTATATATTTATTTATAAATTATTTTTTATTTAATGAATTTTTTTTCACCAAATCAATTATTAAAACATTAAAATTTAAAAGTAATAGTATTTATATGAAATTATCATACTTATGATTCAATTTTATATATGTATCTATAAATTATTTTTTGCATTTAAATTTATTACAAAACATATAAGATATCTAATATTGTATATCTAATATCCAATTAATTATAAGGTGAACTCAAATTAAAAATCGATATTCATTTTATGTGTAATTCTATATATTAGTCATGGATTTAAAAATTAAAAATAAATTTAGAATGAAATTTTGTAACCAAATTGAAAAATACTTTTAGGTCCTAAATAAGTTTTTTTTTAAAAAGTCATATATATATATATATATATTCAATTCTCTATATATAATTTCATACTTTTATTAGCATGATATCCAGTTTTTCAAAGAACTAAGTCTAGATATCGTTTCTCAGTTATATATAGAGAATTGATTAATTATATTACTTTTATATAAACAGCCTAATGTTTTTATGAATATTATTATTAAATAAAAATAAACTATGTTTATATATAAATTTAACAAAAACATATAAAATACAAGTAAAAATATAAAAATTAATTAAAATTTAAGTAAAATATTATTTTTTTAAATGTGAGATTTGTATTAAAAATTATTTTAATAAATGATAATTGATTATGGTGAAAATGTTGGTGATAATATTAACAAATATTGCTATACAATTAATTTTATAAAATTATCTTTAATAACTATTAATGCAGTTGAATTAGTTTAAAAATTATGTGATCTTTCATTTTATATTATTTGTATATGATTATTAGGAAAAATGTAAAAATATGTTGTTTAAAATTTGCTTAGGGCATCTAAATATGTTAGACCGGTACTGATAGTCTCATACCACAAAACTTTGGTTATGTTATATTTTAAGGTTCGAGAAGATTTCTGATTGCCAATATGATGCACAGGCAAAGATACTAGAATTCTTATTCACGTATCACTCAGCTCAGTAAAGATCTTACCTATCAAGTTGTGTTGCTATCGACTATAGACAATCATCAGGTCTTCATGTTAATTTCTTGTTGTTTTCCATATTTCATGTTTATATGAAATTGTATGACTAGAAGTTGGTAGTTTTTTACTTTGATTAATTACATAAATGTAAAAATTAGTAAAACTTTGTATTCTCATATAATTTTATTTTTCGCTTAAACCATTTTAAAAAATTATTATTACTTGGATTTAATCAAACTATTCCAATCTAGTAATTTTTATTTATTTCAATTCCTGATCATATACTGATAAAAACCCATGAAAGTTGTTGATGTTATTTTCAAACAAATGCCAATACATTTTATTAGATTATTTTATTTTGAACGCATACTTATCTGTGACAACAACATTTATACGGTTCACAATGGTCATAAAGATAACCCCATTTGTCACAAAATTTTGAGCACCCAAATCGCCCATTTATATCACACGGCGATGAGATCTGGAAGCATACTTTAGTCGCCCAGTTTATTCCATAACCTATTTATATTAATAATATAATTAAACCAATAAGTATATTAATTAAAAAGGATAAAATCATACTTCGTACCTATAATTAAAAATTTCATATAAAAATAAATTTTACCTGGAGTATTAGGAGGGGTAACTACCGTAGTTGTCGTATGACAATCAACAAAAGATACGATGAAAAAAACAATAAAAACAAACATAACTAAAGTTTTCATAGTGATAACCATTTTATACATAAGTTTAAACCTGTATGAAAGTTATTCGCTTTAACTTTTCTTGTTTATTGAGTTTTTCTTTACTTTGTCTGATTATATATATAATGACACATACACATTAAAAGCAAATATTTTTTTGGACAAAGATATATAAAATAATATGATATTTCCTTTTATATCTAATATAAGAGATTTTTAGTCAAAATATAATCTAAGAATTAACTATAGAGCTGCACAAAAAGAGCATATGATAATATATACTTACATACTAATTAATGTCAAGATTTGACTGAATGGAACTTACATACTAGTACTGTAGTACATCCTCTTAAATCTTAAAGAGAAGATTTGTATGATAGAAATGGATTTTGCTATATATATTTTTTAAGTAGCATTTTTTTAATTAAACTAGAAAACAGAGAAATATTCTTAGATATAGAAAAAAATAGCAATTGATTCGATCAATTTCAGTAGGAACACACTAGCGCTACAGTGTATTTTAAAATCAGTTAAGATTTCTATACCGACTTTTCCGATCTCAAATTGCCTTAATGCAATCTAGATGTTGTTGAATCTAAGACTATGGAATTTAATTTGAGATATTGAGTTGGTTCAGCTGTTTCCTTGGTGAAGTGAAACGAATATACTCATGTATATATAAAACTAGAGGTGATCCGTCCTACGGGCGGGATAAAGTTTCATTGCGATTTAGGTTTTGATTTTATATGATTTTGTGGTTTGTATTTTAGGTTTGCATCCGCAAGAGATGTATATAATAATGATTTTTGTCTTTTAAAATTTTTTAATTGATGAAGGATATTACATCCATTTTACTTGAAGTTCGATGCTCGTTTATTTTTCTGACTTTTTTTTTAATTTGTTGTCAAATACTATTTTAGGTAGTATATTTCTTTTTGTTATATTTTTTATAATGAGAAAACATTTTTAATTATCTACGTATATGTATAACTAAAATTCTATATTTTTTATTGGTCTTGTTAGAGATTATAAGCTTGTATTAGCGTGATACTATTTTCATGATTCAAATGGTATACATTTTCATAAATGTTTGCTTAATGTTTTTATATATAGTAAGTAGATCTGAGTCTTATTGTTGTGGTTAGGTTTAATACTCAAAACATTGATGATTTTATACTTTGTATATATTGAATGCACTTGTATTTTTATTTCTTTTAAAAATTAATAACTTAAATAAATGAACATGAATATATAATTCACTATAATGGGAAATTACTTGTTTAAGAAATCAGAATCAAAACATAATATTAATTATCAATATTTAAATAAATATATGACTAAATATTTTATATATTATTATATTTGAAGCCTAAATAGACAATATTATCCCAATAACTTATTAGGTTTTCTAAATAAAATTCACTGGTTACATTTTTAAATAATGGCCTCCTTATATATATCTTCTTATACCGTGTAAGCTATTACTTTATTTTAAAATTTTACTATAAATTTATTATGGAACAGAGAAAAACATAATATAATATATATATTAGTTAAAAATGTATTGTGTGCTATAAATTTGGAGCAAGATGCATTCATTTATTGAAATATTTTGATTGTTTGTGTGTTTACATGTTCTTAGTAATTGTTATTTGATGTTTATCTCGAATTTGAGTGGTGAATTGTTGTATACTATGTTTTGAAATTTGATGTTTGGTTAGTGGGTTAATGTTTTTTGGTTATGTAATGCATGGGCTAATTGGTGAATTTTGATTTGCGAGAATACTTTGAATTGGAGAAGAAATATTCGGCTAATACATGCATTTTACAAAATAAAAACAATATAGAAAAGAATTGAGATGTAAGGAAAGGAAATAGAAGGAGACGAAGGGGGCCATCGAAGAACTGAAGAGAAAAAGAAATATAGTATTAGGGCATGTTTCGAGGACATAGGAGAGCATTAGATTATCTTTAAAGATAAGACAACGAAAATGTTTTGAGCATCGGACAACAGAGCAAAGTTGCTGTGACAAAGAAAAAATATTACAAAATATAATTGGGAGTATTGAACCAAACGTGAGACACATCTAAGCTTTTGTGAGACAACCGAAACTGAGCCTTTATTATAGTTAACTAATGATGAAATGATGACAAAACCGAGATGCTACATGTAATAGACAGAGACAACTGTGTACAAAGATGGGTTTAGAACAGTTATATTCACTTTACAGATAGTTCCCATGATACAGCAAAGCACTATTTTATTTGATATGGATGTGAAGACAGCAAAAGCACTTATGCAAGGAAGAAAATGAGACCATCTTGTAGCATGTTACATATACATCTATACTAGCATGATAGGAAACATTTGCAATATACTAAAGAACACTAAACCAGATGAAATGAGGAAAATAATGTACACACAAAAAGAAATAAACAAATCAATCAAATAAACACACACTCTTTTCTGTTAAATCCTAAACAAAGATCAACAACTACTGCTAAACCCACCAGGGCCACCACCTTACATCATTTGAAGAAACTCTTTGTAATTAACTCTACCATCACCATCAATATCCACTTGCATAATCATCTTCTTGCAACCCTCTAGGATTTTACCTTGCTTGAGTCCCAAGGAAGACATCACAGAGATTTCAACTCCTCCACAGTGATAAACCCATCACCGTCCTGATCAAACACGTTAAACGCTTCTCTCATATCCTCTTCCTCTGTGTCTCCAATGTTGTGTTGCTCATCAACAATGGATCTGTACAGACACTCGAATTCGTCTATGTCTACGCATCCATCTCTGTTTACGTCGATGTTATGGATCATCTGAGTTAAGTCTTTGTCTGGTATGTAGATTCCTAGATTCACTAGTGAGTCGTTGAGCTCTTGTTTACTGATCCGACCGTCTCCGTTCTTGTGGAAGGTCTGGAAAACCCGTTTCAGCTCGGACGGGTCTATCTTTCTTGTTGGTGCGGAGGACGGTGAGGGTTAGGAGAGGGTAACATGGATGGTGACGGTGAGGAGTTCTTGTGGAGGGTTTTGTCCAACCAAGGGAGAGGGAAGAGACTTCGCAGCTTCTTTGGTACTAAAAAGAGAAGAAAAGAGTTTAATAGATCGTAGAGAATGAATATTCTCACCATAACTTTAGACTCCAAGATCTGATGAAAACAGAGAGAAGATCTAGGAAAAGCTTAGTATATATTTGTGGGAATTTCTGTTTCACTTTCAATCATATATGAAAATTGAAGCTATTTTTAATCAACATATTCGTTACTTGTAAACTTTAAATTCCAACTTTCTTTTTTGGTTAGGACTTTGGGACATATATTGGCTGAGGAGGTTGGTTCATCGTTTTTGGTACTTGACTCTCCTTTTATTATGGAATGTCTATCTAAATCACTCACAACAAAATATTATTATGGCTCTGCTATAAGGTCCACAAGGTTTCAGATAACCAATGATGCACATGCACTGATGCTGAAACTGTTATCTTCTTATATTACTCAGCAGAGCCTATCCCATCAAGCTGTCTTGCCAATGAGATGGACTCTGATAGTGTTAAGCTTCCAGAATTTTCTTACTTCATTTATCACTTACTTGTTGATCTTCACAACATATTCAATGGTATCCCAGCTCTTAGGAAAGCTTTAGACCGTGCCACAGAGAAGTTGTCTGATGTAAACAGAGGAGAAGTCGTTGATAAAGAGGCTCTTCTTTCTGAAGTATAGCTTTTCCGGATTACCAAAAATAAAAATATTATTACCTTTTCCAGTTTTCCGGATTGCGGTTGAAGGTATAAGAATTGCTTTGAACAAATCTGGTCGTCTACCCATCTGGAACCTAGGTTATCTATCAAACCAAACCCAAGTTCAGTTCTCAAAGCTCTCTTCCACGGAGAAATCTTATGCACTTATGGCAGATAACATAGTAGCAGTAGTAGACGCAGGTAACCTTGCAGGTCTTAGGAGGCACTGGAGAAACTTGTGTTCCTCCAGAAGTCAAAGATATGTCTGCTGAGCTTGTAGTAGTAATGATTCCAACTTAAATCAATTTCCACGGTTGGTGCATGTGCTTTAAAACTAACCAAGGCCATCTCAGCTTTTAAAGCCCTAGTTCCGTTGAAACTTTCCTTGACAAACACGCAAGAGGCAATGTCTTTAGCGAAAACATCTATATCCGCCAGACAATCAGGGGACTAACAGAGTATATATTATCTTCTGCTCAAGAAACCAGCTTCTCTTCTGTACAATCTACACTCTATACGATGATTATAAGGAGAAGACGAGAAAACCTATAGGCACCTTACCAGTGGCTATGTTTTGAGTCAGTCTTGCTACTTTTGCAGGGTTAGTCTTCTATGAAAAGGGGATCATGTGTGCAGCTGAGACTCTTCCTTCAGATCCTTCGATTGCAAAAATTAAAATGGGACATGGGATTCAGAACTTACGTGAGGCGTCTCAGGAAGTGACAGGGAGAGAAAACAAGAGGATACCGAGAGTAATGGAGGGGCTTAATTAGTCATAGGGTGAGGGACTTCACGCTTTGTTATTCATTATCTTTCAGTTTCAAGACCAAATGTGGTTCGTAATAGTATTCTTAAAAGGTTGTATATAATAATTTCCATGAGTACAAATATTTAATTATATTAGCATTTGCAGTGATAGTAATGTTACTTTTTAAATAAATAAAATAGCTGTTAACAAAATAACCTTTTTAGTAGGACTATTATTAATTATACTGATTATCAATATTTAATTTAGTTTTATGTTCAAAATGGAAGCAAGCAAATATATATTCAGATTCTAAGTCATGCATTAATTTTCAGAACCAAGAAAACTAACATAACCAAAGTTAACAAGGTGAATATTATTTGAATAAACGAATTTACAATATTTTTAGAATTTTAAGAGAAAAGTAAACTAACGTTGCAGCTTTGGAGAAGCTCAAATTGAAGAGAGTGTAATGACTATGTACAATGGACCAGTTGAAAAAATATTTCAACTGTTGAACCAATTCAACGAGGATGTCGAAAAACTAAACAAAAGGACGTGGCTTACATTTTCTTGAATAAATTCAATAGGTAGAAGAAAAAAAGATGGGATCCATGCAGGAGATGTGCTGCAACAAATTAAAATGTTACTTTTTCACCCGATCAAAAATGAGAAAAGTTGAACTGTTAATTTAAAAAGAAAAAAAAAAGATGATTGGAGCAAATGGGTCAAAGTGATTTGATTTCCACGTCAGCTTTTAGAATTCTTAACCAGTTTTTTTTTTCACAAAGGTTTTTTTTTGTCAACTGTTGACAAAGTTTAACCAGAAAAATACGAAAGTATCGCAAGGATCTTCGTTTTGAGGGAGAATTTTGTTTTTTCTCGGAAAAGTTTCAATGGACATCTATGGACTGCAAAAAGGGTGGCTGGGGGGGTTGGTTCATCGTCGATACGCTCCATGGTAATGCAATCTCCTTTTGTCGATACGCTCCATGGTAATGCAAAAACAATGGTCATGTCTTCATGTTTGTTGTTGTCTTAACAGCATTCTTTCATGTTTCTGCAGAACTGTACGAGTCATAGCTTTTTGGTTTATTATATAAATAAAATTTTGTTAATTTCATATTTTTAAAAAATTTAAAATTAAAAAAATCTCGGATTTAACCAAACTAGTTTTTTTTTTTTTTTTTAAACCAAACTAGTTTACATTTGATAAAGTTTGTTTGTTTCATTCTTGATCATCTATGGTAAAAATGCATGAAAGCTATTCATGTTACTTCAAACAAACGTCAATGATTTTATCTTGGACGTATACTTATTTTTCACAACAACATTGATCCTGAGTACACTTCTTGAAATAATAACCCCACTCCTCAGAAAACTTATAGTACACTGCTCGCCATCCATAATAACACGGCTCTGTGATGCTGAAGCATACTACCGTCCCCATAATTATTCCATAGCCTATATTGCTTCCTCTATTTCACAATACATGATGTTTTGTTTTGATACACAAAAATTAAGAAATTCTTTTTAAATATCTTTAAAAATAGAATTTAAAAATTATTTGACCAATAATAGATATGACTAGAAAATCTAATTAGTTACACAGTTTTCAGTAAAATTAAAGATAATGTAAAAATATCAAAACATCATCTATTGTAAAACAACAAACATCTTCTAAAATATCTTCTATAATAAAACGTAAAGTATATGAATCAATATGTTTATTGATGAAAAGAAATACAATCGTACCTATAATTATTAATGGAAAAAATGTAATTTAAATCACCAACTTTCAAATTTGGTTGAAAAAAACACGAACTTTCTTGTGAATCATTTAAACCGTCAATTTATCTTTACTAGCCATTTTAACCCCTAACATATTTTGACTAAGCCATTTTTAAGACGTCGTTAAAATAACTAACGGATTGTGTCAACGGAGTTAATCTCCGTCTATATAATTTTTGTTAAATTAATACCACGTCGTTTTGAAATTTAAAAAAAAAATTGTTTTCCAAGGGAATCAAACCCGTAACCAAAGCTACACATTTATAAAGCTAAACCATAGGACTGCTTACAATTCTCGTACCTTTTATAAATGCTAACACTTGTTATCATTAAATCTCCTGATCATCTTCTCCGAACATAAATTCCTAATTATTTCTTCTTGAGCGTTGTTTCTTCTTTTAACAAGTGACTTCAAATCATGTTCCATTATCTAATATTCACCGAGTTAAACAAATCAAAAATTAATTCATTTGTTTTCATACAGAAACAAAGACATATCCATAGTTTCAGGAAAAAAAAAAAATAGGACCAAGAGCCACAGTTCTTGTGTTTCCCTCAGAGGAGAAAATAAGAAAGCTCCCTCTACAAGAACAGATAGACAAATGATGGGTACCAAAATCTCAGTAGAGCTGCAGCAAGAATAAGGTTTCAGATTAGATTTAGATTTTGAGAAGAAACAATTTGGGATTTATTAGAGTCAGAAACGAGTTAGGGATTTATGTTGGGGGAAGATGATTTTGAGATTTAATAATAATAACTGTTAGCATTTATACAAGGTACGAGAATTGTAAGCAGTCTAGTGGTTTAACTTTATAACATGCGTAGCTTTGGTCGGGGTTTGATTCCTTTTGAAAACATGTTAGGGGTTAAAATAGCTAGTCAAGATAAATTGATGCTTTAAATGGTTCACGAGAAAGTTTATGTTTTTTCAACTAAATTTGAAAGTTGGTGATTTAAATGACATTTTTCCCAATTATAAATCATAACCAAGAGAATTATCAGGAGTAATAGATGCAGTTGTAGTATGACAATCAACAAAGGATATAATGAAAAAGTAGTGAAAATAAAAATGACTAAAGTTTTCATGGTGATAACAATTTTAGAGGTAATTTTAAAAACTTCCTTTCCAATATATTTTTAACGTTCTTTGCAAGATATTCACTTTAACTTTTCCTGTTTAGTGAATTTTTCTTTACTTTTTCTGATTATATATACATTAACACATATACGTTAAAAGAAAACTTTTTATTGTTGTTCAAAGATTTGAAGAGAATATAATATTTCCTTTTAGTTATAATAGATTTCCCGCTCAATCTCTATAATATTATTTGAGAAGTCAGTTTTCTATGTGTCGCACTCACATTAACTCTCATGATGGTTGTTTACATTGATACTCTTAATGAATTAAAAATATTATATTTAAATACTATTACTGAATTTTTATTTAGTTTCCTTTATAAAATTTTCCAAATAACATATATAATAAAAAAAGGAAACGTTTAAAAAGTTAAAAACGAATTTAAAAACGAAATTATATGTATAAATAATAAGATTTCATTAAAAAGGAAAGTTCACAAAATAATAATATTCCATTAAAAAAATTGATAACATAAAATATACTAATAAAATACTTTCCTTATAATTATATTTTCACACATAATATTGATATTATAAAAAAAAATATTTCTTATAAAACACAATTTTGAAAAGTACAACAATATATTTTCAAAGTAATAGAAATATTTTTATATATCTATCTATTGTTTTAGATGATTACATAAAATAATTAAGTAACATAAACTGATATATGTTTAGTTGACTAAAAATAGTTTATAATTAGTATTATTGAAATGTTATTTTTTCTTATATTTAGTTGATTGTAATATCTTTCATTTACAGCAAAAAAATATAATTTAATAAATATTCATAAAATTATTTAGAAATTAAAAAAATATTTTAATTATTGTAAATATTGATATGTCTTCATGAGCTTCCAAAAAAGTATCAGTTACTTATGTATGTAACTTCCTATAGACCATCACTTTATTTTCTAATATATTTAAAAAATAACATTTAATTTGATATATATATATATATATTATGAAAATACATACACATTTAATGATAAATAAAATTAAATTGACTTGGCTTAATTATAATAAAAATAATTATACTTCCATTTGAATTTAAAAAAATATATGTAACTCAATATACTCATAATATGAGTAACTCGACTAATCCAACTTAGATCTAAAATCATAGATTTAACTACAATAAGAAAATATAATTTTGTAATAATAATAATTTATTTTATAAATATAAATTATAGGAAGATTCAAAACACATTAACAAATGAAAATAAAATATTAACCAACTGTTAAAATTTAGTTCTTTTGTAAAATTTATATATATGCATGAGACTTCAGAATAATATCACTATACTAATTTACGTAATTTGGAATCAAACATTTTAGTTTATTTTTTGTTTCATTCTAAGCACAATATATCTTAAGTTATACATAGTATTCATATAAATACATATCTAAGAAAACAACCAACCTAAATGCAAATAAGAAAATTAATCAAAATTTTAATAGATTTAGAATATAAAAAAAACATTAAAGTTGAATTCAAAGAAATAGATGCAATCCAATATACCCAAATGATAGTTAAATCGACTAGATCTAATCTAACATATCTAAAATCATATATCTAATTAAAGTAATATAATCTTTTTAATATATATTATGCATAAAAATTATAAATTAATTTAAAATCAAAATTAAAGAGCAATAAATTATTATAATATATATTTACTTTATAAATATTTATACCCGTGCATGAGCACGGAAAAATCACCTAGACATAAATATTAAGAAATATTTATGTCTAGGTGATTTTCCCTTTTAAATTCAAATGGAAGTATAATTATTTTTATTATAATAAAGCCAAGTCAAATTAATTTTATTTATCATTAAATATTCATGTATTTTCATAATATATATCAAATTAAATGTTATGTTTTAAAGATATTAGAAAATAAAGTGATGATCTATAGGAAGTTACATACATAAGTAACTGATACTTTTTGGAAGCTCATGAAGACATATCAATATTTACAATAATAAAAACATTTTTATAATTTCTAAATAATTTTATGAATATTTATTAAATTATTTTTTTGATGTAAATGAAAGATATTACAATCAAATAAATATAAGAAAAAATAATATTTCAATAATACTAATTATAAACTATTTTTAGTCAACTAAACATATATTAGTTTATGTTACTTAATTATTTTATGTAATCATCCAAAAAAATAGATAGATATATAAAAAATATTTATATTACTTTGAAAATATATTGTTGTACTGTTTAAAATTGTGTTTTATAAGAAATATTGAGTTTTATATGTTGTTCTTCCAAAAATATATTAACTTTTTACTTTAATTTTAATTTTTGCAAAAGAACATAAATAGAAAAGTAAATATTTATAAAACATAAACATATATATTTTTTATATAAATAAATTTTAGTTATCTTTTCTAAATTTTCTCAAAAAAACACAAATCAAAAGGGAAAATATATAAACTTTTTTACTATATATGTATATATAACGTAGCTTCGCAAAAAATTGAAATATATATATTTTTTGAAATCTTCTTCTAAAAATAATAATATATTTAATTTAAATATAATAAATATAATATATTTTACTGTTATTTCCATTTTTATTAAAAATTTAATCGGTTTTACTTAAATTTCGTTTTTTACAAAATTATATAGATTCTATATATAAACAGAGATTTTATTCTTTTTAGTTTTATTAACATAAATATATATATAAACTTTAAGATATACTTTACAAAATAAATTGAAAAATAAAATAATATAGATATCGTTATTCAATAATAATTTTTTTATAATTATATTTCATCAAATGATTAAAAATAATTTTAAACAACATAAAATGATTATTTAATATCATTTTCACAAAAACAAAAAAATAGATTTTGTGACTATTTTAAAACCAGATACATATTTAAAATGTGAGGCTAATAAACAAAATAAAATAGTAATTTACGATGAATATTAGTTTGACTATATAATCAATTTTTCGTAACAAAAAATATTATCAAATACTATCTTTTTATTTTTATTTTATAAGTATTAACTGAAAAATTAATAAACAATTCAAACAATGTTAGAATGAAAATTAAACTTATTAATATTGCTTGATCTGAACTGAATATAAGCAAATTGATGGGGAGAAGAATATGAGTTTTTGGTGTAACTATCTAATGAATTTCGCAACACTTCAATTTTTTAATTTTATCGAAAACAACATATATCAAATTATACAAAATTTACAAAAATATATTATTCAATCCAATCAAAATATAACTAACAAGGTTATTCTTATTTTAGTTTAATTTTAATAAAATCTTTTGATTTATTTCAAAAAAATACAACCTAATATATCAAAATATGAATTACCAAACTAATCAAAATATAAAGTAATAAATCAACCAATTGTTATGATTTAAATATTTTATATATTCATAAATGTGCATGAATTTTCAAAATATTACAAATTATGTGTGTTAATGCAACTTTGATTTAATATATTTTTTCCTATTTTTTCTGAAACAACATATATCAGATATACAAAATTTTCAAATATATGTGCAAATATAAGAGGAGGAGCTGAAAATTGATTAAACAATGGGATGAACTGAACTACTTGTTAATTCAACTTTAAGATAGTTAAAAAAATAAACAAAAATCGTTGCTCAACTTAAATGAATAAAATTAATTCAATATACCAAAAATATATATTTGAGTTAATAAGACAAATTATATTTATAAATCACATATCTAACTAAGACTGTAACATAACTATACTTAATACAATTTTTTATTTATTTATCATACACATAAATTAAAAAATAATCTAATACTTATAAACAAACAAAAGAAAATATTTAATAATTCTTATAATTTAATTATTTCATAAATGTTTATACCCGTGCATGAGCATGGAAAAATCACCTAGTATATATAATCCAAGAATTGAGTATAGAACTGCAAAAGAGTATTAAATAAGTAAGTAATTAAATATTAATGTCAAAAATAGTAATATTTTTAACTGCTGTATCTAATTTTTCCATTAATGTAATATTTGATTAGACTAATTAGCATTAGCTATGAAGATAGAAAGTATCTTTGTAAATACATTAACGATGTATGTTGGTAATGAAGTGTATAATCTACCATAAGTTAAATGTAATGTTTGCAATCGACCGTTATGAACAGGCGAATATCTTATATGCAGATAGAGTGATCTGTTTTCTCTTCATGGTATAGTCCATGTGTGGTGAACTTTCAGACAGAAAAGTTAATATGAAATGCTTGGATTTCTGAACTGTTTTAGGTTGAATTTTGGCAAAAAAAAAGAAGTAAATAATAATAACAGCTCTGTATATAGGATTTTCTATCGTATTTTTGCAACTTAATCCGCAAATCAAATATTTTGATACCAAATTTTAAACAAATATTTTTGTAACCAAAATGACTCCAATCTACTATAAGAAATATGAGTATTGTTAGATAGCACGAATTCACCAACTGCTACTAAAATTGCTAAAATTTGATTCAAACATTTTCGTAGCGTTAAACTAATGGTAGGAAAATATTTCATTGGGCGAGAATATCAACAGACTACAATAGGTGTAGTAGGCCTCATTGCAGGAAGACGGGGAAATACTCAAGAAGACGATTCAAATTTAAAAAATTCAAAACTCTTAAAAAAGCGTGTGAATGATGCACAGGAAAACATACTAAAATTCTTGTTCATGTATCACTCAGCTCAGTAAATATCTTACCTATCAAATTGTGTTGCTATCGACTATAAGCAATCATCAGGTCTTCATGTTAATTTCTTGTTGTTTTACATTTTTCATGTTTATGTGAAATTGTGTGCTAGAAGTTAGTAGTTTTTTACTTTGAATAATTACGTAAATGTAAAAATTAGTAAAACTTTGTATTCTGATATTATTTTATTTTTCGCTTAAATCCTTTTTAAAAAATTATTATTACTTGGATTTAATCAAACTATTCCAATCTAGTAATATTTATTTATTTCAATTCCTGATCATATTCTGATAAAAACGCATGAAAGTTGTTGATGTTATTTTCAAACAAATGCCAATACATTTTATTAGATTATTTTATTTTGAATGCATACTTATCTGTGACAACAACATTTATACGGTTCACAATGGTCATAAAGATAACCCCACTTGTCACAAAATTTGGAGCACCCAAATCGCCCATTTATATCACACGGCGATGAGATCTGGAAGCATACTTTAATCGCCCAATTTATTCCATAACCTATTTATATTAATAATATAATTAAACCAATAAGTATATTAATTAAAAAGGATAAAATCATACTTGGTACCTATAATTAAAATGTCGTATAAAAATAAATTTTACCTGGATTATCACGAGGGGTAACTGCCGTAGTTGTAGTATGACAATCAACAAGAGATATGATGAAAAAAACATGAAAAACAAACATAACTAAAGTTTTCATAGTGATAACCATTTTATACATAAGTTTAAACCTTTATGTAAGTTATTCGCTTTAACTTTTCTTGTTTATTGAATTTTTCTTTACTCTGTCTGATTATATATATAGTGACACATACACATTAAAAGCAAATATTTTCGTGGTCAAAGATATATCAGATAATATGATATTTCCTTTCATATCTAATATAAGAGATTTTTAGTCAAAATATAATCTAAGAATTAACTATAGAGCTGCACAAAAGGAGTATATGATAATATATACTTACATACTAATTAATGTCAAGACTTGACTGAATGGAACTTACATACTAGTACATTTAAATAGAAGATTTGTATGATAGAAATGGATTTTGCTTTAATATATTTTTTTAAGTAGCATTTTTATAATTAAACTAGAAAACAGAGAAATATTCTTAGATATAGAAAAAATAGCAATTGATTCGATCAATTTCAGTAGGAACACACTAGCGCTACAGTGTTTTTTAAAAAAAAATTAGTTAAGATTTCTATACCGACTTTTCAGATCTCAAATTGCCTTAGTGCAATCTAGATGTTGTTGAATCTAAGACTACGGAATTTAATTTGAGATATTGTGTAACCGTAGATTAGAGCTTAACATGAATGTTTACATACAAATCAGGTTTCGGACATGTTTACATACAAATCAGGTTTCGGACATCAAGTTTAACATTTGCCTAATACAATTTTAGTTTGTTCAGTTGTTTCCTTAGTGAAGTGAAACTAATATACTCATGTATATATATAATTTATACAAAAACATGTTACATATGAATCTATAATATCATGATAGGAAACGTTTGCAATATATTAAAGAACACTAAACCAGATGAAATGAGGAAAATAATGTACACAAAAAGAAACAAACAAATCAATCAAATAAACACACACACTCTTTTCTGGTAAATCCTAACCAAAGATCAACAACTACTGCTAAACCCATCAAGGCCACCACCTTTCTTCATTTGAAGAAACTCTTTGTAATTAACTGTACCATCACCATCAACATCTACTTGCAGCCTTCTAGGTTTTTACCTTGCTTGAGTCCCAAGGAAGCCATCACAGAGATTCCAACTCCTCCACAGTGATAAACCCATCACCGTCCTGATCAAACACGTTAAACGCTTCTCTCATGTCCTCTTCCTCTGTGTCTCCATTGTTGTGTTGCTCATCAACAATGGATCTGTACAGACACTCGAATTCGTCTATGTCTAAGCATTCATCTCTGTTTACGTCGATGTTATGGATCATCTGATTAAGTCTTTGTCTGGTTATGTAGATTCCTAGATTCACTAGTGAGTCGTTGAGCTCTTGTTTACTTATCCGACCGTCTCCGTTCTTGTGGAAGGTCTGGAAAACCCGTTTTAGCTCGGACGGGTCTATCTTTCTTGTTGGTGCGGAGGACGGTGAGGGTTAGGAGAGGGTAACATGGATGGTGACGGTGAGGAGTTCTTGTGGAGGGTTTTGTCCAACCAAGAGAGAGGGAAGAGACTTCGCAGCTTCTTTGGTACTAAAGAGAGAAGAAAAGAGTTTAATAGATTGTAGAGAATGAATATTCTCACCATAACTTTAGACTCCAAGATCTGATGAAAACAGAGAGAAGATCTAGGAAAAGCTTAGTACATATTTGTGGGAATTTCTTTTTCTCTTTCAATCATATATGAAAATTGAAGCTATTTTTAAGAGAAAATTGCCAATTGTGACTCAAAACATGATTTCAAATACAATAGTAAACCCAAACTTGAATCAATAGCAAAAGTAACCTAAAAGGGTATTGAAATTACAACTAACCCCTTGTGAACAAACAAAAAAACCGAATATTTGTTACACTTCTACCCCACGTAAGTCGTCTGTACAGACGACTTTAAACTAAGTCGTCCAGACGACTTAAAACTAAGTCGTCTGGCTCTGTTGAGCTTAAAAATAATTTATAAATTAAAAAAAAAATGTTTGGACAAGTGAAAAATAAAAATCATGTAATTATTAACAGTTTTAAATGATGTAAATTAACATATAATAAAAATGAATAGTTTTCAACATAGATGAGTGAAAGTAGTTAATCATGATATTCTTTGGTTTTGAGGGTTTGAAAACATATGTTGTAGTATTGTATGTATTCTTAGGGTTAGATTTTGGAAAGCTTGGATTTTTCTAAAATATATATTTTTACTTATATGTCTTTATTTCTGTGTATAGTTAACACTTTTAAGTTTAATTTGATTTTTAAAGTGTCTAGTTAGTTAATTAAGTTTAGGGGTTATGTTTAGGAAAAGACGACTTAACTATAAGTCGTCATTGAATAATTAATGTAGGCGACTTACATTTAAGTCGCCCAAACCGCATCAACCTATAATTTAACAAAGTAATTTAAGCCTAACCGAATAATTTACGGACATATAAATACATTTTTTCCCTTTTTCACAAATTTTGGAAACCAGCTAGTTTCTCTCCTTGGCGAACGGCGAAATCCATCTTCTCGATTCTTTCCTTCTTCTTTCTCGCCGATATTTGCAGATCGTAACCGCTGGTGTCGTTATCTTCTCCTACCGTAAGTCATTCATCCATCCATCTTGTAATAAGAGTCCTTAGAAGACTTTATCGAAGTCGTGGACGACTTAAGACTTCTTGGAAGTCGCTTCGAAGTCGCCCGGTCTTCTCACTATATTTTACATGCAGTATTTGTATTTAGAATAGTTTGCTTGTTACGATGCTTGTATTTGATTGTATTTGATTGTTTTGCAAGGAAAAATGGATTTACCAGAACTCCCGAGGAGGATATATACGCTTTGGGAAAGAACCCACTGCAATGAAGAGCATTTCAGATCATACCGATAACTCGAAGTTGTTTGCTGCTCTAAGTGAAGGTCTAAGAGCCGGCGAATCTGAGGAGCTGAAGGAGTCGGGTTGGGAGTGTTCATCAAGTTCAAGGAGCTGAATTTTAATTGGGCTTCAAGGCTGGTGCATTATATACTCGGTTTCCAGCTTAAGATCAAGAAGAAATATGAGCTCGGTCTCGTTGGTGTAGAACCGATGAGGTTTTCACCGATAGAGTTTGAACACCTCAGCGGTGCAGCTGCGGACATGAAGGACCTCGAAAATCCAAGGTGTGAGGTTACGAAGGAGATGGCTGCTCGGGACAAGATGGGTGTTCATATCGAGGCTGGGCCAAATGTTGATCGATAATAGGAGCATTTAAGAGATGCCAAGAGTGGTCGCGGGAAGATCGCATACGCGCTCGGATACCTTGCTATCTTAGCCGGATTCATTGAAGGGAGAAAGTTCTCAACCCCTATACGTGCTAGTCTTGCAAAGCTAGTGATGGATTTAGAAAAATTTGAGAATTATCCTTGGGGGAGAGTGGCGTTCAAGGTGCTGATAGCTTCTGTGAAGGCAGCAAATTTGGAAGCAAATTCATACACTGTTGATGGCTTTATTCAAGTTCTTCGGTGTGGGTGTACAACTTCCCGCCAGATTTAGGTGCAAATTTTGGGAATCCCCAACCAAACAGGCCGACTCCACCGTTGCTGGCTTACAAGGGTGGCAAAGGACGCCGATGTTTTAAAGAGGCCATCTTGAGGCAGGTATATAAACTTCAGTCCCTAAAACTTCGCAGATGACTTAAATTTAAGTCGGCTGGAAAGTCGTCCAGAAAATGCTTACTTTAATTTAAGTTAGGTTATCGAGAAAATGCTTCCTGACGACTTTAATTTAAATTCGGAAGAATCGAGAAAATCCTGAACAACTAAAATTTAAATTAGTCCGGAAAATTAGATGCGTGAAGTCTTTTCTAGACGACTTTTCTCGACGACTTAAATTTAAGTCGTCGTGAAGCATTTTCTCGACGACTTTCCAGCCGACTTAAATTAAAGTCGCCCGTGAAGTAGTAGGGACTGAAGTTTATGCATTTTGCGCACTAAGGTGATCAACTTTATTGAGAAGGACTTTGGTGAAATGTTTCCACGCTGGGAGTTTGATGCAGAGGACTTCGGCCGCGGATAACATAATCAAAGTTATGTTTAATTCAATCCTAAATGGAAGTGGACCATGGATTGCTGGGAAGTCAATCAGATGAATGAAGTGATTGCAGCGGAGACTTTGAGTGGTTTGAAGGAAGATAGTGGAAGGCCTCGAAAAAGCTTGTAAAGGGGTCTCAAGGAGGCTTGCAAGGAGGCTCCCTGTAGAGGCACCTAAAGATGAGACTGAAAAAGCTGTTCGGGATGTGCCTTAAGGAGATTAAGTTGCTGAGTGATAGGTTGGAAGCTGTAGAGAAGATGGTTGGAATCACCAAAACCGAACTTCCCGCCCGAAACCACCTTTGCACTAACAAGGGGTTAGTACCATAACCTCTTCCAAAATCACAGAGCGTAGAGTCACTAGGCAAAGTGATATGAATAAGAACTGATGTGCTTTGTTTGTTGTGTGTGCTTGGTTGAACCTTTGTTGATTTGTTTCTTTTTATGTATGTATGGATTTTGTTTGATTTGTTTGATTTGTTTGATTTGTATGTATGGATTTGGTCAATGATTTTAAACCCGTCTTGTACATCCAAATTTCAGAGTGAAAGTGTGAATGGAGCGAACGAGTCAACCCGTCTTGAGGCTCCAAAGGCGAAAGCTCCACAGAAGTATGCGATTCCACAGCTGCATGATTCTCCAGCAACGAGTGAACTTAGCGTTCTTGTATTGGACAAGCGAGTACCCGCCTGCACATAAGGCAGAATCTCGAAGGCAGACAAAGAAGGATAAAATGATTGCGAGGTCCATGAAAAGATTGACCGAGAGGAAACTTGCTCCTTCACAGCAAACTCCTTTAAGGGAAACAAAGCACTGTCAAACATATCATTCGAAACAAAAGGTTGGACAAGCATATGATCCTTTTGCCTTCGCTAACAAGAAGATGTCGGAGGTGCTCACAGCCTGGTTGAAACTTGATCCGTAAGTGAGAAAATGTCCCATAATAGCTTGCTTTGTGCTATAAAATGATTGCGCTTATCTACATTATGTGTGTGCAGTTATTTCAAAACACGTTTGGATAAGAAACCACGTCTATGTCCAAGTCGGTTCTATTCCACACTCCGAACCTCCTTAGCATGGCTGGACGACAGAGTAAGTTTTCTGCTATTTACTTTAGAGAGCTAATGGACAACTTAACAGACGACTTAATTATAAGTCGTCTGTTAGGTCATCTATACAGACGACCTAACAGACGACTTATGTTTTAGTCGTCTTTAAGTCATCTGTTTAGATGACCTAACAGACGACTTAATTATAAGTCGTCCTATAAGTCATCTGTTTAGATGACCTAACAGACGACTTAATGATAAGTCGTCCTATAGGTCATCTACCTAACAGACGACTTATCTTTAACTCGTCCGTAATGTCTTCTATCACTGACTTGTCTTGTTTTATATGCAGCATATGGATGCTTTTATTTATTTACTGAGGCAACGGTACCAAAAAAATCCATCGCATTTCAGGAGCGACAGAATGTGCTTTCTTGACCATACTTTTGCTCAGCATTGGACGTACAAGTACCCGGAATTTAAGGCAGGCAAGCCCAATGTCAATGGTTTAGGAAGAAAGCTTCCTGGTGGGGCGTTGGATTATTATGGAGGCAACTTACCATCATGGTGCAAATCTGGGAAGGTTTGGGGGACTGATGTGGATGATATTTATGCGCCACTCAACTACAAAAACAACCATTGGGTTGCTATGTGGATATCGATCCCAAAGAGGCACATAGTCGTGTGGGACAGCATTGTCGGACATATCAGAGATCGAGAACTCGAAGTGTTAGTGGAGCCTTTTGTCAACATGATCCCTTACCTGCTTGTTAAGTACGCTGCCTCGGATGAAGAACGTTTCAAGTTGTCTCTGGAGCCATACACATATGAGAGTCCAACCGTTGGAGTACCTCAGTGCCGAGGTGGTGATTGTGGTTTGTTCACTCTCAAGTACATTGAATGTCATGCTCTTGGGTTTCAATTTCGTCCAGATTTGTTGTGTCATAAGAACTCAAAGGCGATCAGGGAGAAGATGGCGGTGGAGATATCTAAGGAGCTTCCTAATTTCCATTCTACAGAGAACGAAGACATTTTCCACCTTTGATGATGATGTACTTGACTCAGGATAGAATGTAGTATTTTTGTATAAGGAAACGTAACAGGGATAGGAGGTAGTATTTTTTGTAACCTATCCTCCTACCAAACAATTATGCTTTTGTATAAGGAAACGTAACTTGCCTTTTTCATGCTTGTCCTTTTCATACCATACTATCTGGACTTCTGGACGACTTAACAGAAGGTCGTCTGGACTTCTGGACGACTTAACTTGAAGGTCGTCTGGACTTCTGGACGACTTATAGTTTTGAGTCTTCTTAAAGAAAAAACTCTGGACGACTAAATGGACGACCTTCGGGACGACTTAAATGAAGGTCGTCTGGAAGTCTAAACAGTGGACGACTTAAAACAGTTACCAATGTTAGCACCTCTTTCTTAACCAATCACATTTAATTGCACCACACACGCGAAGAGTTGCCTTCGTTGGAAACTGATCTCACGCGTAAGGTCGCAATCATTCTCTGACAACTTCTTGGGACGGTTGCGATACTATCTATAAATAACCATCAACCCTCGCCTCAATACAGTAAGGAAGACTAAAGGCTGAAGAAGAAGAAGAAATTCCTCTCAAACTCCGAAAGTAAGAAATCTCGACCTATTATACGACTTTAGTTATCATCATTACGCCATACTTGTTCTGATGTGATTTATGCTGCTAGGTTTAAAATGTCTGGATCGATCGACCTCAAGAGGAAGCGTCCGATGGAGGAAGACTACGGCAAAACCCCGGAAGAGGGTTACGCCAAGGAGAGGCTGCTGCAGGCGATGCCGAGGCGATCCTCCGCTGGTTAGGGATGAGCAAACCGCGACGGCCAAAGAACTGCCCGAGTCGAGGCAACTCTCTCTCCGATCAGATCGCTGCTCGAGGAGATGCTCCACAAGGGGACCGGTTTGACATCCGGCGGAGAAAACCAGACGAACTTCAGGCGTCGCGAAAGAGGAGGTGAAGGCTATCAAGGTCCCTTTCGTTGATTGGGAGAAGCTTGGCGAGGGCTGGTTTTGGTCTCGGCCTTGAGCGGCCTTCTCCAAATAAAATATAATTTTAATTATGTTATTTGTAATTTTTTTTAAATTTGAACAATGAATTTCTGGTTTTAAGGAAATAATTTTAATAATGTTATTCCTATGTCTAACTACTAACTTGAAGACTTAACAGAAGGTCTGAATGGAGTTCTGGACGATTTAACAGAAGGTCGTCTGGACTTCTGGACGACTTAACAGAAGGTCGTCTGGAGAGACGACTTTATACTAAGTCGCCTCGCTCATTGAGCTTAAAAATAATTTATAAATTAAAAAAATGTTTGGACAAGTGAAAATAAAATAAAAATCATGTAACTTGAAGACTTAACGTAAGGTCGCTCGACTTCTCGACGACTTAACAAAAGGTCGCTCGACTTCGGACGACTTAAAATAAATCGTCACAGTTACGTGGGGTTAAAAATAATTTATAAATTAAAAAAATGTTTGGACAAGTGAAAATAAAAATCATGTAATTATTAATAGATGAGTGAGTGAAAAATAAAAATCATGTAATAAAAATCATGTAAATTAACATATAATAAAATGAATAGTTTTCAACATAGATGAGTGAAAGTAGTTAATCATGATATTCTTTGGTTTTGAGGGTTTGAAAACATATGTTGTAGTATTGTATGTATTCTTAGGGTTAGATTTTGGAAAGCTTGGATTTTTCTAAAATATATATTTTTACTTATATGTCTTTATTTCGTGTATAGTTAACACTTTTAAGTTTAATTTGATTTTTTAAAATGTCTAGTTAGTTAATTAAGTTTAGGGGTTATGTTTAGGGGTTATGTTTTTAAAGTGTCTAGTTTTAATGTAGGCGACTTACATTTAAGTCGTCCAAACCGCATCAACCTCGAAATTTACAATGTCCTTTTAACCTAACCGGATTATTTACGGTTATATATAATGTATATTTTTTTTTACTCAGTTTTGGCGGAATTCAGAAAAACCAACCGCCGCTTTCTCTCAAAGGCGAAGTTCGGCGATTTCCGCCGAGTCTCTCCAATCCATCGTTCTCACCGCCGATTCTCTAATCCGACGTTATCACCGC
Source organism: Brassica carinata (assembly GCA_016771965.1). Classification (NCBI taxonomy): domain Eukaryota; kingdom Viridiplantae; phylum Streptophyta; class Magnoliopsida; order Brassicales; family Brassicaceae; genus Brassica; species Brassica carinata. Next base: position 53,342,155 of record CM028687.1, on the reverse strand, counting down.
CGTTCTCAACACCGCTTCCTTTTTAAGTTCTGAGAGGAAACCCTAGTCACAGATTCTCAGCCGTCTCGTTGAACTCCGCCGCCGTTAAGTTATATCTCTTACTGTTTCATTCAGGTCTGCTATAAAATGGTCTGGGACGACTTATAATTTAGGGTCTGGGACGACTTATAATTTAGGGTCTGGGACGACTTCTAATTAAGTCGTCTGGAAAGTAATCCATCTGGACGACTTTACGGACGACTTATTATTTCAGATCTGCCATTGTCCGCTTTGAGTCAAGTTTACGGACGTCTGTTTGTCTGTTTGACATTGGTTGTCTTTGATTGTTTTGCAGAAAAAAATGGATTTGCCGCGTAGGATACATACACTAGGTGAAGAGCCCGAACCAAAAAATAGCATTTCGATTCATCCAGCCTCGAAGTTGCATTCTGCTCTACGTGAGGCTCTTCATGATGACGAATCTGAGCTGGAGTCGAAGTTGGGAGTTTTCATCAAGTTTGGAGAGCTGCAATTTGAATGGGCTTCAAGGCTGGTTCACTTCATGCTCGGTTTCCAGCTGGACATAAAGAAGAAGTATGAGCTTTGGTGTCTCGTTGGTGCAGAACCTGTGAGATTTTCGCTGTTAGAGTTTGAAAACCTCACTAGGCTAAACTGCGAGTACATTGACGACCTTGAGAGACCTCAATGTGTTGTTACTAATGAGATGACTTCTTTCTGGGGGTTGTTGGGAGTTCATGTCGAAGCTGGGCCAACTACTCAGGAGATAATAGAAACACTTCAGAGATGCGCAGGGTGGTCTCCGGATGATCGCAAGCGGCTCGCGTACCTTGCCATCTTCACTGGATACATTGAAGGGAGAAAGTTTTCAACCCCTATACGGGTTAGTCTGGCTAGGCTAGTGATGGACCTAGAACGGTGTTGGTGTCAAAATCGGTCGCGACGGAATCAATGACTGAAAGTCTCTAGAAAGTATTTCTTGAAACAAAAAGTCTCGGATAATTTCTAAAAGGAGTTATACGAGATTTTCTGAATTAGAATATCCACTCTCTGTGAGATCGAAGACTACGGCGCGCGGACGAATCCTCGAAAGATCGGTCCGCCGCCAACGACATCAAGATTCGATCACCACAAAAACCCTAAACATAAAAGAATCTGCCTCGAAACTTCAAAGAGGTCGTTCTCTCAAACCGTGAGGAACCAGAAAACGATCAAGATATCAAATCGAAGCCCTCGCCGAGATCTAAAGCCTGGCGCCGGCGGCACTCGCCTGGCGCCGGCGGCACGCGCCACGCTGGCCGGACTGGCGCCGGCGGCACCGACAGCGGGCTGGCCTGGCGCCGGCGGCACTGCGGACGCTGAAGCCGCCTGGCGCCGGCGGCACTCGCCTGGCGCCGGCGGCACCGTCCAGCGGGCTGGCCTGGCGCCGGCGGCACTCGCCCCGCTGGCTGGCCTGGCGCCGGCGGCACCTCGCCTGGCGCCGGCGGCACTCGCCCCGCTGGCTGGCCTGGCGCCGGCGGCACCGCCTGGCGCCGGCGGCACTCCATCGCGGCTGGCCTGGCGCCGGCGGCACCGCCTGGCGCCGGCGGCACTCCGGCCCCGCTGGCTGGCCTGGCGCCGGCGGCACTCGCCTGGCGCCGGTCGACGGCCTCGCCCCGGTCCCGGTCCCATCGTGTTCGGTCTGATCCCATCTTGGCTTGTTTGGATCAATCATCATGAGTTTGGGACGATCACGCTACGAATAAACATCCTACGACTCGATTGGAATCGCCTCGATGTTTTACGACAAAAACTAGAAGGATTGGATTTCGTAGAAGATATCGTATAAAACAAGGTCGATTAACTTGAACATCGATCCTTTAGGTTATACGGTTTATTTTACGAAAGATAGTCTTTCCGAGAAATCGTGATAAAACGCTTAACGACTTAAGACAAGTCCACGGACTAACTTACGAATTTAGGAATTCAGGCCCAATCAGGCTATGACGGTTTGTCCGATATCCGAACATCGGATAAACATCAAGTCACCGAAAACTCGAGGATAATTACAAAGATCGTGAAAATGGAATACTTCCGAAGAGATAAGCTTGGGCCCAAAGGCGAGGTCCATCATCCTAAGGCAAACCGACCTTGGAGTGGATATATAAGGAGAGCAAGGGCGTAAGAGAAGGGATCCAAAATCCTAGAATCTAGACTTAGAGAACTTAGAACTTAGGCGGTTAGGCTAGCGAGGCAGGACTTAGAACGCCTGGCCTCGCTCTAGTTTTATCTTCTCCGCAGACCCCTGTTCCTCTCGGAAGGATCTAACTATACTTCTACTCGAGTTCCGACATAGAAACCGTAGGCATTATCTTCGACATGCCCGCTTTATGACCAACGCCATATTAGACTAACCAGGCCCTAGAACGCCTGGTCGCCTCCTCGCCAGAATCTCCGCTCCTCTCGGAAGGATCGGACAATTCTTTACTTAAGAGCTCCGACATAGAAACCCTAGGCGCTATCTTCGACATGCCTGCTTCTATGACAAACGCCATACTAGATTTAACCCGCCAGACGGTTCGATCTTTGTTCAATTCTTTCTAACTGAACTACGTCCGACTTGATCCTCGAAGGGGTAATGTAGGCAGCCTTTCTTAAGGTCCAGTCTCAAATCTTAACAAATCTTTTTCCGCATTTATTCGGTCACTTGTCGCTATCGTCGCAGAGAACTGACCTTCAAGGAAAGTCGGGTTAACTTGGCTTTCCTCCGCAATCTTATTCATTAAAATTGACGGTGTGAATTTCGGTTCCTACAGTTTGGCGCTAGAAGGAGGGGGACGGATTACTCTTACTCATACGGCCGCAGCTTTGATCGAACCAATGTCCAGAAATATGAAAGAAAAAGTTGCAATTTTCGCCAACGATGGTAAAACAACTCCAGCAGCGACCGTTCCTATGGCCAACGCCACGCGAAACGCCACGGTGCTCGAAAGCAAATCAAACACCTAGCCGCTGCTTTCGCCACAGGAAGAGCACAAAACGAAGCTCGCAATTTCTATCTAAACAGAAAGGGCAACGATAAAATCTATCAAACCCCAAAAATTCGCCTTGTTACCAAGTTAGAGAAATCGAACGAGCAAGGTTTCTACTAAAAACGCTTTTCGAACCTCTCGAAAAATAAAACTTATTCTCCTCAAACCTTGGGGAAACCCTATATTACTCGTTGAACAGAAGCACGCAAATCGGTTCACCGATTCCCACCGCCATACTTCTTACAAACAACTCTCGAGGAACAAACGGAAAACGAAAGGAGGTCGGAGCTTGATCTTACTAGGACGACTTGCCATAAGGTAAGATCAGTCTTCCCAGTTCGCCTTAGTAAGAGCCCACTTTGTTCTCCTTTGTGTCTAGGTCAAAATGGCTTTCGCTTCGCCTCAATCGGAGTTTCCGCTGAGATTTTACTAAGGGAACAAAATCACTCTCCGCCACCTCGCCTGTGGACGGAACAACCATCACCAAGGTCACCTCGCCTGTGGAAACCTCACTTTGCTCTTGTTGGGCTCAAAACGGTTATCTCAAATCTACGGCTAAAGACCTTCCCAAAACTCAAAAGATTTTCCGCAAACGACCGACGAGGGAAAGATCGAACAACGAAAACACCCACAGACGGGTAAGACGCCTGGCGCCGGGCGGCACGCTGGACGCTGGCTGGTTTGGCGCCGGGCGGCACTCGCCTCATGCCGGGCGCACGCTGGACGCTGGCTGGCCTGGCGCCGGCGGCACTCGCTCGGCGCCGGGCGCACGCGACGCTGGCTGGCTCGGCGCCGGGCGCACTCGCCTGGCGCCGGGCGGCACGCGACGCTGGCTGGTTTGGCGCCGGGCGGTACTCGCCTCGGCGCCGGGCGCACGCAGACGCTGGCTGGCTCGGCGCCGGCGGCACTCGCCTGGCGCCGCGCACGCGACGCTGGCTGGCCTGGCGCCGGCGGCACTCGCCTGGCGCCGGGCACGCTGGACGCTGGCTGGCTCGGCGCCGGGCGCACGCTGGACGCTGGCTGGCCTGGCGCCGGCGGCACTCGCCTGGCGCCGGGCGGCACGCAGACGCTGGTTGGCTCGGCGCCGGCGGCATTCTCGCCTGGCGCCGGGCGCACGCGACGCTGGCTGGCTCTGGCGCCGGCGGCATTCTCGCCTGGCGCCGGGCGTACGCTGGACGCTGGCTGGCTCGGCGCCGGGCGCACTCGCCTGGCGCCGGGCGCACGCTGGACGCTGGTTGGCTCGGCGCCGGCGGCACTCGCCTGGCGCCGGGCGGCACGCAGACGCTGGTTGGCTCATGCCGGCGTACTCGCCTGGCGCCGGGCGTACGCTGGACGCTGGCTGGTTGGCGCCGGGCGGCACTCGCCCATGCCGGGCGGCACGCAGACGCTGGTTGGCTCGGCGCCGGGCGCACTCGCCTGGCGCCGGGCGGCATTCGCCTGGCGCCGGCGGCACGCAGGACGCTGGCTGGTTCGGCGCCGCGCACTCGCTCGGCGCCGGGCGCACGCTGGACGCTGGCTGGTTTGGCGCCGGGCGGCACTCGCTCATGCCGGTCGACTTCGCCCCGTCTCGTCTCATCGCTCGGTCCGATCCCATCTTGGCTTGTTTAGATCAATCTTTGTGAGTTTGGTACGATCACGGTTATTCTAAACACCAATCGCCTCGACTATAATGAGGAAATGGGATTCCTTCGAAATGCCGAAACCTTCAAAAGACTATTTTCTCAAAAATTTTGTAAGGATTTTAATTCTTTGTAGGACAGGAACAAAAACGCCTTGAAAACCGCCGAGAATTTAGGAACTTAGGATTTGTGGATAGTCTAGCAAGCTATGTCTTAGGCAAAATTTCCAGTCTTGTTCCATCGCTCCTTGATTGTCCGTGCAGAACATGCAAACCGATCTAGTCTCAAAACCGAGAAACGATCGCCACGCCGCTCTAAAAGCATACTCATCCCGCTCCTAAAAGAAAGAAAAACGCATACAAGCCTTCGAAGAACGGCTAACCCGCTTTCTTTCGTGAAAAGAAAAGGGAAGTAGGTAACGATACTATATCCGTGATAATCCAATCTTCAAAACTTTTTCTTCAGCATCAAGACAACGCTTTTGACAAAGAAAACTCTCGCAGCAATAAGATTCATCTTAAGAACGCTAGCGCATAGCCCAACCGCTACAAACATAGTCCTGAAAACTCTATGTCACCTCGCCGCGAAACTCGCGAACTAAAAACGTAAACCGACGCCAGACTAATAGCACGACGGTGAACTATGAAAATAACTAAATAACCTTCGTAAAACTCCACGAGTAGTTCAAGCAGCTTTCGCCCAAAGGTCGAAATCATAGCGAAACATCTCCCCGTAATCCGCTGAAACATCGCTACTTTAACAATCTGCGATTTTCTATCTCCATGAAACCGTCATCCATTACTCGTGATAACAAGAACGCTTTAAAACAAAACAGCCTAGGGAAAACATGATCGGTCTCATGCAAAACGATTTCGCAAGACGCAAAAGTGAATGAGGAAAATATAATCCGTGGTCGCTAATATCGCAAGTAATTTGTGAGAAACGCCTCCGTTACCTTTGGCGAAAACCCCTTACATCACTTTACTTAAAAATCCTCTGTATGGTCGAAATAATTCATACAAAGCAACTTTCAGAAAATAAACATAATGGGTCCAACGGTAACCGACATAGACAGCTCCACAAGGTTTCTGGTTCCTGCTTTCACTCCCCGGTTACGTCCGAGCAGGAAATAATCACGCAGACGAACCCGCGACGCGTCCGCGCCGATCCCTTAAACTTTGTCCCTCGATAAAATGAAACGATTTTCATGCAACAAAAAGTTTTATAATGAACCATTCATCGTGATAACCGACCTAAAGTGGAAGATCGCTTCTAAAAGCCATCAGCAATAATTCAGAAAACTCCGCTATGCTTGGCATGTCTATCTCGCAACGCTATTTGGCCCTCGCCAACTATGCCCTTCCAGAAAGCCCGACCTGAATTCGCATCCGCGATTAAGGACAATCGTAAACTAACATGACCTTAATAAGGGCCATGGTCTGATCGCTACCAAACAACTTCCTTGGCGATACGGCTGAATCTAGCTTCCATGCCAATCCAAAGCTACTGAGCGACCACCGCCCAATCACTTAACGGCTAAAACAACAATCCACGCATTTGTTCATAGAACGCCAAGTGACTATTACGCAAGCAATTTGTCGATAACCCGAATCGAAATCATAATGATAAACTCTCCATACCAAGACTCAGTCCTAGCAACCATATGGTTAACGGAAGATTCAAACTCATCGCCAATCGATTAAGTTCTATACTCGTAAACACTGCATGAAAAGAAACACTCGCGGACAAGGCTCCAAGAGTTATACTTGTCATCCTTAATATATACAAACAAATCCCGAAGGCCAACACTTCACGGCTAATCGCGGAATGTAGACGCCCCTGGTCGGACTTACGCCGACCTCTTGGTCCTGCCTAAACCAAACAACAGTTTCTGGCTGCTAACATTCGCAAAACATCTCCAAAGCCCGCCAACATTTCAACCACTAAATGCGCACAAGGGAAACTCGACCTTAAGCATCACAGACGCCGCTAACGCCAAGGACATTCTTTTCCTCAAAACATTCCGCATCTAAATCCTCGCCTCTAGAACTCAAAACATACAAACATACCTCTAAACGGTAACATGCCTCTAAACCGGTATCATTTCGTTGTTGCTGATCACAACAAACTAACTCTAACGCCCTAAACAGACAAATAAATAGCCTTCAAGGGTAGGCTCTCTTGCATCCGACAAGGATAAACATAGCTATACAAGAAATCCAAAATTTTGGTCTAGCTCTTCAGAAGGAAGTAGCTCGACTCACGCCTGCACAAATCATATAAGCCGACAACAATTCGCTGGATTTTAAACGGCACGAAGTCAGGTTAAAATCGCAAACAGTGCAAAACGAAGCCGATTTGTCATCGCAAAGCCTCAGTCCGAGAGTAAACCTAGGTCTTGCCCTAAACCCAGCCACGCTGGATCTTGACATCTCACGTACATAGTATGGTATACGATCCAAAATTTGTCTCTTCACTTAAGCCTATTCGTTTACCTAACTTTCCACAGAATCGGTAAACCGCTGAAAATCTCGCTTTATGCAAACGATAGGTAATGGGCGATCATCAGGAACTAGGAATGAGACGACAACTCACACCCTCTTTCTTATACTTCAAAAACTGAAGTTCATAAATAATCGAAAACAAATACATCAACAAAGATCATGCTCGAAAGTCTCTCATGACACATAACCGCACCATATAAGTCTCACGAAAACAGATCACAAGGGTCTTAAACTCCAAAACGAACTACGGAAGGCTTGATCCCTACACCAAGGGTACGTAGGCAGCCTTCGAAGGCGCAGCCCCAATCTTACAACTTTCAACGGAGTTTTCAACCATTAATTCCGCCTATCTTACCTGACATATCTTATCGCCGCAAGAACATCACAAAGGTTCTAACGAGCTGGGGCTAACTGTTGGTGTCAAAATCGGTCGCGACGAATCAATGACTGAAAGTCTTTAGAAAGTATTTCTTGAAACAAAAGTCTCGGATAATTTCTAAAAGGAGTTATAACGAGATTTTCTGAATTAATATCCACTCTCTCGTGAGATCGAAGACTACGGGCGGCGTGGACGAGAATCCCCGAAAGATCGGTCCGCCGCTTCAACGACATCAAGATTCGATCACCACAAAACCCTAAACATAAAAGAATCTGCCTCAAACTTCAAAGAGGTCGCTTTCAAACCGCGGAGGAACCAGAAAACGATCAAGATATCAAATCGAAGCCCTCGCCGAGATCTAAAGCCTGGCGCCGGCGGCATTCGCCTGGCGCCGGGCGGCACGCGCCACGCGGCCGGACTGACGCCGGCGGCACTCGACACGCTGGTTGCCTATGCCGGGCGGCACCCGTGACGCTGAAGCCGCCTGGCGCCGGGCGGCACCCGCCCTGGCGCCGGGCGGCAATTCGCCCCGCTGGCTGGCCTGGCCCGGCGGCACCGACCTGGCGCCGGGCGGATTCGCGGACGCTGGCCGCCTGGCGCCGGGCGGCACTGCCGCACGGCTGGCTCGGCGCCGGGCGGCATCGCGCCACGCTGGCCGGACTGACGCCGGCGGCACCGACACGCTGGCTGGCTCATGCCGGGCGGCACCCGCGGACGCTGAAGCCGCCTATGCCGGGCGGCACTCGCCTGGCGCCGGGCGGCACCCGCCCCGCTGGCTGGCTCATGCCGGGCGGCACTCGCCTGGCGCCGGGCGGCACTCGCGGACGCTGGCCGCCTGGCGCCGGGCGGCACTCGCCTGGCGCCGGGCGGCACTCGCCTGGCGCCGGGCGTACCCCGCTCGGCGCCGGGCGGCACCTGCCGCTGGCTGGCCTGGCGCCGGCGGCATTCGCCTGGCGCCGGCGGCACCCGCCCGGCTGGCTCGGCGCCGGGCGGCACTCGCCTGGCGCCGGTCGACGGCCCTCGCCCCTGGTCTCGGTCCCATCGTGTTCGGCCCGATCCCATCTTGGCTTGTTTGGATCAATCATCATGAGTTTGGGACGATCACGGCTACTGAATAAACATCCTACGACTCGATTGGAATCGCCCTCGATGTTTTACGACAAAACTAAGGATTGATTTCGTAGAAGATATCGATAAAACAAGGTCGATTAACTTGAACATCGATCCTTTAGGTTATAATGGTTTATTTTACGAGAAAGATAGTCTTTCCGAAATCGATAAAACGCTTAACGACTTAAGACAAGTCCACGGACTAACTTACTTAATTTAGGAATTCAGGCCCAATCGCTATGACGGTTTGTCCGATATCCCTAACATCGGATAAACATCAAGTCACCGAAAACTCGAGGATAATTACAAAGATCGATTTAAAATGGAATACTTCCTGAAGAGATAAGCTTGGGCCCAAAGGCGCAGGTCCATCATCCTAAGGCAAACCGACCTGGAGTGGATATATAAGGAGAGCAAGGGCAGAAGAGAAGGGGATCCGAAAATCCTAGAATCTAGACTTAGAGAACTTAGAACTTAGGCGGTTAGGCTAGCGAGGCAGGACTTAGAACGCCTGGTCACTTCTCGCTCTAGTTTTATCTTCTCCAGACCCCAGTTCCTCTGGCGATCTAACTATACTTCTACTCGAGCTCCGCACATAGAAACCGTAGGCATTATCTTCGACATGCCCGCTTCTATGACCAACGCCATATTAGACTAACCAGGCCCTAGAACGCCTGGTCGCCTCCTCGCCGCGAATCTCCGCCTCGGAAGGATCGGACAATTCTTTACTTAAGAGCTCCGCACATAGAAACCCTAGGCGCTATCTTCGACATGCCTCGCTTCTATGACAACGCCATACTAGACTAACCCGCCAGACGGTTCGATCTTTGTTCAATTCTTTCTAACTGAACTACGTCCGACTTGATCCTCGAAGGGGTAATGTAGCAGCCTTTCTTAAGGTCCAGTCTCAAATCTTAACAAATCTTTTTCCGCGATTTATTCGGTCACTTGTCGTTGGCTGTCGCAGAGAATCCGGACCTTCAAGGAAAGTCGGGTTAACTTGGCTTTCCTCCGCAATCTTATTCATTAAAATTGACGGTGTGAATTTCGGGTTCCTACAAACGGTTCGAGAATTATCCATGGGGAGAGTCGCTTAAGGTGTTGATGGACTCTGTGAAGGGCGAGATATTTCAGGTTGTTACACAATTAATGGCTTCATGCAGCCTCCGTGTCCGGTGTACACAGCTCGCCGAATTGGGTGCTACTTATGGTCACCCTCTCCCAAATAACCGCCTCCACCGATACTGGCTTTCAAGGGTGGCAAGGACGCAGAGCCTTTAAAGAGGCTATCCTCGACAGGTATCTACTTCAAACCAGACGAATCCAGCTGGACTAATTTAATAGACTAATTTATAACGCTCCAGACGATTTAATTATAAGTCGCCTAGAAAGTAATCCAGCTGGATCTAATTTAATGTATCTAATTTATAACGCTCCGCATCTAATTTATTTTTTACATCTTATCTTCTATTTACCGCAGACTGTGGTGATCAACTTTGTTCAGGCCACCGTTAAAGAAATGATTCCAAAATGGGAGTCTGATGTTGAGGATGTCGCCGCGACAACATTATTAAAGTCATGTTTGTGAAGAAAACGCGGAAGTGGACCAAGAATTGCTGGCAAGTCATGGTACTCAAGTCAAGAGACAGCCAGCGAGGAAGAAAGATACCGCGGAAGGATGAGAGACCAAGACCTCAAGAAAGCTAGAATAGAGGCTATTGAAGAGGCACCTAAACGCGAAAGTGAAGAGGAACCCCAGAGGTAGTGATGAGGAACCCGCAGAGGCGAAAGTGAAGAGGAACCCGCAGAGGCTCGCTCAAAAGTGACTACGACCGCTGATGGGTTGACCAGAGAGGAAATTGAAGCCATGTTCAAGGTCATCCTTGATTCCATGAGGGAAGGGTTTGATCGCATTCGAGAGATCAAGGATCTCTCAAAAGGGTGGAAGCATTGGAGAAGAAGGTTGGTCTCACCACAAAACGAAACGAAAGGGACACCAACAGGACAAAGGCACCGGGTTAGTAAACAAAGTTGATCATTTTAGAGATGTAGGAATTAGCTGGACGACTTAATAGACGACTTATAAATAAGTCGCCCGAAAGCCCAAACGACTTACTTGTAAGTCGCCTATTAAGTCGCCCAGCTGGATTACTTTCTAGACGACTTATATAAGTAGTAGAACACTTATAATTTTGTACATTGCAGAGTGAAAGTCTTCCAGATGGTAGTTCCTTGCGGAGGAGAAAGGACTGGTGTGCATACATGGTAGTTCCTGCGTAAGGAGAAAGGACCGATGTGCCTACGATGCTCGCATCCGGGAGGAGAAAGGGCCTGCTGTGCCTGCAGTTGCTAGTACCTCACGAGGAGAAAGGGCCTGCTGTGCCTACAGCTGCTAGTTCCTTGCCCGTGGAGCAAGGGACTGGTGTGCTACAGATGGTAGTTCTGCCGGAGGAGAAAGGACTGATGTGCATACAGATGGTAGTTCCTTGCGAAGGAGAAAGCTAGACCCGAAGAAAACAGGACGCTATGATCCTTGGTCAGCAAAGAGTGATCGAAGAAGGAAACTTGCTGCTTCACAGAATCTTATGCTGGCAACACGACGCCGGGCCATCATGCGCCAGATCCGTGCTATCATCCTTTTGCACCAAATAACAAGGATAAATTGAAAGAGCTCGCTACTTGGTTGCAAGAGTGTCCGTAGTGTTTGCTTTTCCCATAATAGCTTGCTTTAGTCTACAAAACTGATCGCTTTTAAACATTTTGTGTTTGCAGTCAATATAGAACACCATACCTAAAACCACGTAATTGTCGCACTTGGTGGTATCGACCGAGAGACTTAGAATGGCTGACGGACTGTAAGTCTTCTGCGACTTAGTTCAATTTGTAAGTCGCTCGACAGCCGTTTACGTAGACAACTTACCAGATGACTTACCAATAAGTCGCCCGATAAGTCGCCTGCTCAGATGATCGCCCGCATCGACTTACCTTAAGTCGCTCGTCAGAGATGATCGCATTTAACTTTACCCTTAAGTCGCCTCGATTCGTAGATGACTTTCATCACTAACTTACAGTTACTAGCTAAGTCGCCTCGATATCTTATATGCAGCATATTGATGCTTGGATGAATGTGCTGAGGAAGAGGTACACGGATAACCCACATCATTTCAGGAGCGACAAGTTATGCTTCCTTGATCATCTCTTTGCTCATCATTGGAGTTTTAACTACAAGGATTTTAAGGATTCCGAGCCCGATAGGAATGGTTTAGGAAGAAGACTACCCGGTGGGCTTGAATTATTATAATGGCACTATACCATCATTTTGCGATCAAACAGATTGGGGCCTTGATATCACAGATGTCTATGCCACCGAACCACAACGACAGTCATTGATTGCTATGTGGATCCAAATCCCTAAGAGGCACATTGTCGCCTTTGACAAAGATTCGTACATGTATCTCCCGTAAAAACTCGATGAGGTGATGGAGCCTTTTCTCCACATGATCCCTTATATGCTTGTTGAGTGTGCTCCCAATGACGGTATCGCGTTTAATACAGCCTGGCGCCATTCACTTATGAGAGACTAGAGGATTTACCTCAGGCCGAGCTGGTGATTGTGGTGTGTACTGTAAAGTACATTGAATGTCATGCTCTTGGGATGCCATTTAGTAAAAAGAGTTTGCTAAGAACAAGGGGAAGGCTATTAGGGATAAGATGGCGGTGGATATATTTGAAGAGTTGCCCGACGTGCATCCTGGGAAAACAGGGATGGCGCATGAAAACTATGGTGCATATGGTGATGACAGATGATAGTCAGAAGCCAATGTATTTGTAACCTTTGTATATAAACTTGATATTTTGTGCAGCAACCTTGTATTTGTAAACTTTTGTAATCTTATGTGCAGTTCCCTCATATCATTTGTTTCATACCTCGCCTCTGCTTAATCTACAACCATCTCAACTCAACCTAATATAAAACACTAATAATAGATTTTTGGACACATAAGTTCATTACATGAAGACCACTAGCTATCCACGATCTCAATACTTAAATGAAGGTCGCCTGAAGACTAAACACTGGATTAATTAACTCAAGGTCTTCTTGAATAAAACAACTCTAGACTAATTAAATGGACGACCTTCTGACGAATTTAAATGAAGGTCGTCTAGAAGACTAAACACCGGATCTACTAACTGAAGGTCTTCTGAATAAAAACTCGGGATCAAATGGACTAACCTTCTCACGACTTAAATGAAGGTCGCCCTGAAGACTAAAACCGGCCATTCTTACATTGTGGTTTCAGATGGCTTGGAAAACCTCCAAGCACACTAAGCTCGTTGCTTCCCTCGGTTTACGCCTCTCTCATCCCGGATAGCTCCAACCGTGATTGCCATCTTGATTTCTTCTGCCTCCCCACCACGCTTACTTCCCGAGGAAGGTATGTGCTCCTCAACTTGTTGTCCATTACATATATATATTCTCCGAGTATCCCGCAAACAAAATCCTTTGAGCACCCGGAGATACAAGTGTGTTGATATGCAAACCGACAGATTCTCCAAGAGCTATAAGCATGAGAGCAAGGTATTTTCTCCACCTGATAGACACCACAATCACATTTCTATGTTCCAAATCAACCACACAGTCCATTCTCCACCTTTCACAAAGAATTGCCATCCGCCAATTGTTGTACCGCCATCAGATTCTGCTATCTCCGGACAACAGCAAGCAAGTGTTCAACACCTCGACTATGTTGAGTAGTGAGACTCAGCATCTTCTTCTCCTTTTCCAAAACCACTTTCCTAGCTTCTCCTTATGAACTCCAACAGAACTGAATCGAAATCCTCTAGCTCGCCTCAAAGGCGGAATTAATAGATTCAGCCTGTTGTTGTTTTATGTTGTACCTGTCCTCCTGGCAATGAACCTTGACCATAGACTGACGCCGCATCCTCCAAATATGTTGCAAGGTCCGATTTGCACTCAGATTCATCTATGTACCGTCAAAATCTGAAACCGTATGAGTATGCAGACCTTTCACCAAGTACAAGAGATGTTTCCTTTAAATTTTTGACAATGTTTTCGAAGGTGATAATAACATATTCTTCTGCCCAAGGAAACACCTTGTCACACGATTTTAATGGCTGGCACGGAGACTATCACTAGAGGCTGGTCATCGATACACAAATAGCCAATTTTGTGAAAACCATTCCCAAGAAGGTGCATCTTCAGCATCTACGATCCCAAAAGCCAATGGAAATATCTGAAAATTCCCATCTTGTGCGGTTGCAACTAGCATAACACCTCCATACTTCCCACTTAGGTGAGTCCCATCCACCACAATGACCCTCTCTCGATATCTAAAACCTTTGATAGAAGCTCCAAAAGAGAGAAATAGATACTTAAATCTATTCATAGAATCAAGTTCTATAGCCGTGATAGAATCGGATTTGCTAAGGAGATTTGCTCGAGATATGATGGTAGACGCTAAATCCCATCTTCTGCCTGTTCTCACCAATGTTTATGCATATAAAAGTGCTCTGTAAGTGGTGTAATCAAGATTCATGCTAAACATCTTCTTCATTGCAATAGTGATGTCAAGGATTCAACCCATCAATGATTCCAACACGATCAATGAAAAGCCTACCAACATACTTAGAGTAGGCATGTCTCCAGCGATTCGATCTCCAACTGAACATGTATGTTTTTCCACATACTTTGTTACCCAAAACGCTTCGTCCCATGTTTCACACTTGCTCGACCTTCCATTCACAACCACTAACCGACATGTTGTCACAAGGAGAGTTTTCGCTGACTTGTATATTCTTGGGTGAACCTAAGCCTCACCGCCTAACCTCGCCTAGAAGCAGCATCCTTGCTACCAAAACTCCGTGGACATGATGATTGTTACCATTCGATCTTCCACCTTCCTGTTTAATTCTTCAAAACATATATCATCTTCTTCATCCTCATCTTCAACCTTTCCATAAACACCGAATCCTCACCATTCTTGTCCGCTTCAGCTAGAAGATATCACCATCCTCCTCCCCATCATCCTCCTCCCCATCGCCATCCCGCCCATCATCCTCCCCATCATCCTCCCCATCATCCTCCCCATCATGATTTTCATCTTCAACCAAATTATCATCATCCTCTTCAAAACATTCATCCTTCATCATCCAAACCATTTGACCTTTGCTACTGATACACATGTGCGCATTAATTAAGCGCTTGTTTATCTCGAGCAAGTTTCTAACTTGTCTATCACTTGTAACATGAATAGAAATTGGTTAGCCATCATCATTTCGCTGGTAATGAGTAGGTTATCTCCACGATTCGTACTCATGTCCGTGTTAAAATCTTCTAGCCATCATGAAGAAGTTCCAGATCGCCGAACCTTCACCTAAAAACATTCTCGCTTTTGCATTATCAAACAAAATCCCAACAGCAATCTTTTAACAACATTCCCCACCACACCCATGTAACCCACGATCATCGCGAAAAATTCAAAATAAAACACATTAGTAACACAGACGATAAACAAAGAAGTGATCTATCAGACGACTAAACATTAAGGCAGACGACCAAACAAGAGTCGTCTTAAGACAAACAAAGTCGACTAAAAGTAAGTCTTCTGTAACGACTAATTCAGTGAATCGCTCAGACGACTAAACAAGAGTGTCTGCAACCAAACAAGAAGTCGCCCAAACAGGTCATTTTGCAATTGAATTTTAATTAGGACTTCTATTAAGTCGCCGTAAGTCGCCTAAACAGTAAGTCGCCCAAGGAAGTCGCTAGATAAACGGTTAGGTTTGCATTTGAACTAATTGTGTCAGATATTTGACTTTTTCCGGACGACTTACGTAAGTCGCCTCGGGTAAACAAAAATTACAATATTTAATTGAAGCTAGGCGACTTAATTGTAGGTCTTACCGTTAGTTAACTTTACCCGTGACGATTTTACGAAGTCGCCTCGCGACGAGAAAGTCACCCAAGATAACCAAGGTTTGACCGTGATGACTGGGACTAATTTACCAAGAATCGACGACTTTGCTTATCTCGGGAAGACTTCAACTAAGTCAGCCCGTGATCTACTTTCCGTAAGTCGCCCGAGATAAGTTAAATATTTAAGTTTTATTTTCCACCGCAAAAACTGGCAAGGACACGCATAGCTTAAGTCGCCTAGATTTAATAAAATTTGAAATTTTGTTTTTTCCTGGGACGACTTACCATTAAGTCGCCCGTAAAAATCAAATATCCCATACCATCCTGGTCAAATGCAAAATTAACCTGCGACTGTAATTTAATTTACCGTAAGTCGCCAGTGGTATTCTACCATTTTTAAAGAACAAAGCCGACGACTTTAGTTAAGTCGTCTGGACCGTAAGAACTTACGTAAGTCTTCACGCAACGCTTCCGGAAAAAATTCAATTTCTTACCTTAAACTAGTGAGATGACTTCCTTAAGCAGAGTCTTCTCCAACCACCCAGAACCTCAAACGAAAGTAACCCACGCTGAATAGTATGCTTCAATAGCTTTATCAACCATAAAAGTTTTGAATCAAAAGCTTGAGTTTTTGGATGAATATTGAGGCAAAGTGAGAGAGAAGTTGTTTTAGTTCATAACAATTGAGAAGAGAGAGTGTAAATCGTACTAGGTGCATTGCGTGGGCATTAAGAACTCCAAATTGGTTTGTTGGTTGTATGGTGTATTGATGGCAATGGCAATCAAGAAATTTGTGGTGTGATTGAGAGAGAGAGTAGCATTTCTAAAAAAAAAAAACATAAATTAATTCAAGATTTAATAATGCTAACAAGTAGTATGAATATACCAACCATTTCCAACAGCAGTTGAGAGGTTAGTTTTGTGTTTGACTTTGAGCCATGAAGCATTTTCAACAACCCCTATTTTTAATCAACATATTCGTTACTTGTAAACATTAAATTTTAACTCTCTTTTTTTGGTTAGGACTTTGGGACATATATCGGCTGAGGAGGTTGATTCATCGTTTTTTGTACTTGACTCTCCTTTTACTATGGAACTAGGTGATTTTCCCGTGCTCATGCACGGACATAAATATTTATAAAATAAATATACTATAATAATTAATTGATATTTATTGTAATTTTAAATTAATTTATAATTTGTATGTATAATTTACATTAATAATAGTATATTACTTAATTATACATATGATTTTAGATATGTTATATCTAATCGGTTTTGTTGTTTTACAGTCAATTTAGTTATCATTTGGACATATTAGATTCCATATATCTTTCCGAATTCAATTATAATATTTTTTATTATAAATATATTAAATTTTTGATTAATTTTCTTATTTACATTTAGGTTGGTTGTTGTCTTATATATAGATTTTACAAAAGAACTAAATTGTAAGAGTGAGTTAATATTTTATTTTTTATTTGTTAATATGTATTAAGTCTTTCCATAATTTAAATTTATAAAATAAACGACTTATTATTACATAATTATATATTCTTATAAAATAAAAAAAAAATTATGTAGTCTTATTGTTGTTAAATCTATGATTTTAGATATAAGTTGGAGTAATCAAATCACTCATGTTGTGAGTATACTGATATATATATATATATATATACAATAATTAAAATATTTTACAAATTCTAAATAATTTTATGCCTTAGATTTATTGAATAGTAAACTGAAATTTATTGTAAATAATCTTAAGAATGAGGTTTCATATTTGCTTAATTATTCTGATTATGGTTATATAAAGTTACACAAACATAAAAACATAAAATTAAAAAACCAAAAGAGATATTAAGAAAAAAGATAATTTTAATAATGATAAAATATAATATATCTACCTTGTTAAACTATGTCGTTTTATGATATTTTAAAATATTTTGTAGTTATTTGACCAAAAGATAATTATTGTTAAAATTTATTTTTGTTTTTTTTTAATATCTCTTAAAATATGCAGTAAAAATGTGATTGTTTTTGAGAAATTATATTATATAAGTAAAATATATTTTATTATTTTTTGCTGTAATTATAAGATATTATAGTCAACTAAATATATGTAAATATTTTTTAATAATGCTAATTATAAATTATTTTTTGTCAATTAAGCATATATGAGTTTATGTTTCTTAATTATTTTACACAATCATCTAAGAAAATATGTATATATATATATACAATTCTATTACTTTGAAAAAAAAAAAAATATATATATATATATATATATATATATATATATATATATATATATATATATATATTTATATTGTTTAAAATTATGTTTTAAAAGAAAAATATTTTTGTCTAATATCAAAATTATCTGTGTGAACTTTTTTTATGAAATCACATTATATACAAATATATTTTTTTCATCTAAGAAGATATAGAGATAAGGAAAGTATTTTATTACTTCAAAAGTATATTTTATGTTATAGGAAAGTATTTTATTACTTCAAAAGTATATTTTATGTTATTTAAAAATATCTTTTAAATGAAATATTACTATTTTGTGAAATTTCATTTTTTATGAAATCATATTATATATACATATATTTCGTTTTTAAATTAATTTTTAAAAATTTATAAATGTTTCTTTTTTATTTTATATTGTTATTTAAAAAGATTTAAAAAAAAAGAAATAATAGTATTAAATGTAAATTTTTAATTCATTAAGGGTATCATAGTAATCAACCACCGTGAAAATTAACGTGAGCGCGACACCTATGAAAGTGACTTCTCAGATAATATTATATTATAGAGATGTTTATCTAAATCACTCACAACAAAATATTATTATGGATGTGCTATAAGGTCCACAAGGTTTCAGATAACCAATGATGCACATGCACTGATGCTGAAACTGTTATCTTCTCATATTACTCAGCAGAGCCTATCCCATCAAGCTGTCTTGCCAATGAGATGTACTCTGATAGTGTTAAGCTTCCAGAATTTTCTTACTTCATTTATCACTTACTTGTTGATCTTCACAACATATTCAATGGTATCCCAACATATTCATTGTTAATAAAGAGGCTCTTCTTTCTGAAGTATAGCTTTTCCGGATTACCAAAAATAAAAATATTATTACCTTTTCCAGTTTTCCGGATTGCGGTTGAAGGTATAAGAATTGCTTTGAACAAATCTGGTCGTCTACCCATCTGGAACCTAGGTTATCTATCAAACCAAACCCAAGTTCAGTTCTCAAAGCTTTCTTCCACGGAGAAATCTTATAAACTTATGGCAGATAATCTCCATGATCAGGCTAAAAAGTTTAAGAACATAGCAGCAGTAGTAGACGCAGGTAACCTTGCAGGTCTTAGGAGGCACTGGAGAACTTGTGATCCTCAAGAAGTCAAAGATATGTCCACTGAGCATACGGTACTGGATTCTCATAGTAATATTCCAACTTAAACCAATTGGCGCGGTTGGTGTAGGTGCTTTAAAACTAACCAAGATCATCTCAGCTTTTAAAGCCCCTAGCTCCCTTGAAACTTTCCTTGACAAACACGCAGGAGGAAACGTCTTTAGCGAAAACAATCTTTATCCGCCAAGACAATCAGGGGAGTAACAGCGTATATATTATCTTCTGCTCAAGAAACCAGCTTCTCTTCCGTACAATCTACACTCTAATACTCTATACGATTATAATATGGAGAAGACGAGCAAAATCTATAGGCACCTTACCAGTGGCTATGTTTGGAGTCAGTCTTGCTACTTATGCGGGGTTAGTCTTTTATGAAAAGGGGATCATATGAACCGGGGCTTCTAGCTCTAGTGGTAAAGGGCTCACAGCTGTGAGTTCCGCCATCCGGTTCAATCCCTACCACTGCGATTAACATTTCTAAGATCGCTGTGACAGAGGACCGACACGCCAACACGCTGACTAACCGACCACTTCAAGCGCCGTGATACCTCTGTATAATTCAAAAAAAAAAAAGAAAAGGGGATCATATGTGCAGCTGAGACTCTTACTTCAGCTCCTTCAATTGCAAAACTGGGACATGGGGTTCAGAACTTACCTGAGGCGTCTCAGGAAATGACAGGGAGAGAAAACAAGTGGATACCGAAAGTAATGAGGGTCTTAGTCAGAGGGTGAGGGACTTCACGCTTTGCTATTCATTATCTTTCAGTTTCAAAACCAAATTTAGTTCGTAATAGTATTCTTAAAAAGGTTGAATATAATATTTCCATGAGTACAAATATTTAATTTTATTAGCATTTGCAGTGAAGATGGAAATAACATTTTTTAAAAGAAGAAATAGATTTAAATTTAACGTTTTTTTATCTAGAACAACGAATAAAATATTAAAAATTTGCCAAAAAAAATACTGAACTTACACAAATTTGCCAAAAAAATACCAACTCTTCATTAACCTAAAAAATAACAAACTTGCTTTGACTTGGCCGTTCTAGATATGAGTTTAGTCAACATTATTAAAGGTTAACTGGCCGTTCACTGTTCATGTCAATAGAAACTACGTCGTTTCAAAATTAGAATTTCTTATGAAAATCCCCAAATCGGCACTATAAGAACCCTAACCCCAAAATCAATTTCTAAGGGCATGTTTAACGCTAGAGGGAAGAAGAGGGATCTTATTTTTTTATTTTTTTTATTATTTTTTTGTCTGATTTAAAATTAAAAAAAAAAAACAAAAAAAAATCAACTAATCACGGACCGCCACATGTCGTGGAACCCACGATTAGTCCAATAACCTTGCAAAATTCGCCTCTTACGTAAGGTACATAAGGAGCAACTCTTAAGATGATGGTGGGACCCGCGAATTTTTAAATTAATTTTTTCCCTAAAAGCTATGGCTAAGAGCCATTGTTAATCATGCTCTAACCTCAGACCATCATTATCGGCACTTCTTAAAGATGTCCTTAGTATTATTGAGATTAAAAGAAAAAGAAAATTGCCTATTATTAGAAAAAACGTCCCTTAATTAAGGACAAAAATAAACGTATCTTCTTCTCTCCACATATCTTTCTCTCTCGACGAATTCTCCCACGGCAATCACTCTGGCCACCACCGCTTCCCTCCCTTTCCCAGTTCCCACTCTTTCATCTTCTCTACCACAGATTCCAAAATCCGAGTTTCTCTACAGTGCGATCGGAGCGTGATGGCGGCCAATCTGACGGCGGGAGCGATCGCGAAGATGCTGCGCGGAGAAGTGAAGGGGGAGGAGGAGATGACGCCGATCCTGCAAGTCACGGAGATAAAGATGATTCAGCAAGCGCGGAGGAACTAGGAGCAGAGCGTTGAGAGGTACAAGGTCGCCGTATCAGACGGGATCCAGTCTCAAGAAGATATGCTGAGCGCCACTTCCAACGTCCTCGTCGAACAAGGGAGTATTAAAATCGGATCGATCCTTAGACTCATTCGATTCAACTGCAGCCCCGTCAGGAATCAAAGGTAATGATTCTGATGATAAGTTGTGTAGATGATTGATTGTAGAACGAATCAATGTAAATGTTAAACTATGATTGATTATTGCTTCTGTTACTCTTTGAAAATGCATTTAGTTTCTGTGATATTTTTCTGGCAAATGCAAAAAAAAACTCTTAGTGAGATTGATCAAACTCTTATTATAGCAACTGGAAATCACAGGGGTCATCTTTACATTTCTCAAGTTTTCAACTTGTGTTCTTGTAGATTGATCAAAGTTATGATTGATTCAGTTTAAGGTTCATATCTTTATGATTGATTCAGTTCAATGGTTTACTGAATCTCTTGACTGCCTTAATACAGCTTTGGAACATTGATGACTGCTACATTGCAGTGGGAAAGGAACTGGCCTCTGGTCCTTGTTGTCTCAGGTATATCTGTAGACTGTTCTCTGAGAACTGCATCAGGTCATTGTGGTCTCAAGTAATGTCTAGATTGTCAATCACATGAAATTGTAACATATCTGCAGTAAAGTTTTAGATTCTCATGGTGTACTATAAAATGTATGTGATTCTCATGGTTTAATTTAATAAGGGACAATAAAAGTATCTACCAATAATCTACACTTTTACTAATGTATCTTAGCTTTGTCTCTTAAACTTCAAATATTAATAAAAGTTACTAAGAGACCTAAGTTTTGTCCCACCAATAATGATGCTCTCACTACTCTCTCTGTTCACGTCAGAACCTGAAATCAGCTTATCTCCTCTCCTCTCTTCAAATCGACTTCATCTCTTCTCCTAAAAGCAATGAGACTTTACAGGTTTGGTTCATGGTCGTCCTTTTTATTCTTCATCTATATTTGCATAATTCTTCATCTATATTTGTTTTAAAGGACTCATCACATGACCCTCAATCCCGAAACACGTAGCGTGAGTTTTAACATCAACAAGGTTTGATCTTCAGGTCTGAGAACGAAAAAAAAAATCCCAAATTTGCAGAAGAATTAGTTAGAGCTTAATTGTTCTGCTTAGTTTTGAGATTTGACACTGTCTGCTCCAACCATGCAGATTTGATCTTCTCCTTGTTCAGTTCAGCTATGAGATTCTTGTTGTGTTGCTCAAGTTCTTGGATACGGGAAGCATCAGCTGGTTTCTTCCTTTCCAAGGAAATCTCATCAAGCTTTTCCTTCAACCAGTCTAGCTTGAACCCTGTCTCTGTTAGTTTTCACCAACTCGGCGCGAGTGTTGCTTAGCTCAGTCTCGGAGAAGCTTTGGGGAGGCTTGTCCAGTTTCTCGATGAGATTGAGGAGATTCATATATGCTGTTTTCACCAATTGGCTCTTTGGTCTGAAATTCAAAGCAATGTCCAGGTGTCTCTCAAAAATCCTACTTACTTGAATAATCTGTCAAGCATGAACTTCTTATTACTAATCGAAGAAGAAAGGAACAAACAGCAACAAGAAGCATACGCATAATCATACCTGAGAATAAAGAACTTGGAAACCAACAACATTCATGATGTCCTTCCCAGTTACTTCTGCCTCATCAACCTGTTCATAGTACTGCAAGTCTGCAAAAGTTTACTAAATAAGTAATTAATTAAATATTTATGTCAAAAAGAGTAATATTTTTTAAACGTTGTATCTAATTTTTTCACTAATGTAATATTTGATTAGACTGTTTAGCATTAGCAATGAAGATAGAAAGTATCTTTCTAATATATTAACGATGTATGTTAGTAATGAAGTATATAATCTACCATAAGTTAAATGTAATGTTTGCAATTAACTGTTATGAACAGGTGAATATCTTATACGCCGATAGAGTGATCTGTTTTCTCTTCATGTTATATTCCATGTGTGGTGAACATTCAGACAGAAAAGTTAGCATGCAACCTTGGATTTCTGAACTGTTTAGATTGAATGTTGGCAAAAAAGATGTAAATAATAACAGTGGCCGATCCAGAGATTTATTTTACCGGTGTCACATATATATAATTTTCAAAAATAAAAGAATTATGGTGCCAATGGGAAATTGAACTTGGGTTTATGGGATGTCAAAGAGTACAAAACAACCACTTTTGCTACAGATTCTTTATGAAATCCCATACAAATTCATTTAGTTGAGTATTTTAGGTGTGTCAAATGACCCCTCTTGAACGTTAGTAAGTCCGCCTCTGAATAATAATAACAGCTCTCTATATAGGGTTTTCTGTAGTTTTCTTTGCAACTTAACCCAGAAAGTCAGATATTTGATACTAAATTAAAAAAAAAATTGTAACCAAAATGGCTCCAACCCACTACAAGAAATATGAATATTGTTAGCATTTGACGATAGCATGAATTCACCAACTGCTATTAAAATTGTTAAAATTTTATTCGAACATTTTCATAGCGTTAAATTAATAGTAGGAAAATATTTCATTGAGCGAGAATATCAACAGACTACAATAGGTGTCGTAGGCCTCATTGCAGGAAGACGACGAGATACTCAAGAAGACGGTTCAAATTTCAAAAATTCAAAACTCTTAAAAAAAGTGTGTGAATGATGTTAGGAGTGTGATGACCATTAAACAGTAACATTAAGAGTAATATTCTACATATTCTACATTGGTACTTTAAAACGTGAACGATATATTTCGAGGGTTTTATATATTACTCAAATTCTATTGGAAGATGTTAAGAAAATGGGTTGAATATAATTAAGGAAGCAAATGATGTTCAAATTGTTTTTGTTTAGAATTCTGATTTTAACCCATGGTCTAGTGGTTTCCATTAGGGATTAATTCTTCTCTTGTGCGAAATTGCACTACAAGAAATATTGGCATTAGTAGCATACTGAAAACGCTACCACAGGATTATCGTAGCGTTTTCATAAACTCTATGTTAGCCGCAGAGACGCCCACCTATCGTAACATTAATAGTCCGTTATATAATAATGTTTGATATCAATTGATCAGTGCTATGATATACCTTTTCATCGCTTTTTAGTGATGTAAAATATTATATAAAAACATAGATATAATGATATTTTCATTATATATAATTAGTTATTACTGATTGAATTAAAAATTAATTAATAATTAAAATTAAATAGACCAAATATAATTAAACCATAATTTAATTAAAAATTAAATTACAATTAAAATTAAATTTTTTTATTTAATTAAATTGAATTTACAAATAAAATTAGTTTACATCACTAAACCATAATTAGTTAAACAAGAAACTAATTAAAATACAACAAACCAAAACCTAATTAACCAAAATCTAATTAACGAAAAGCTAAACCTAAGCGGTCCTCCTCCCTCGTCTCTAACCCTCCCAAGACACAAGCGGCTGAGTCGCGAAAATCCTTGTAGACAAGCACTCTCCAAAAGAGACTTAGCAGTCTCTTGTTCAAAGTGTCAGCTCCTTCATCATAGCTATATGTTCCAGGAGACGATCTTGAGCTTTTTTAATGTCCTGAAACAACCAGAAAACACATTATTTATCAAAACCAACAGCAAGCAGAGAAAGGGATACTCAATGGACATATATCTTAAAGAAATCAAAACCTGAGATGCAATTCCTTTATAATGCTCAACTCCTCGATCTCAGATGCATTAGAAACACCACTACTCGTCGCCTTCTATGCCCCGCCTTCACTAGAACCAAACCAAAACCTCAAATGATAAAGGTGAATAAATATTTATACATGTTTTTACAGTGGATGCTTCCCTACATCTAACATATCAACAAATCTCCTTACTTTGGGTTCTTGACGTCTATCTGCTTCCTCAATAGTCGATGGTGAATTTTTTTCTATATGTATCATTTAACATATGAACAGTACCTATGCCAATATCTAAATCCGTTCTTTTCTCATCTAAACTATCCTTCATACAAAGTTCACTAGTACTACCATAATCCGATCGTTTTCCTTGAAGATACCAAATGTTGTAACCTTTTAATATATACATGCTTCCAAACTTTCCCCTTCATACTACTCCTATTACTCCAACAATTACAACATGAACAATTAAACTTATTGGTTGTTGATGCTATTCTTCCGGTTGTATTCGAGTCAACGCCATGAATTCAGCTATACCTTGTGATATTCATTTATAAGTAAAATTTTCTCCGGACCAGTACAAGGTTTGTCTATGCA
The DNA here is from genome assembly GCA_016771965.1 of Brassica carinata. Lineage (NCBI taxonomy): Eukaryota > Viridiplantae > Streptophyta > Magnoliopsida > Brassicales > Brassicaceae > Brassica > Brassica carinata. The sequence continues at coordinate 53,316,998 of CM028687.1, read as the reverse complement.
CAAACAGAAATAATTAGGAGAATACATGTTATTATGGATTTGTTGGGAATGAATAAGCAGAGGTGGTACTTATAGATAAATCTGAATAAATTCATGACGGATTTCCAACAAAACAAAAAAAAAAATCTGTTGTGATTTCTTCAGTGATTTTGAATTTTTCTGAACAGCCACATAACTGTTATAATATTCTCTGGAAATCCATCGGAATTTTTCTTGTTGTATAATATAGATCAAGATACAAATATATGTATCTATATTTGTATATATGAATTGTAATATATATATGATCGGAGGAAACAATGAGAGAGAGAGCTCAAATGATCTTGTCTTAATTAATTATCTGAGTCTCAACATCCCTTTATAAGGGGGGGACGAAGTCGGTTGAACCGACTTGAAAACTAAACGACAAAATATGAAGATAAACATTATCTTCTACAAAATAAATAATCATTATCACAACACTCCCCCTTAATTATCTATTTTGTATTATATAGTGCCTCGTTAAAAATCTAATTATAGAAAAATTCTGATGGGATAAAAACCATGACAAAGGGAAAAAGAGTACACTAACATAATCTTCTCTTAAGAATAATGGACATAGCCTTTTCTTCATAGGTCACATAAACGCCGCATTCTGATACCATTGACGTGTTTTCGGAATGTTGTAGTCAGGAGAGCATTTGTAAATAAGTCAGCTGGATTGTCGCATGACCGTACATACTCGATTTCCATTTCTTTATTTTTCTCGAGCTCCCAAATATACGAGAAAAATCTTGGAGGGATGTGCTTTATTCTGTCGCTTTATGAGGATCTGATAAGTATTCTGCATCTGCAAAACCAACCATACCAAACTCGGGTTTTTTAAAATACGTTAACCCTAAATCAACTGTACCTTATAAATAACGGAATATATGTTTTATTCCGTTCTAATGCCTGCGAGTAGGAGCAGAGCTATATCTTGCTAGTAAGTTAGTAGCAAAAGCAATGTCGGGCCTGGTACAATTTGCAAGGTATAAAAGCCCACCGATTGCACTCATATAAGGTACTTCAGGACCTAATATCTTCTCGCTATCTTCACAGGGTCTAAAAGGATCTCTCACAACATTGAGAGATCTATTTTCCATTGGAGTACTCAAAGGAGTCGCTTTATCCATATAAAAGCGCTTTAATAACCTTTTTCTATAGTTTGATTGATGCACAAATATTCCTTCTCGGAAATGCTATATCTGGTGCCCAAGACAAAATTTTGTCTTCCCGAGATCTTTCATTTCGAACTCTTCTTTCTTATGAGTTCGAGCATCATCAACCTCCTTTTGAGTTCCAATGATGTTCAGGTCATTCACATATACAACAATGATCATAAAGTCAGATGACGATTTCTTAACAAATACGCATGGACATATCGCATCAACCACATATCCTTTACTCAAAAGATATTCACTTAAGCAATTGTACCACATGCGTCCGGATTGCTTTAATCCGTATAGTGATCGCTGTAATTTGACAGAACAAACCTCCCTGGATTTTTCTTTTAATGCTTCAGGCATTTTCAATCCTTCAGGGAGTCTCATGTATATATCACTATCCAACGACCCATACAAATACGCTGTCACAACGTCCATGAGATGCATTTCAAGATTTTTTGATGCCGTTAGGCTCATCAAAACTCTAAATGTAATTGCATCCATTACCGGGGAATACGTTTCCTCAAAATCAATTCCTGGTCTCTGAAAAAAACCTTGGGCAATTTATCAAGCTTTATATCGTGTTACTTTTCTCACGAATACCCACTTAGACCCAACTGGATTTATATTCTCAGGCGTTATGACTATAGGTCCAAAGACATTCCAAAATGGACTTTGGATCGGGATCATCATTTTCATGATAGATCTTTTTGGACACAGAAAAGGAGAACATTTCATCAACATTTCTGATCCATAAGTTTTCATCACGGACATAGTTGATGGCAATCTCATACTTTTCTATTCCCTCCTCGTCATCTGGATCCTTATCTTTACTTGGTTCTTTTTGAAGCTTTTATTTATGCCTTCTTTTAGACATCTTTTAGTATCAGGTTCTTCTGGATCCTTTCCACTTATGCCTTCTTTCAGACATTTTCAATATCAGGTTCTTCTAGAACCATTCTATTTATGTCTTCTTTCAGACATCTTTCAATATCAGGTTCTTTTTGAACCTTTCCATTTATGTCTTCTTTCAGACATCCTTTTTTTTATTCAGGGATTTTTGTTTTTAGAACCCGCTGATCTCCCCTCTTTAATTGAACCCTAAGTTCATTCATTTTGTTACCATCAGTTTGTTCTTTAGGAACAACCACTCTTGATGGAACATTTTCAGCGGGTATATGTGACTTCGTCACATTTCTCATATCTGTGAACGCATCTAGTAACTGGCGTGCCAAATTATGCAAATGCACAATTTTCTGAACTTCCAGCTCTCTTTGATTCGTAGGGGTGTCATGTGTAACAACAACTGTGTATACCATATAATCTCTTTAGGAATTTCTCTAATTCCTTCCTTAACACTGGAAATATATGGCAATCGACAAACCGTGCATGCTGTAAACATATCACCAGTTACAAGTTCAAGATACCTTATATACGGCTTGTTCTAACTCTTTCCAGAGTTTTATCATTCCCGAGAATAACATTAATTCTCCGGGACTACTAAATATCAAGATGCAAGTCTTTTGTCCTGCCAGACATATCAATATACTGCATCTATTACAAATTTTCTTTAGTGACCTCGGAACAAGCCACTTTTCATACCTCAAGGTCATTTTTCATTTATTCTCTGGAGCAATATACATCTTTTAGATGCTTGGACTTCTGGTCCAAAACTCTCTCGTTTTTCTAACGAGCTTTATATCAAATTGATTGCCTCATTCACTCTTTGGCTAATCAATTCACTCTACTCTCATATATAGAGGTAGATTTCACGATCATCATTTTATAGCGCTTTTTCATTTATTTATTGTCGACAATCTATTTTCTCATTGGTTCCATCTTTTTACCCGTACTGATATGATTAATCGAGATCTCTTTATCATCATCGATGATTTACCCAGGTACCTGACTACAAATTAACCATATCAACGGTCTCTTTAAGAGATTCATCCTCTGATCATATATTTGCTCCATTTCGAAGATTCTTTGGAACCAAAGTGGTCTATCACGTCTCTTGCGTGCCATAGATTCATATATCGTCCATTTAGGACACATTTTCTTATTGGAGCCTTTTCAGCTAGAATATGAGATTTCATCAAAATGTCTGGCAGGCATTTTATAAATAGATTATCTTTCATAACTTTCATGATAATCCATATCTCATTCCATCAGCTGTTCATATGCTTCCAGCAACCTTGCGAGCATATTTATTCCATATACTTTATCCCTTTTGGATTGTATATGACTATTACATGCACAACTGCATGTTTACATCTGATCATGGGGATCATCTTACTTGATTAAGTTCTTTTCCGAGTTTGAACATAATTCCCTCAAAGTTCCACTCACTGGGATTTCTTTAATTCTCCCCCTTGAGATGATGACATTCCGTGTTTAAAATCTCGTATTGAATCCCACTCTAAAACCAATAACATATTCAATATTCCCATTTGGGATGAATTATGTTTCAAATCCTTTAGAATGAGATCCTGAAATTGAGTTTGTTTAAAGAAATCACCTCCAGCGAACTTGTTTGATGATTCACCTCCCATGATGGTTTCTTTATTTTCTTTAAGACATGCTATATGTGAAAAACTTCAGGTTTTTCATTTCACAATAATGTCTATATTATTGGAGATGACTATATATCAGTAAACTTTAGGTTTACCATCATTTATACTTTTGCCTTCTTTTTCTTATGCATGCCTCTCCATCTTCTGGTGCCCAATATAATTTAACAAAATATTTATTTGGAGAGAAAGGAGATATATGTTACCTTTATGGACCTTGTATGATGATCTACTATCTACCAAGTATATCTATCTCCATCCTGAATCTCAAAATATTATTCCCAAAAATAATTCTCATGTCGCATTGATATTTCCATTTTAGTTTTTCTGGATCATCCAGAAATCATATCAAGATGAGTATTCAAGCCATGAAAAGATGGTCCAGGCTCATAAGAGATGAAATTTATTTCACTTCCTTTCTCTTTTTTCTTTTGGGATTTATTTAGTGTATCCTTTCTTTCAAAGATCTAATTACTCAAAGATCTTCTTATCCTTTCTTTCAAGGATTTAATTACTTAAAGATCTTTTGATCTTTTCTCATGATACACCTCATCTTATAAACCAGCATCAAAGTGGTGTAATATATCATGGCCTCTTTTTTTTTTCTCATCCGATATAGTTTATATTGATGATATCTCAAAGTTCGTTTTCTCTCAGGTGCATATCTACACTCACTGCCCAAGTCATATAATTATTTCTCGTAATACCAAGGGCAGTTACTTTGAGCTTTATCAAATTTGACATGATAACCTTATTTATAATATGATAAAGACGGGAATATAAATGCATAATTTAAATGCAAATATTAAAAGCATAAAGTAAAGGCAATAATTAAAAGTACAAAATAAATTGCAGAAATTTAAATAGTATAAATAAAATTGGAGGCTTAGCCTACCACATGATCCGAGGAGTCATATACTACCATTTTGATCATTTTTCAAAGTCCAAGGAGACATAGTCTACCATGTTGACTTTTTCTCATTTTTCAAGATTCGAGGAGACATAGTCTTCCATTTTGATATTTTTTATTTTAAGGTCCGAGGAGACAGAGTCTTCCATGTTGACCTTTTATTTTTATTCACGGTGGTGAAGCGTACCACGTGTTTCTCTGATCGTGAAGGCATAGTCTACCATAACGATCAGTCGAGGAAGGGGAATGCAACGCCTATCATCCTGAAAATAAATGGAGAAGGCCTAGCCTCTCACTCCGGAACCATAATAAAATTAAACTAAATAAAATAAAATAAAAGACATAAATTAAAACTTATCTCGCTAGTTCTTTGCTGGTATTACTTTGATCAGTATAAGAATGATCGGTATAAGAGAGCTCGTCGTGCTAATAATGTGTTGTATAATATAAATCAAGATACAAATATATGTATTTATATTTGTATATATTAATTGTAATATATATATGATCGGAGGAAACAATGAGAGAGAGAGCTCAAATGATCTTGTCTTAATTAATTATCTGTATCTCAACATCCCTTTATATAGGGGGGACTTGAAAACTACACGACAAAATATGAAGATAAACATTATCGTCTACAAAATAAATAATCATTATCACAACATTTCTGATAATTGTTTCTTGTCGAAAAGCTGCTGAGAATTATAACAATTAGATAATGGATAGTTTTACTGATGAAATCTTGATGACTTTCATTTTAACTCTTTTTGTCGGGAATTTTATCAGGATATTCTAAGTTTTCTTGTAGTTTAAATTTGAATGTTTGAGATTATTTTTTCTTTAAAAGAAAAAAACACGTGGATAATGTATGGTTGAACTTAAAAGATGGTTTTGAGAAGATAATTGAAAAGCCATTTCTAGTATTTTGTGGTAAAAATGTAAAGATATTATTACCAATTTTTCAATTTTTGACAGAAGTACAATAGCAACAAGGAATAAAGAAAACAAAAATAAATCCTAAACACCTACTGGGTTTTGACAAAAACAGTGACATACACAATAAGCAGAAACCGCTATCCGGAGATCTCAACTAATATGCACAACCGTTTACCACAAAAGGAAAAAGCACAGTTAATCCGAGAGTCGGAACCCGGTAATTTTGGCCTCACCGATGATCTATTCTTAGTGATTGGCTCGACCAAGAATAGCTCTAACTTTTTTTTTGTCTGATTTAATTTTCCTACCATTTAACTAAAAAATTTGCATTAAAGGTTAAATCTCAACTTCTATGTTTTCTTTGATTGGTTACTGCTACGTAGCGTGGTAGCACACCTCTACTTGGTACTGGTCCCAAGACATCATAACAAAATCTAATGAGGTGTTATTGGTTTATGTATTTTAGTGGATTTGAAAATCCAAACTAAATCTACTGTTATTGGTTCTAAGATTTTTAAATCCATATTCAAATATACTGTTATTGGTTCTTTGATTTTAAAATAGATTTTAAAATCAAGTGTTATTCAATAGTATAGATTTATTTAAAGATTTGATTTAAAATTGGATTTGAGTGGATTTATAAATGTTTTTAGTGTAAAAATACAAAGGAGCAAATATTGAGCTCTACCTTGTTATTTTGACTTGGATTTGTAATATTGTTTTTTGAGTTTTTTTTTCTTACGTTTCGACAAGTTTTCATATCTTGTATGTTTGTTCAATATCTCGTATCTTGTTCATCATTTTATTTTTTCTGGGTACCAAATAAATCTTCACCTTCTTTGGTTTAAACATAAAACCATTAGCAATTGGTCAAAAGTACTTTTTCAATATCATACATGTTATTACTTTTTCATCTCTTTTAATTGGTTGTTAGGGCTTAGATCATTCTTCTCATATTAGCATTTTTGTATGATTAACTTATGCATCTATTTATCAGACATTATGTAATGGTAATTGATTTTTCTTGTATAATTTTACAACTTTTGATTGAATTGTCTGTTTTACTTTATATTTCAAAGTTTTGAGCATTTACTCTCTTCTACGTAAGTGTCATCTTGTCACCTTCTAATACTAACTAAATAAAACTTGTTCTGAATAATTTCTCCAGATCCAAGCATTTCCCCTCGTAATGATAAATCTATTTGATTGATTTATAACAATTCACCTGTTTTGATTTTGAAATCCATATAAATTATTCTTAAATTCATTTTGTTTGATTTTAAAATCATGGATTTAGCAAAGATTTCTAAATCTAAAATTTTTTTAAATCCATTAAAATACTAGAACCAATAACCCCTACTAAGAAAACGTATTTTTCTAGACAAGTTTGAGATACCTAATCTCTTACATTGATTAGATTGGTCTTTATTGTAAGATCACATCTAATTACAAAACATGTTTATTTCCTCATCTGTCTTGAGCTAAATAACGGCCAATATTATTGTTGTTACCGCTTAATTTAACTCTGAAGATTTCGCCTTTTGATGCATGAGAGACTTGAGAGGTCCATACATCTGATAAGATCGAATTTTATGATGATAAATATTTTCTTTTTCTTCTTTTCTTGGGTGGACCTAGGTGGTTAGCATTTTGTCAGTATCTTATTTGTGTCAACGACTGATTGGGCATAAAAGATGTTGTTTGCTTGAACATTATTAGATGGTCCGATGGTTCTATATATTGTATGTGTTGCCTTGCTGGTCGTTTTTGTGAGAAGCAGCCAAATAACATTTTGTCAGCATGTTATTTGTGTCATCGACTGATTGGCATAAGAGATATCGTCTTGATTGAACATTAATTAGATGGTCCAATGGTTCTATTCAGTGCATGTGTTGCTTTGCTGGTCGTTTTTTTTTTTGTGAGCAGCAGCGAGTCAGGATGGTACGTGAAAGAAAATTTTGATCTTGAGGAGAATGTTGGAGGTGGATTTCACCTAATTCCAAATCTGGTCCAAGAGTCCAACCCAACAGTCCAAAGAAAACAGTTCTATTTCAAAATTAAAACATTTTTGTTATTTTTAGAAAAAAGCTTAATCTAAATTGTTTACTTTTGTAAAAATCAAAGATGTGAATATCATTACACAGCAGATAATAAAGTATTAGCAGTATGATTTAGAAGTTGTATGCTGTAGAAACAGTATACTCTCATAAATAAAGCTAATATGGTGATTGGTAGAGCAGTTACAGCAGAAAATGATTCAAATATAAAACTATTTTTAAAATTAGTATATAATATATAATTTATTATTTTCTAAATAATATAATTATATTTATGATATATATTAATTTTATAATTTTATTCACAATAATAAATCATATTTTATATATATCTCATATTTTGAATGTAAATATTATTCTTTTAAAAATTTAAAAGTATTATTTTATTTTTTTTTTGAAAAATAATAAATTTTATTTATTTGTTTTATAATTAGATTGTTTTATATTTAAATCCTAATAACATTCTATTTTATATTTTGTTATTATTTTTTGAAATAAGTTTTTTTATCATCAATTTTTTTTTCTTTTCTTTTACACTTTTTATGTTTTTCTGTCTCCACTTATTATATTTATATAAAATTATATGAATTACATGTATAAAATGATTTTTTAAATGCGGCCCCATAAAGTAGGTGTCCTATTCAATGTTTCAAATGTATGTTCTCAAGCTTGGATCAGGGTTCGATAAGACGACGATATGTCCAAGAAGAACTATGGCCCGTCCCGAGCTCGGAATAAATTCAATGCGGACTTAACCAGGTCAACCCAAAACTTAAAGAAGATCAGAGTATTAAAGACGGTCTTGATTACACGGAGATCATGTTGCTGTTACGATCCTCCTCCAAATAGTTATAAAAGAACATCAAAAGAGAAGAGGAGGGGATCAAAAAGCTTCAGACATCATATCTAGACCTAAATAACTCTTGATTGTACTATTCTTATACCCTTACTTATCATGGTTGTATAAGCTCAAAGATCAATAATATACACTTTTATACCGAGTCGTCGGTGATTTTGAAAAATAGATTCATGTAAACTCGGGGTTTAGGGTCTTGTTGATAGAGAACTCTCTCTCTGATGCAGCATACTTCCTATTCTCTTTTGGCTTTGGTGTTAATCTTAATTTTAGATAAGTGTTAAAGTATTATTTCCTTTTTACATGTCGATAAGGATAATTACAATTCCTTCACCGACTTAGTTTTAAAGCTTATGCTTTGCTATATATATGCTATTACCTTGGCTTTGTAAGGTACAACTTTTGCATTAATAATATTTTCTGAGCTTTTATAAACTCAAACCCTTGTTCTCGGATAGAGCTTCGACTCTCAACGATCTCAAGAAGACAATTGATCTAGGTATTCTAAGAATCAATAGATTACTTGTGTTATCGTAGTTACGGCTACACCAGTTGGTATCAGAGACTTTCGGTTTTGATTTCCGAATCAAGCCAGACGATCTGTTCCTTCCGCACCACTCCATCGTCCGTATTCTCCTTCATCAGCTATGCCTCCTCGCAAACAAACGCCAGAAGAATTTCAAGAAGAACTTCGTTCTACCTTGGAAACTTTCACCACAGGATTACAAGAAACTCTTCTCCATGCTATCGAAACGGCAATGACAAACGTCCTGCAACATCAACAACAACCTCAAGATCACCCAGCTAATCGTCGTCAGGAGGAAGACGACTCTGATAACGACTTGGCAGAAAATTTATTCGCCACGAATAACAATCCAGCTCGACGTAACCACGCTCGCATCGCCCCTCCAGCTGATCATCAACTCAACCGACGCGAAATTCAGCCTGAAGAACGACGGTGGGAGTCCGGGTTTCGAGTGGAAATACCGGAGTTCTCTGGCAACTTAAGCGCTGAAGAATTCTTAGATTGGTTAAGTTCAATCGAAGAGATTCTTGAATTTAAAAGAATTCCCGAAGATCAGTGTGTTCCGTTGATCGCCTATCGCTTTAAAAACCGCGCCATGGTCTGGTGGCAACAGATTAAAGAATCGCGACGCAGAGCAGGTAAACCGCGCATTGATACATGGGAACGTCTCAAGAAGCATATGCGGCGTGCCTTCCTTCCATATAACTATGAACGTATCATCTACAATAAGCTGCAGGCTCTCCGCCAAGGTACAAGGACAGTGGAAGAATATTCGGCAGATTTTTTCTCCATGGTGGCTCGCAACTATTAGTGAAACAGAGGATCAACTTGTTTCTCGTTTCATCGGAGGTTTGCGGTTTCAAATACAGAACGCAATGCAGCAGTTCAACCCTCTCACAGTATCGGAAGCCTATCAACGAGCATTGGCAATTGAAATTCAGTACCGTTCTTCGTGGAACACAGGAACTTCACGAAACAGAGCAACATCTCAAAACACCGATGCAAGTACCAACACAGTTGCAGAGACTTCTCAAAACCGCGCAACGTCAAATCGACCTACAACACAGGCAGCAACTGATTCTATCGCTCAATCACGGCCGGCACGGACTGGCGCTACATGCTGCTACACGTGGCTAACACGGGCACATACAAACGGCCTGTCCACAGAAAAACCGACGTGGCCTCCTGAATCAAGATGTCAATCTTGACGAGGAACCTAAATATGACACTTACGATTCGGATTCTCAGCATGATACAGAACCAGAATTCATCGTCGGTGACACAGGAGCACATACATTGGTTCTTCGGCGAAACTGCCTCTTACCTCGTTCTTCACAAGAATCATGGCTCCGCTCAACACTGTTTCGCTCTACTTGTACAATTCACGCAAGATTTGCCAGCTGATAATTGATTCCGCAGCTGCACTAATGTTCTCTGCATTGGCAGTCAAAAGCTGGATTTGAAATCGGTTAGCATCCTTCTCCTACAAGCTTGCGTGGCTCAATAAAGGTGTGGAAATCACGTTGTCTCGCCAAGTTGAGGTTCCCTTCTCCATTGGCTCTTACATTGATACAGTTTGTTGTGACGTGGTCCCCATGGACGCTTGCCATCTTCTCTTAGGCCGTCCTTGGCAGTTCGACAAAGACGTAACACATCGGGGAAATCTAACACGCATGCTTTGATTTCAAAGGTCGCATAATTACGCTTATTGCCATCTCCGAATACTCGATCCTGCGGCTACTTCGCTTCAACGAACACTACATCACCATCTACAACAGGAACATCTCTTCTTACTTCCCAAAGCAGAGTTCGAGGAACAAGTCCGTGAATCCACAGAGGTTTGGGCATTAGTAGCTTCACCAGTTACACCGACTTCCCATTCTGATGTGCCACACGCATTCATTCCTCTCCTAGAGGCATTCGCAGATGTCTTTCCTTCTGACCTCCCAACGGCATTACCTCCTTTACGCGATATACAACATCATATCGACTTAATACCCAACGCAACTCTTCCTAACAGGCCTCACTATCGTATAAGTCCGCAAGAACATGATGAGTTACGGAAACAAGTCGAGGAACTACTAGCAAAAGGGCACATTCGAGAAAGCCTTAGTCCGGCAGCAGTCCCTGCGTTGCTAATCCCTAAGAAATATGGGACTTGGCGTATGTGCGTGGATAGCAGAGCAATCAACAAGATCACTGTCCGATACAGGTTTCCGATTCCCCGACTTGATGACCTTCTTGATCAAATTGGTAAGGCAACGATATTTACCAAATTGGATCTCAAAAGCGGTTATCATCAAATTCGAATCCGTCCTGGCGATGAATGGAAGACCGCCAAAACGCCACAGGGACTATTCGAGTGGTTGGTGATGCCTTTGGTTTGTCTAATGCTCCAAGCACGCTTATGCGGTCATGAATCAAGCTCTCCAACCATTCATTGGCAAGTGTGTAGTTGTCTATTTTGACGACATTCTCATTTTCAGCAAAGACTTGGATTCTCATCTACAACACTTACATGATGTACTTATGGTTCTACGTCAGCAACAACTTTATGGTGCTCGGAAAAAGTGTGTCTTTGGCTCCACTCATGTCCTATTCTTGGGTTACATTGTTTCTTCTCGGGGTTTGGAAGTCGATCCAAGCAAAATTGAAGCCATCCGTTCGTGGCCAGTGCCGAAGACGATCACAGACATTCGCAGTTTTCATGGGCTAGCTTCTTTCTATCGTCGGTTTGTCCGAAATTTCAGTGCCCTTACGTCTCCTTTAACTGAATGCATGAAGGGAACTCGTTTTTCTTGGACAGTAGAAGCCGAGCTCGCCTTTCAAACGATCAAGGAAAAGTTAATGTCGGCTCCTATTTTGGCTCTTCCGACTTTTCTCGTGTTTGAATTGCATTGTGATGCCTGTAAAACCGGCATCGGAGCAGTTCTCAGCCAACAAGGTCGACCTGTGGCCTTTTATAGTGAGAAAATTGCTGGTGCTAGAGCGCGATACAGCACTTATGATGTCGAGTTTTATGCTATTGTGCAAGCAGTTCGTCATTGGCGCCATTATCTTTTTCACCAAGAATTCATTCTCTTTACCGACCATGACGCCTTGAAACACTTGGATAGTCAGTCTAAGATTTCTGCTCGTCATGCTTCTTGGATCGCCTACCTTCAACAATTCACGTTTGTCATCCGTCATCAATCAGGCAGGACCAATAAAGTTGCTGATGCCCTTAGTCGTCGGCATGCTCTACTTGCTACGTTTCATGTCTCCGTCCCTGGCATTACTTCCTTCGCTGATGCTTATTCTTCTGATCCTTTCTTCGGCCGTATTTGGTCTGCTGTTCACTCCTGTGAACGTTCAGATTATTGTCTCCAAGACAGGTTTCTTTTCCGTGACAATAAAGTATGTGTTCCAGAAGGCAGTTGGCGGTTACATATCATTCGGGAGCTTCATAACGAAGGCCATGTGGGTCGCGATCGTACGATCAAACTGGTTACAGATTCTTATTTTTGGCCTTCGGTGCGTCGTGACGTAGCTCGCTTTGTTGAGCGATGCGTGGTGTGTCAAACTTCGAAAGGACATGCATCTAATAGCGGTTTGTACATGCCTTTGCGGTTCGACTCAACCTTGGACCGACATAAGTATGGACTTCGTCCTTGGTCTTCCGCGGACACAACGAGGATTTGATTCGATTTTGTTATTGTGGACCGTTTCTCAAAATGGCACACTTTGTTCCTTGTAAGAAGACAACAGATGCAGTCGCAGTGGCTCAACTATTCTTTCGTGATGTCTACAGGCTCCATGGGTTACCTTTATCTATTGTATCCGATAGGGACTCGAGATTTCTTAGTCACTTTTGGCACACTCTGGAAGTTATTGCGCATAAGTTTGGATATGAGTTCGGCTTATCACCCTCAATCCGATGGACAAACGGAGGTCACTAACCGATCTTTGGGCGACATGTTGCGTTGCTTGGTAGGGACTAACATTAAGTCTTGGGATAGTGTGTTATGCCAAGCAGAATTTGCTCATAACCACGCCGTAAATCGTAGTACCGCATTCAGCCCTTTTCGTGTCGCCTATGGTATTGTACCCGCGTCCGCTTGACTTGGGGCTCCTTCCGGATGCAACAAGAGATCATGGTGAAGCAACTGGCTTCGCGGGCTAATGTTTCTCATATTCATCAGCAGGTTCATGAGAATTTGCGCCTTGGCCAGCCAAGTATAAAGAGACAATGACGGACATAGCGAGATGTTCAGTTTAATGTGGGTGATATGGTTTGGGCTGTATTGACGAAAGAACGCTTTCCCATCCGTGAATACAACAAACTTAAGGCTCGGAAGATTGGACCATTGGAAAGCATCGAAAAGATCAACGCAAATGCTTATCGGGTTGTTTTACCAGCACACATTCGCTGCTCTGATGTTTTCAATGTCAAACACTTGGTTCCCTTTGTTCCACACGATGACCATGCAGATTCAGGGTCGAATCTTTTCTTACCCCGGGGGACCTGATGCAGCATACTTCCTATTCTCTTTTGGCTTTGGTGTTAATCTTAATTTTAGATAAGTGTTAAAGTATTATTTCCTTTTTACATGTCGATAAGGATAATTACAATTCCTTCACCGACTTAGTTTTAAAGCTTATGCTTTGCTATATATATGCTATTACCTTGGCTTTGTAAGGTACAACTTTTGCATTAATAATATTTTCTGAGCTTTTATAAACTCAAACCCTTGTTCTCGGATAGAGCTTCGACTCTCAACGATCTCAAGAAGACAATTGATCTAGGTATTCTAAGAATCAATAGATTACTTGTGTTATCGTAGGTACGGCTACACCACTCTCTCTCTCTCTCATGTAGTTTTTTTTTGTTAGATTGTGATATTGCTGTATATTAGAGATTTGCAGTGTGACCTTGACTTTTGGTTGGCTGTAATTTTAGCTGTTAGATTAGGATTTATTATTTAACATTTGTTAGAAGTTATTGTTTTATGCATGATTAGGTGGACATAATACATATGTGCAAACATTAATATTATTTAGAAAATATGTAAAAATTATTATTAATAATAAGGACATTAAGGCAACCCCAACAAAAAAAATTAAGGGGGGTAAGATACTTTTTTACATGTGTTAACTTTTGATTTGTTGAGCTTTTTTTAGTGGCCAAAATTTTATTTACTCATTAAGTTATATAAAAATTATTAACTTTTTATCTCCTAGATATCATAGTTGAGATGCTTACGGTAAATATGTTTTATGTCAACAGGTCACAACTACTTCGAGAACGGTGATCTGGACATTTTCAGTGGGACGGAGCGGTGTCTTTCGAGCCCAGTATGTTTTATGAGACTGAACTCTGACGGCTCCGGTAACAAGCCCAGCTGGAATGTAGAGTACGTGGATGTTACGAAGGGCAAAGTTGGAAGCGTGAGCAAGCATAGATGCTTCAGTGTGGAGCAATGGCTTGCCGTCGATGAGAACCCCACGTGGGCTATATGCAGAACGGAATAAAAGATCATCTGATATTCAGAAGATTGTCCATTCAATCGTTTGAATCAATCAATCAATGAGGGTGTCTTGGAGACTGGTTCTATGGTCATCCTGTAAACTTGATAGCAATAATTGTAACTGAATAAGACTGTCTTGTAAGCGTGTGATATCAATAATGGTAATTCAAATAGTTAGCAAAAAAAAAAAAATAATAATGGTAATTCAGTAGAACTGTCATCTTGTGTTGTACAACATATTACGGAATAAAACTGTTGCCTTGTTGATTTTTCTTTTGAGGCATTTGTCTTGTTGATTTTTGATGTGTTTGTTTTGAAAAATTCACCAGTCGGTGTTTAATCTTTGGTCGATTTACCAGCTTAAAAGGTGGAAGTTAAAATCCAGAAAAAAATATTACCAGCTTAAAAGCCGGAAGTTAAAATTCTAGAAAAGTATAGAAGGCGAGACTTCTTTATCATGAGGTGTTACTAATATTTAAAAGGAAAATTTGCCAAAATAGAATGAAAATTTACCATCTTTTCCATCTAGTATAAAGCTAACATTATTTTGTTCCTAAAGTATACATTTTCCATAATCCCAGAATTGACGCTTGATTATTCAAAAAATTCATTTTAAAAGTATTTAAATACTAAAAACGAATAAAACATAAAAATTTAATATATATATATATATATAATATTTTAAGTCGGCATTTTAGAATATACTAATAAAAATAATATATTCAACGTTATTTTTATATTAATATAATTTTTTTTGACATAAATAATTGAATTCCAAATAATTATATAAATAAATACATTAATAAAAAGAAATATATATTAATAAAAATTAATTAACATAAAGAGCACACAAAAAATTAAATATTTTAATTTTTTTATAAATTCTACATTTGAATTTACAAACAAATATTTTCAAAATATCGAATAAAATATATATTCAAGAATTTTTAGTGTATGTTAACTATTTTATAAATTATTCAAATTTCTCAAACTTTTATTAAATAATTTTATACTTTAAACAGTTATAATAAGTAGCACTTATATTAATATGTTTACGATACATGTTTGTAAATATATCAAAAAAGTTGAATATATATGTTTGTAAATATATCAAAAAATCAAAAATATATGTTTATAACGTTTTAGGCAAGTATAAAGATTACCAGTATTTTTAGAATATTTTATGACCAAATATACACGTTTTAGGGAAATTAGAATATTACAAATATTTTTAGAATATTTTCTTAACTAAAATTTTCTAAATTGTCGCAAAATCGGGTTTTATTATCCGTAGAATGCACTTTCTGCATTGTGTAGAAACAAAACAAAATTTTTTTAAGCAGATTTTACCGTATGTAGCCGTTTGAATTGTGTCTAGATTTCGCATTCTTAGAATTTTAGAATATCTTATAAAAGTAGAAACTGTTTTCAAAGAAATGTAGGTATCTTTACAGATGGTAGAAATCGCATTCCTCACATTTAGAACTTTAATTAAAAGTAAATTTTTCGTTCTGAAAAAATATATGAACTTGTTTAATCTAGAATTTAATTTCTACAAACTCATTTTAAATGAATCGGGTGCGACCCATTTTAAAATATCACTCAAAATCTCATTTCCTATAACTTACTTTCAAAAATCAAATTTACAAAAACCCTTCCCGAAGACAAAGGCTAAATACGAGAAGGAGTCGACTGACTCTTCGAAGGAAGTGAGCTGTCCATCAAAACTGAACAAATTGGCCACCCTGAAGGACCTGACATCGTAAAAATAATTTGGAGAAAACGAAAGATGAAATTTAAGTAAGAGTAGGTGAGAAACAAGAGTCAGTCCAGGGTCATTTATAGAAAAAACTAACAGACACCTCGTGTCTCCTGATCATTCCTTCCAAACTCGAAAAACCCTAAAAAGCCACTATGAAAATAGGCTTCTTTACAAATCACCCTCAAGGACAACAAGTTATATTTTGTCGCCGGGAATAATTGACCCTATCTGACATGATCAAATATATGATGTCATCACCCTCAAGGACGACAAGTTATCTTTCGTCGCATTTTGAGAATCCTTCAACTATAAAAGGAGGGTTCATGCAACACAGACAAACCCGACTTTTTTTCTTACAACTTCTAGAGAAATTTTAAAAGGAAAAACTGAGTGACCTTGATATTCATTTTATAGCATGCTCAATTCGATAACAAACTCCCCACGCATTTGTAACATCTTTCTTGATCTTGATTTACTTCTAATATAACCAAGATTTTTGACCTGCTTTGTCCCTAATCTATTCATTAATTACGTAATCAAGCCTCGCACTCAACACCCATTAAATGTTGGATTCAGCATGTCTATATTTAGTATTTACGAGTTAAAAACCGACAATAGAGAAAAGAAAGTCGGCCTAGGAAATAAGAAGGCATCGTACGAAATTAGAAAGATTAGCCAACTTGCCCGTGCTCGTATAAATTTTTTTTTTTCGCTCGTATAAATTTATTAAAGGAGTCGTCCTAAAAAGTCATTTACCCTACCATATATTTGATAGTTTCTTGTAACCTGAATTTGTAGTTACTTATACTTTTTATGAATTAAATTCTTTTACATAACTTACGATTAAATTCGTTGTATATTCATATACGTTGAATTTAGATTCAACAATTTGTTCTTTGTTGTGTTGTGTGCTGGCAAAAAAATTCATAGGTTTAAATTTTAAAATACTCTTCTGTCACCAGTAGCGGAGCCAGCGGGTCAATATGATTTTATAACAAAAAAATATAGTATAGTTCACTTGTTTTTGACAGTGGTAAAAAATAAAAAGAACAATCGGTTAAAGAAAAAAAATAATGATATAATTATTGAGACACTGAATTTTCATAAAGTAAGAACATGTACGTAATGACAAAAAAAAGAATACGTAGGTAATAGAACTTTTTTTTCTTAAATCATGGGGTCAAGTAAAATTCTCAAAAATATTATGGGGGCAGTGTACTAATTTTACAACATTTTACCAAAAATATTTTACAAATTGCAAGTTAATTTGGTTTTGAGAAAAATCTATAGGGGTCAAGTGACCCCACTCTCATACAGCTGCCTCCGCCCATGTACGTCACACAGACCACAAATACCACGTCAACATCTCCTTTAAAGATATCTCAAGTCTCCAGCTGTATAAATGGTTGGACTGATCAAACCTTCATTGCTCACATTCATCTCACACTCAAACCAAAATATATATATATATATATATATATCACAATGGGTCGTCCTGACATCCTCCTCCTGGTCCCCGTCCTCATCGCCAGCATCTCTTTCCTTGCATTGGCCGTAAGTCTCCCAAACCTCATTATCATTCATAATAAATGATAAAATTTGATTAATAATTTTGTAAAGATTAAAATTGTTTATCATTAATATTTTGTTTGTTAGTTTAACCAATTTTATGTTTATGCCCTATAATAACATGTAATTTTTAATGAAGAGGTTTTTCTGATTTAACTTTAATCGCTTCTAACAGCCATAAATGTTTGGCATGGCTTTGTAGATACATTAGTTTAAACTAATTGACTATAAACTTCGGTTCCTTTGGGTTATGTTTCGCTCTCTCTTAATTTCCCAGGAAGAATGCACCTACACTATCGGTATCCAAACCGGAACACGAGCTGACTCCGGCACAGATTCCGTCATAGGGGTTGTACTCGCCGATAAATCCGGAGAGTACACAGAATTTAAAAACCTTGGGATATCAACACGTCACGACTATTTCGAGAACGGTGACTTCGACGAATACAGTGGGACGGGGTCGTGTCTTCCAGGCCCAGTATGTTATATGAAACTGACATCTGACGGCTCCGGTAACAAACCCGGATGGTATGTTGAGTACGTGGATGTTACGACGGACAAAGCTGGAAGCCGGGGCAAGTTTATACGCTTCAGTGTGGAGCAATGGCTAGCCATCGATGAGAACCCGCATAAGCTATATGCAGAACGGAACAAATGCTCTTCTGATATCCAGAAGATTGGCTATTCAATCGTATGAATCAATGAGGGTGTCTTGGAGACTGGTTCTATGATCATCTTTTGAACTTGATAGCAAAATGGTAACTGAATAAGACTGTCTTGTAAACGTGTGGTCTGGTAATAATTGAATAAAACTGTCGTCTTGTGTTGTAAAGCATATACTATAATTGAATAAAACTGTTGTCTTGTTGAGTTTTTTTTTTTTTTTTTGAAAAGGCTTTTGTCTTGTTGATTTTTAATGTGTTAGAGCACCATTATCGCCGTGCCTTTAAGGCGTTTCTTAAAGTATTTTGGGTTTAAAAAAATACATAATTATAGAAGAACCGTGTTTTAATTACGGTCAAGAAGAGGCGTTTCTTGTTGACACGCGTAGGCGTTTGAGAGGTCAGAGGAGCGGTGTGTTCCTTCTTCGTCGTTTCTCTCTTCTCTCTCTCTGGCGAAAGTTCTCTCCCGGTTGGAACCTCCAATCCGAAGACGACACGACACACGAACCTCATCCTGGAGCCTGAAGACAAAACCGTCTTCCGAAGAGGAGCGGGATTCACCACCGACGATGTTAATCTCTTCGGCAGTGTAACAACAGATTCTTGGTTAATTAGATGAAAATGTCTTCGATATTATTTTTTTGTTAAATTTTTCTCAATTGTAACTGTAAAGCAGTATTTCTAACTTCTCTGTTTTTTCTTTTTGCTTTCTATGCAGTCTTTACAAAGTGTCGTTTGCAAGGAGGTATTCTCAAGCTCATGTTATCTTATACACTATGATGAATGCATCGTTATCATTATTCGTGTACCTATTTACGACACGGAATAGTAATCAGCTTGTATACAGGCGGGCAACAAGGATCCTGTCACGATGATGATCAGCATATTCTTGCAGTTCTTTTTTTTTATATGTTAAAAGAATATTGTAGTTGAGAGAAGTAAGTTAAAAACTTTTCTTCTAAAGAAAGGACTTGCATTGTTTTTTTAAAGAACTCCAAAACAAAAGACTTGTATTGGAGATGCTAATTGTACGGGTCTCTTAGGCCATCTTTATCGCAGACTCGAACATGGGTTTTTAAGCAAAAAGGTATAGGTGGGTCCCGCAAATAAACAAGAAATGTTGGCTATCGTCGCGGAAGAAGAAATGTTTTTGGAGAATTTTTTTAACTGTTCGCGGGTTCCACTGACACGTGGCGGTCCGCGATTGTTTTTTTTGTTATTTTTTTTTTAATAAGACAAAATGTTAAAAAATAAAAAATAAAAAAATAAAAAATCCATTTGGGTTTTATGGATAAAGATGCCCTTAATTATATCTTTTAATCTTACTTTAACTACTTAAAAGTATTAAAAAAATATTAAGAAACCCAAGAAGGAGCTTTAAGATAATCATGCTCTTACACTATGTGCATGGGGATTCGCAGCAACTCTTTTAAATTTAATAGACCATTTTACTAATTCATATTAGCAGGGGCAAAATCGTAGTTTTAGAATCATATTCCTCACAGATCTAATTGTTATTTGTTCAGAGCCAATGTTGTTTTAGCTCAATTTTCTGGCGATTTCATCCCAAAATCAACCATTATGCATTAATATAGCAAAACATATACTTTTCAACCCAAAATCAACAAAATTTGAAGTGAACGAGTTTGTTGATTACACGCCCGCGTTTTGCGGCTGCGTAATAATCGCCTCGGCCGCGTTTTAGAAACATATTACATTTGACAAATTCACTGGTCAATGTTTAATCTTCGGATGATTTCAAATCTTTACCAGTTTAAAGGTTGAAGTTAAAATCCTTAGAAAGAAATGTAGAAGGCCAGACTTTTATATTATGAAGTGTTAATATTTAAAAGTGCTCTCCTTCTTCACTGAATCTCTTAAGTTTGGTAAGCATCAGAACATTGCTGTCTCTCAGATCCCATCACTATAATAAAACATAGTAATTTCTAACAGAATTTTCTTGAAAACAATAAATAAATACTTTTAATATATCATTTGGAAATTGCTGATAAGTTTCTTATATAAATAATCTGTTGAAAATTTTAGACAAAATTAAATAAATTAATATTTTACATAAATTCTTTAAAATTTAATATTTTATTCGTTCTTGATGGAATTAAAATCAGTAATTTGAAATCAACTGTCAATATTACGATAAATCTACTAATTAGCCTGCATAAAATCTGAAGAGCCGAAAATGTTGAGATACAAATTCCACATACGAAGTGCAAACTAGAAAGAATAGAACTACATTCCAAGTAAACTCTTCCCGGAAAGAAACAAAGTGTGTATTTCCAAACAAGAGTTAACGGAAAATGTTCTTTCATGAATATTTGCGCTAAACGACATGTCTTACAAAACAAGTTCCCACAAAACAAATGTCAGAAAATTTCTACGAAAAACTTCCATAAGACAAGTTTAGAAGCTACGAAAGTACGAAAAAAGGACAAGGGAAAGAGAAGAGAAATCCATTGATAAAGAGGCTCATCTTTCTGAAGCATACCTTTCAGAATTGCAGTTGAAGGTAAAAGAATTGGATTCTGGTCGGCTACCCATCAGGAACAAAGGTTATCTATCAAACCAAACCAAGTTCAGTTCTCAAAGCTCTCTTCCATGGAGAAATCTTATGCACTTATGGCAGATAATCTCCGCGATCAGGCTAAAAAGTTTAAGAACATAGTAGCAGTAGTAGACGCAGGTAACCTTGCAGGTCTTAGGAGGCACTGGAGAAACTTGTGTTCCTCCAGAAGTCAAAGATATGTCTGCCGAGCACAAGGTACTGGATTGTAATAATGATTCCAACTTAAATCAATTTTCGCGGTTGGTGCATGTGCTTTAAAACTAACCAAGGCCGTCTCAGCTTTTAAAGCCCTAGCTCCGTTGAAACTTTCCTTGACAAACACGCAAGAGGCAATGTCTTTAGCGAAAACATCTTTATCCGCGCGCCAAGACAATCAGGGGACTAACAGAGTATATATTATCTTCTGCTCAAGAAACCAGCTTCTCTTCTGTACAATCTACACTCTATACGATGATTATAAGGAGAAGGCGAGAAAACCTATAGGCACCTTACCAGTGGCTATGTTTTGAGTCAGTCTTGCTACTTTTGCAGGGTTAGTCTTCTATGAAAAGGGGATCATGTGTGTAGCTGAGACTCTTCCTTCAGATCCTTCGATTGCAAAAATGGGACATGGGATTCAGAACTTACGTGAGGTCAGGAAGTGACAGGGAGAGGAAACAAGAGGATACAGAAAGTAATGGAGGGGCTTGGTCAGAGGTGTTAGAAAAGATAGATCAGGATGGTGTGTGAGTGTATGTGAGAGTCTGGTTGAGAGTGAACAAGAGAAAGACTAAGAAACAGAGACAAGAGAATTGGTGAAGGAAAGAGTAAACTTTCACTTCAGAGAATATGAGAGATTATGGAGAGTTTAAGAGAGATTGAAAAATAACCAAGAAAATAGGGAGAGTATAAGAGACTTGAAAATGGTGAAGAAGAAAGGAGAACTCCCCACTTTCAGCTTATATCTGAAAATATCATTACAATAGATTATAAGGAAGAAGAAGCAGAATAGAATAAGCTTACTTTAGAAGCCAAATACATTTGGCTTACTAAGAAAGCTACAATAAAATATTTGTTTGTTTTTACTGTAGCTCCGCAGGTACTGTTCATTCTAGCAGGCCTTGCTTGATTTTTTTTGGCAAGCCTTGCTAGCTTTTACTTTGGCAGACCTTACTGGATAAAAGCTTCTTCTATTTATTCTTCATTCCAACACTCCCCCTCAAGCTTGACCATAGGAGATCCTTGGACAAGCTTGGAACCTTGAAGAAGCTCCCTCATTAAAAACCTTAGCAAGAAAACCCTTCGGGATAAAACTTGCTAAGGGAAAAAGAGTAGAGCTCAACAAGACCTAGGGATTGGCCAGTGAGTATAAGGAACTTCAGATAACTCATGGTGGAGTCCTTAGACTCTGGATCATGGCCTAACTTGTGCTGCAAGGGGAATTCCACACCTTGCACACACCAACCTCTCGGATCTCTTCTCTTGGCTGGTTTGATGTCTCCCCCTTTCTTCTGACTACTCCCCATCTTCAAAGGGATTAGGGACGACCAGCTTTTGATATAGAGAGCTCCAAGTACCTATAACACAATGCATAAACACTTGCATCAATTCTCAAGGCATAAACCAATCAAACTTTAACTCAAAGATTGAATTGGTTACTCCCTTTGCATATGAGTGAATGGGACTGATGAGGAGTGTCTTTAAAACACTTGAATCCCTCTTGGATGGAATGGTGAGGAGTGTCATCTTCTTTAGCTTGATCACTTGAACCCCTTATTTTGAAATTGTTGTTCCACCCTCTTCTTGAGGCTACATCAACCAGGTACTAGCACACATGCTATGGGCTGATTCATAGCTTCCTCCACTGAAGGTAACTGTTCTAACTCCTTTTAGAAGATGATCCATAGCTTCCCAACCAGTAGGTAACTGTTCTAACTCCACGCCTTGGGCTGATCCATAGATTTCCACTCAGCCTGACTCTCCACCTGATCTTGTCAAGTAGTCTCTGGTGGCCATCTGTTCTAACACCAAGTTGTTGCTGTCCTCTTGATGTTTCTTTGCCTAATCATGATGAGGAGTGTCTGTAGGACACTTAAATCCTCCATATGACTAGAGATAAGGCACTGGAAGACTTGGACCTTCAGGATAGCTCACCATTACCCCTCCTCAAGCTTGATCCGGAGAAAAATGAGTAAAGGACCAAGCTTGCAAGTGAGAAACAATGGCTTTTGAAACCAGGAGCGCATCCCCCCTACAGCTGCGCTTAAGCCAACCGGTTCATCCTTTGATCTCTTCTCCACTGCCCCTTTATGGACCACCGGTCTCCTCATGACTTAGGTGATGATCCAACTTGTGTTTCTTGAACCCGGAGCTCAACAACCAACTGGCATGCGCTTAATTCATCCGGTTCAAGCACACAAGATTTTCTCTCCATGGTCAGTCATATACACATTGTGCAGGCTCTGGATCTATAGGAATATACACATGTGCAGGCTCTGAACGGCATGGACAAAGCATTCTTCTTTGTCTCAGTTTGATGATGGACATAGTGAATCACTTGTGTACCTGAAATATCACTAAAAATCCAGCAAAAATCAGACCACACACACTAGGATCAACCCTTGATAACTCACCAAGTCTGATCCCAATGTTTAAAGAAAATGCAATGGACAGAATCTAAACAACTCATTCAGCTCAAATCCATGCAATCAATTCACTAAATGTTCAAGTAAGATAACTCATCAATACAAGAAATTTAGATTTTTTTTTAAATGATAATTTGATAAAACCAGAGACTAGACAACTCATCTAATCATCTGAAACAACACACACAACTTAAGTATCATGGGACATAAACTAGGTTCAACAACTCTAGCAACTTGAACATGTCCCAAGAATACCAAACACACCACTCAACACAACCAGACCATTATCTCAAGCTCATATCAAGAAGGAGAGGTTTAAGTTACAACCAAGGAACCTGAGATGGTTCCTTGAACCTCCAATACACATGGGTCATGACAGTTTGTTGGATCTGAGATGTTGAGTTGAACTCCAACTCCTCCTCTTTAAGTACATGACCTCCTTCTTGTATCCATCCCACCAAAGACTCCTCCTTTCTTCATGTCTGAGAGGCTATCTTCTTGGATAGAGAAAGAGAACCGAGAATGAATTTGCGGAAGCGTTTGTGAGGTTTAGGAGCTTAAAGCTCTGATACCATGTTAGAAAAGATAGACCAGGATGGTGTGTGAGTGTATGTGAGAGTCTGGTTGAGAGTGAACAAGAGAAAGACTAAGAAACAAAGATAAGAGAATTGGTGAAGGAAAGAGTTAACTTTCACTTCAGAGAGTATGAGAGATTATGGAGAGTTTAAGAGAGATTGAAAAATAACCAAGAAAATAGAGAGAATGTAAGAGACTTGAAAATGGTGAAGAAGAAAGGGGAACTCCCCACTTTCAGCTTAGATCTGAAAATATCATTACAATAGATTATAAAGAAGAAGAACCAGAATAGAATAAGTTTACTCTAGAAGCCAAACACATTTGGCTTACTAGGAAAGCTACAATAAAATATCTGTCTGTTTTTACTGTAGCTCTGCAGGTACTGTTCATTTTAGCAGACTTTACTTGATTTTTTTTGGCAAGCCTTGCTAGTTTTAACTTTGGCAGACCTTACTGGATAAAAACTTCTTCTATTTCTTCTTCATTCCAACAAGAGGGTGAGAGACTTCACGCTTTGCTATTCATTATCTTTCAGTTTCAAAACTAAATTTGGTTCATAATAGTATTCTTAAAAAGGTTGTATGTAATAATTTCTATGAGTACAAATACATTTGATTAGCATTTGCAGTGATAGTAATGTTACTTTAAAAAAAAAAATAGCTGTTAACAAAATAACCTTTTTAGTAAGGGCTATTATTAATTATACTGATTATCAATATTTAATTTAGTTTTATGTTCAAAATGGAAGCAAGCAAATATATATTCTGATTCTAAGTCATGCATTAATTTTCAGAACCAAGAAAACTAACATAACCACACTTAACAAGGTGGATATTATTTGAGAAAACGAATTTACAATATTTTTAGAATTTTAAGAGAAAAGTAAACTAACGTTGCAGCTTTGGAGAAACTCAA
Organism: Brassica carinata; assembly: GCA_016771965.1. NCBI lineage: Eukaryota > Viridiplantae > Streptophyta > Magnoliopsida > Brassicales > Brassicaceae > Brassica > Brassica carinata. The sequence continues at coordinate 53,291,763 of CM028687.1, read as the reverse complement.
ATTGAAGAGAGTGTATTAGACTATGTACAATGGATGAGTTGAGAAAATATTTCAACAGTGCGAATCTAGGAAAAAAATATCGTGGGGATATAAAATAAAGGAAAATTTTCATAAAAAACCCCAACTAAATTTTGTTAAATTTTTTAATATCGAATCTTTTTCACTATTCAGTTTAATAATCCAACTAATTATTTTGTTCGTTTTAATGCCCAAAGTTTTAAAACTATACCCAATTTAATACCCAAACTTTATTTATCTTAACAAAAATACTAATAAGTTTCAAACCAAAACTTAAAAAAATCTCCAAAATCCAAGAAAAAATATTAAAAATTCTAATTTTATTTTAAGATTTAGGAAAGAAGATAGATAAACCATGGAAAATTTATTTTTCAAAAATAAATTAATTTGAATGAAAAAATAAATTTCCGTTTTTTATTTCAGAAAACAAACTAAATACAATATTTAAAACTTTAAAATTTTATTACAAAATTTAATATTTTAAACTATTTAGTTACTTTTATTTCTCAAACACAATAGAATTTTCTGAGTTTTTTTGTAAATTTTAGAGATTTTTTAATTTTGTTTGAAACTTATTAGTATTTTTATTAAAATAAATAAAGTTTGGGTATTAAAATGGGTACAATTTTAAAAGTTTGAGTATTAAAATAAGCAAAATAATTAGTAGTAATATTAAAATGGGTAGTGAAAAGTTTGGGTATTAAAAAACTTAAAAAAATTTAGTTGGGTATTTTTATGAAATTTTTTCTATAATAAATAAAAGGGAAATATAAGCAGGGAAGGAGCTTTGAACCGTGGTCTAGAGGGGACAAGCAATTGATAGAAACCATCTATGCTACAGAGAACATATTATTTATTATGCAAATAAACTTATTTTTACATTTTTTGTGGGGGCAGCTGCCTCCTAGCTACTCAACATAGGTTCGCCACTGTATTTCAACCGTTGAACCAATTCACGAGGATGTTAAAAAACTAAACAAAGGACGTGGCTTACATTTTCTTGAATAAATTCAATAGGTTGAAGAAAAAAAGATGGGACCCACGCAGGAGATGTGCTGCAACATAAACCAATCAAATTAAAATGTTACTTTTTGACCCGATCAAAAAATGAGAAAAGTTGAACTGTTAATTTAAAAATGTTATAACGTGAAGATATGAATGTCAAATAAAAATGCACCAAACATTGAAATGTTCGTGTGAAGTAAATTTATATGGAGCCCACCATCACCATGTACAGTAACTTTTGCTTTTTACTCTCTATATAAACACCATCTTTTCTTCCTCTTATAACATATTCTCTCTCGCTATTATATTTGTATCAGTGTTATCTTTCTTCTACAGGTATAAAATTTTCTCCTTATTTAAATTTTCCGATACTATAAAATTATAAATTATTTTATAACACGTTATCAGCACGATCGCTTTGCGATTGAGTAAAAATTATATGTATCATATATACCCTACTATAATGGTCGGAATACCGCATATTTACTATTTATTATTTTTTAGCGATTTTAATTACTATTATTCACCTATACTAATGCGGACGGTAAGTCGCCTCATTAATAAATCTTAATTGCTAAATACACTATAATTATTGGTTTGGCTATACCGCCGCTTAATTTATTTAATGTGCTAATGTAAATAATTATTATCACCATAATACTATATATTATTGTACGATTATATTATTGTTATTATGTAAATGTTGGTCACCTATATAAAAATATTATGAAATTTAATGAATTTGGTTGACTGGTTATTACGATATTTTCAAACTGATTTTTCGATTCAACAATTTAATCCCAACGGTCATGAAGAAATTTTTTACCTTTTACAACGGCTATAAACAGTATTTCTCATCTACAAATACACTCATACTTCACTCATTTTCTTCATCCAAAACATTTCATCTTCTCTCAAATACTTTCAAATTATTTTCTCCCGATTTTATATTTCAAGAAAGATGATTCGTATATTTTTGATTTTATGTGAAATTGTAATCTTTGCTTCTATGTATGTTTTGTTTGTTGAAGAATTTACTCTGGGAGAATTTACAATAAATATCGGTTTATTTTTCCATGCGCTGTTTCTCCTTGTAATTGTGTGTATAATTAATGTAAATGGTTCATTTTAACGATTATGAAATTCTAATAAAATTTAATATTTTGTATCTTAGAAATACAAATGGCAAACATCGAGAAACTCCAGTTTCTGGCTCTGGAGATAACTGGGGCAAATTACACGTCTTGGATTACAAATATGGAGCTCCATCTAGATTCAGAGAAAACACTCGATACAATAAAAGAAGGAAATAAATCAGCCTCTCATGAAAAGGCTAAGGCCGTAATATTTCTGAGAAAGCACCTAGATGAAAACCTTACGCATGACTATGCAAGGATAAAAGATCATTTAGATCTTTGGAATGCTCTAAAGGAGAGGTTTGATAACCAGAAGAAAATAACTCTTCCCCATGCACTCGATGAGTGGGCAAACCTACTGTTCCAAGATTTTGAAAAGGTGGAAACGTACCATTCCGCTACATTAAGGATAACGGTGCAATTAGAATATTGCGGGAAGCCCGTGGCGGAAGCAGAAATGTTTGAGAGGACTTACCAAACATTCCAAAAAAATCATTATGTTCTACAAGAACAATACATAAACAGTGGATACACAAGGTTCTCTTAACTCGCTGTGGCGCTCATGATAGCGGATAAAAATAACGAACTCCTTATTAAAAACCACAATGCCCGACCCACGAGAACCAAATCATTTCTTGAAATGAATGCAACAGATGTGAAAAATCCGGAAAAAAAAAAAAAATCATCCCTATCGTGGTCGTGGTCGAGGTCGTTGTAATGACCCTGTTCAGAAGTAGAAAAGTCAAGACCTTGACCATGAGTTGGTTGAGCCAAGAAACGGTCATGGTCGAGAAGCGATGGTCGACACGTCTAAACCGAAGGTCGTCAAGAAGCAAATTTTTGAAGAAATGTAAATAAGGAGAATCTTTATCTAGGCAGCTCAAGGGAGTCATATTAGAGCATATGTTCATGCCAAAACCAAGTTGGTTCAGGAGGAATCAAGAATTGGTCAAAATCTGCATTACCGAAAAAACTTCCCGATCCGTCCGTCGATAAGCGATTTTGATGAAACCGTCATGGGGCATTTTGAAGTGGTTTTCTACTCAAAACACTCAATGAAGATTTTAGAAGTTGGTTACGTGGCAAGAGAAAAGTGGACCAGAGATGACATGGCGACCTCCCATTTGCCAAGAAGTGGATGGCTGGTGACGTGGCGATTTCTCATTGTCAAGGGAAACTTGGTGACCAAGTTTGTGAGCTCCAGAAGGTGAGTCTTGGCTTGCAAGGGATGAAAACTTGGTGACCAAGCTGCTGAATCTTCTAGAAACCAGTAGCTGCAAGCAAGTTACCTAAATGGACAAATGTCCATATTTTTACCATGTAAGAATGCCACTTGTCCAGCCAGCCTCAGCCCCCATTTCCTATAAATACCCAGCACCTCCCATTCATTTTCTTCATCCCAAAACCGTGAGTGATCACCTTAGAGAGAGAGAGGTGAGTTTAGAGAGAGAAACCGAGTGTTAGGGAGTGTTTTTCGGTTTCTTTAGTTTAAGCTTTTGGGAGAGTGAGGAGGTGTTAGGGTAGTCTTCGTAGTCAGCAAACAAGGTGGGTTCCGAAGACTTGTAATGTTTGTTTGTGAATGCAGGTGAGAGCTTAGACCGGAGGGTCTCAAGTGGAGACCCGGGGCAAAGTTAATCGGTTTTGTGCAGGGCCCCGGGGAGAATGCGTGTAGCATGCATTTGTGTTGTGATTTGTGTATTATTGTGTCATCTAGATATTGTTTTGTTGATGGTGCATAGTGAGTTGCATGATTATCTAGATGATTTAATATCGTTGAACCGCAAGAGGTTGAGAGTGTCTCTCTCTTGGCGGGTGTGTTGTTGCATGCATTATAGTTGATAGGTGCATATAGTTTAGATGCTGTTTTTGTGTTGCATGGAGGTTTGAGGTTGAGCTCCCTCATGCTTAGATGAGTTGTAGGCATCTAGACTAGGATTTGTGTTTTGCGTGTGAGGTGCATTTAGTCTAGGATGCAATGCGTGTTGGTCAGAGGCGGAGCTCCCTCACGCTAGTGTTTTGAGTTGCATCCAGACTAGTTTGCACGGACCCTGGAGTGAGATCGGGGGATGGACCTGATTCTCCAGTGGTGGAGCTACCTCCATTGCTTGTCAAAGGAAAGTGGGTAGCTCCATGGACTAGCGCTGCGGGACGGCATGCCCGGGAGGTGGGGTGAACCAATTCCCGGTGATTTCGATCATGTGACTTGTGTGTTTATGATCGGACGTGGGGGGAGGGGGACGAGGGCTTCTCCAAAGAGTGAAAGGCCTTTGTGTTTTTATTTTTGAGAGTTGAGTCTAGGCGTCGAGTCTAGGATTGAGTCTAGTTGCATTGCATTGAGTAGTTTCATTGCATTGATTAGTTGCATTGCATTTTAGCATTGTTGCATGTTTGTGTGTTGTTTTCGCATTGTTAATGTATGCGTATTGTGTGCTTGTTTTTAAGCATGGGCTGGGAGGGTAGTTGTTGTTTATTGTTCGACTCACGAGTAATCTTGATTACTCATCCCCTCCTACTATGCAAACCGTAGGTGGGAAGCTTAGAGGGTGGCGGAACGTTAGGCGGCCGGTGTAGATTTGAAGTGGCATAAGCATAAGCAAGGACTCTTTTGGAATGTATAATTACTTTTCTTTTCTTTTCTTTTCTTTTTGGCGCTAGGCCGTGCGCGCAAACTCTGATATATTCGTTGTAATGTTTTATAAGACGCTTTCCACCTATTATTAATAAAAGAATGTTTATATTCGTGATTGTGTGCTGAATGATATAAGACCTAGTCCGAACAACTCGAGACCGCGGATGCGGGTTGCAAAGCCTTAGCCGAGGCTCGAGGACATAGCGAACCGGACGGGTTGGTCGAGTCCGGATTTGTTCTCGATTCTTGGTCGATCCGGTCCAGCTATAATTGTGGCGCCCCGCCGTTAGTCCGCCTGTCCGGTGTTACAAATGGTGGTATCGAGCATGGTTTCCGATCATGCTCATAAGCCGCAATATTTTCAATGTTTTATCGAGTCAAAATGAGTCGCTTATACCACATTAGGAAACCGCACGCCCGCTTAGGGGTATTAGGACTAGTAATCAGGTTAGGTCCTTTTGGGAAATTTAGGTTTAACCCTTTAACCGCGCGATGGCTAGTGAAGGTTCAGAGCAAGCTGGTCGCTCGAATGTCGGGTCAAGATGGGTCGAGGTAGCGAACTACCATGTTGGGGTCAAAATCGGTCAATGACGAAATCGTCACCGAAAGTCCTCGAAAGGAAAGCCAGCCGACGATCAAATCCAAGAAACGGTCGCCGCCGATAAAACTCACGGAAGGCTCGTCCACTCCCATCTGGCGCCAACGGTGAGGGTCCCGCCCATCAATGCGATCGTCACGATCTCGCAATGACAGCATCCGTCCCTTGAAATCCATGTCCGATTGTCCGAGATCTACAATGAGTCTTCCAGAAGCCTTCCCGATTGTTTTAAAGATTCATCTTTTAACATATCTAAAAATCGGAGCCACATCGCCTTCATCCTCGACGACGGAAAATCTGAAGATCTAAGTCCATCTCAAAATCCCGATACTGCAGTAATCTCGCTGGAAACAATTATCTCGAGATTCACACTCAGACCCTCCCAAAGATTTCCGCAAACGACCGACGAGGGAAAGATCGAACAAACCCATAGAGTAAGACGGCCTGGCACCAGCAGCTGCTGGACGCTGGTTGGCGCCGCGGCACTCGCTCGGCGCCGGCGCACGCTGGACGCTGGTTGGCCTATACGCTGTACTCTCGCCTGGCGCCGGGCAGACGCTGGACGCTGGCTGGCTCGGCGGGCCGGGTACCCTCGGCCATGGCCACGCTGGACGCTGGCTGCCTGGCACGGGCGACGCGACGCTGGGTCGGCTCATGCCGCGGCACTTTCGCCTGGCCGGCGCACGCTGGACGCTGGCTGGCTCGCCGGGCGGCACTGGCTGGCTGGCAAGACGCTGGACGCTGGTTGGCCTGGCGCGGGCAACCGCCTGGCGCGGGCGGCACGCTGACGCTGGCTGGTTCGGCGCGGCCTTCGCCTCGCCGGGCGGCATCGCTGGACGCTGGCCGGTCTGGCGCGGGCGGGTTCGCCTACGCTGGCGCACGCTGGACGCTGGCTGGCCTTCGCCGGCGCATTCGCCCGGCGCCGGCGGCATGGACGCTGTTGGCTCGGCGCTGGCGGCATTCGCTCATACGGGCGGCACTCTGCCACGCTGGCCGGCCTGGCCCGGCGGCATTGCCCGCCTGGCGCGCCGCTGCCGCTGGTCGGCCTGGCGTCACCACGCCCTCGCCCCTTGCCCATTTATCGCGTCCGGTTCGATCCCATCTTAGCTTGTTCGATCAATCCACGCGATGTTTGGTATGATCACGGGCTGCTCTAGAACGCCACTTCCTCGACTAAACAAGGAATTAAGGTTCCTTCTGAAACACCGACCTTCAAAGACTGTCCTTTCAAAATCGTGAAAACGCTTAACGGCCTAACGCGCCAAAACGCCCACGACGATTTTTAAAAGAAGGATAACTATGACGGTTTATCTTTATCCTCACATAAGAGATAAATGTCAAGTTTCCATAAGAGATAAATATCAAGTTTCCGTAAGATAAATGTCGAGATTCAAGATAAATGTCAAGTTTCCGATAAACACAAAGATGGACGAAAATGGAAAAAGCCCGACTCAGCCCGCGAAGATAGACCGCCATAGAGGAGTATATAAGGAGAGCTTTGAGCAAGAAGCAAACCAGATCACAAAACGCCCGAGCACTTGTGAGCAACTTAGCATTCTTTCCTGCTTTCACTAGCGAAGCCGCGACTCAACTAGATAGACTTAGCGATCAGACTAGCTGAACTTGCCGACAGCTCTCGTGAGCCAAGGCTCTACCTGTTGTTCACGCCAAACGCCGGATTCGAAAATAAAATCTTTTGCTCTATTCTTTTTTACGCATTTTATTCCGCTTTCATATTTTCTTTGTCGAACTGATTGTGTCGCAGCGCCCAGAGATATCCGGACCTTCGTGGAAGGCTAGGTTCACTTGGCTTTCCTCCAAATCAACTTAATTTGACGGTGCTAATTTCGGTTCCTACAGTTTGGCGCTAAGGAGGGTGGGTTACGGATCTATCTATCTCGCGAATCGCACACGCCGATCATGTCAGCCGACGCCACCAAGGATCAGCCAGCCAGACGGCACACCCGCCGATGCCAACGCTGAGAAGACTCCAGCTGGAGACGGCCCGCAGTCACCGCTGATGCAAACACCGAGGCGCCAGCAGATTAAGGAATCATATCACCAGCGCTGGCGGAACAACAGACAAGCTGATAACCTCGCCGCAAAACAGGTCGATACCTTAACTGCGAGGAGCAAGTTGCCGCTGGTCCACTACAGCCGCAGAAGACTCGACTGGATCCCCGGCACGGTGACAAAGATGCCCGAAGAGCCCACTCCCGGGAAACGGCTCCAAAGGACAGCAAACGACCTCGCAGAACCTTCCACTCCGCCACGGAAACAAGGAAAGCGACGCCGAAGATCGACCTAGATGTCAGCAACCGATCGACCCTTCCGATGAAGACGCCGACATCCACCCCAGAGAACCCGGCCAGTCCGCCGCGACGGTATCCTTCGATAGGCCCATGACGAAAAGGAAGAAGAACTCTACCGATGGAGCAGAAGAACTCGCGAAGATCAAACTCGATCTATCGCGACCAGCGCCGACAGGTTCGAGGAACGCCGGCGGCAATAGCGAGATCCATGATCTCCGTGAATCTCTCAAAAGACCGTGGCTGAAGTGAAAGCGTAAAATCGCGAGATCCATCAGCGACCAGTTCTGCCCCCGAGATCGATAGACTTCTCGGTAAGCACGAAAACGCCTTTCACCACTGGATCACGGAAACACGATCTCAGACCTGTGGAAGATCAAAATCCCGGCCCATGACGGTACGACGGATCCTAAGTCACACCCGCAGTCCTTCCAGATCGCAATGGGTAGTGCAAACTCCCGGAGCGAACGGACGCAGGTCATTGTCTTCTTCGCCGAAAGCACCTCAAAGGTGCTGCGCCGAGTGGTTCTCCGCTCAAAAGGAACTCCATCGAAGCTTCCGCTAATCGGCTGGCGCTTTCAAACAAGCATCTATGTTCATGGATAGAGAAACGTCCGACGCGGGATCTATGGAGTCTAGCTCAGAAGGAAGACGAAGTCACTCCGCGACTTCATGGCGGTTCAAACCGGTGATGGCCAGAGTAACGGCATCAGCGATAATGTCGCAATCGACGCCGAGAAAACTCTCCGTACAAGTCGGTTCAAAGTGGATACTACCGAAAAGCCGCTGACAATCCAGATACTTCCACAAGGCAACAGACTTCATCATCATGGAAGAAGAGATGAAGCTTCTATCGCGAAGCACGGACCGCAGAAAACCGCGTCCAAGAAGAAACCTCTCAGAACGACAAATACGCCCATCACGGGGAAGACGCCAAGGCGAAAGCATAACTACGCCATCAACTCGAGCAGGGCAAAACCTCCGTAACACTCCGACCAGGAACCAGTACAAGGATAACTCCTACCGCGAAGTTCCACGAGACCAGGGTCACTCCACTAACCGCAAGGTTTTCGCGCCGCTCGCCGCGAAAACTCCTCACCGGCCAGCTATCAAAGGTCAAAAGTATAAAGGACTTGCCTCGACTCTGACCAAAGACTAACAAAACTACCTCCCAAGACCGCACCGAAAACCAATCGTGGAAAAGCCGAAGAAGACAAGACGCATCAAGGAACAACAGCAGTCACCGAGGGTAAACATGATCATCTGAGGATCACAGTTCTACCGTGACTCTGTCTCATCGATAAAAGCCTACGGCGAAAAGCCGAGACTAGCAGAATGGTTCCTGGACAGCGATGTTCCTAACCACACAATCGCTGAGGAACACGACGACCGCCTGAATCGACAAACCTCACCGCGATCCTTTGGTAATCGACTGGTCATCCAGATCTCAAGTCGCCGCATTCTCGCCGACATCGGAAGCACGGTCAACGCCATCTTCCGCGACACCCCTACAGGATGAAGATCCCACTTGGGAAGTCGCCCCGAGCCAAAACCTTTGACGGGTTCGCCACTACCATGACCTCGAAAATTAAACTCCTACCATTAAGGAAGTTACAAAGATCGCCGAAGTTTGCAGTAGTCGACAACCCGCCATCTACAACGCCATCATGGGAACCCTTGGATCAACTCCATGAAGGCAGTACCGCCCACATATCACCTCAGATCAAGTTCCCGACTACCGAACCGCAGCCATCCGGGTAGCCAGAAATGACTCTGTACCTAGCCGAAGTTCAAACTCCGAAAAGATCGAACGCTCGCGTCAACTCAAAACGAGCAAAGGAATCACACAACATTCCCGAAGACTCAAGGAAAGATGATCCGAATCATCCGAAAAGGTAACGATTCAAGAAGGCGACAAAGCCTCGAATCCACCGCCGTAGGACCGACAGCTCGACCTCAAGACACCACTGATCCGACCAGCACGATCGAACGGCGACGACGGGAGTAAAAACGTCCGCAGCAACTATCGAACCACGAGATGGCTCGATCCGAAAGAGGTATCGTAGGCAGCTCGACGAAACCCGACGAAATTCAGCTATCCCCACCGAAGGGGGACTGCGCGATAATTCTATACTCCCACAAAACGCCAAAATCCGCGATATGTATTTTAAACTTCTAAATTTTTAATAAAATTTTTCTATCTTTTATACTTATGAAACGATCAACGCCTCGAAAACGAAAATCATATCTTCAAAGAAACGCAGACGCCGCGAACTTCTAAAAGATAACAAAACTCAGATATCCGCGAAAGACACCACCACCGACTTAAAATAAACTCACGCCCGCTGATTTGCCCCGACGACGCCATAAGAAACGCTGGCCAATACAAAATCGTGAAGTCGACCTACAAAGGTCCTCTTACATCCGACAAGGATATCATACGCTATACAAGAAACCCAAAATTTTGGTTTAGCATCTCTGATAAACTCCGAAGATAGCTCGATTCTTTTAACACAGTCATATAAGCCGCTACTACCGCGGACTTTAAACGAAAAGAATCGAAGAAATCACTAACAGGCAAACGAAGCCGATCACCATCGCGACAGCCTCAAAGTGAGAGTAAACCTAGGTCTTGCCCTAAACCCAGCCTTGCTGGATCTTGACATCTCACGTATATAGATCGGACAGATCCCAAAACATGTCTCTTATCGCACACCTAAAACACTCGCTAAAAGTAGCATACGGACTGCTGACAAAAAGAGTTAGGATACGGCGACTACCTGATCCTTCCTCTACACTGGACGAAAAGTATAAATCAAAACAAAAGACTAAATCTCGCGAAATTTTCATATTCATAAAAGCCGCAAAGACGGCAGATTCAAAGCCACCAACGCCAGTCCTAAAACATGAGAATGCAACCTCCAACGGTCGCAGGATAAAATTACTAAAACGCCACACACGCCAGAAAATTCAATTCATGTAAGGAAGTCAACGCTGAGAATCCGATGCAGAAATCCCAAATGAACTAGCGTTGGTGGTCCACTTCATTCACACCTCAGCATTCCCACCATTCTCGGTGTTCTCATCGCTCGACCTCCACCAGATCCTCGAAACCTCGATAGGTTCCCATAGTCCCGGACTCTTTCTTCTACCGAGGAACCAAGGACTCAGCATGAGCACACTCGCCATGAAATCCTTCATTTCAGCAACTTTGGAATCGAAGAGAAATCTGGGTTCGAGACTTGTAAAGATTTACGACCAACTCGCACTCGCTGAAATCACCAACAAACTCCCCGAGCTTTTTAAAGCATCAAACTCAGCAGCAACGATCTCGCCCGCCTTGCCACCTCCGGGCGACACTATCCTTCTTCCTCCTTCCTACCAGACGAGCCCGAGCGCGAAGCTCAGCTTGCTTCACGCCTGTGCCTTCACCTCTTGACGGAACCGAAAAGCTCGCCCACTTCGTGGTCTTCGTTAGCAATCCCGATTTTATGGAACTCGAAGTCGCTACCGCTAAACACTCTTAGTCCCCGCATGAAACTCAAGATCAGCAAGCATGCTTTATAATCTAATTCAAACGCAAGGTTAAAGAAGTTCGAGGGCCAAACCTCGCTGACACGCTAGCCTCGGCAAAACCCGCTGCTTCTCCTCATCCTCCAAATACTCATCAAGTAGTAAACTCCGAGGAAGGCCATCAGAAGAAGTTGATAGGAGGAAAACCGCTGGTCCATCTTTTTCCGCTGGAACAAAACTAGGTTTTTCTCCCAACGGTGAAGGGTTTTCCGAGCCTTCCCATCATCGATTTCCTTCCCCACGGTGACCTCGTCTGCCCCGAAGGGAACCACGGTAACAGGTTCGATGTCGTGACGACGGAACAGAACCCCGACCTAAAGGTTAACCGCATCTCGATCCGCTCTGGGTGAAGGATTTCCGTGAAAACGCCTTCGACGAAGAAGATCTCTCTCGACGAAAAACGCTACCAGGCAAATGCGCCGGTAGTGGTTGTTCCTTACAAAACGAAAATTTTGTCAAAGACACGCACTTCCGAAAAGTGAGATAGATAACAGAATTTTCGCATATAGTACTTTAAAGTTCCATGCCGCGGAAATAGAGATGGAGCAGCTTCCCTCACAGACTCGCCATCTATTTCCAAAGAAGAAACGCCCTGCCACGACATTGGGATTCGGTAGTCCCCCACGATCACGGCCATATCCTTCTTAGGCAGCATGGAATAGTAACCGCTACCTCGCCGCCGAAAGTACCCCAAAGATCTTCGAAATCATCGACCAAGATCAATCCCGAAGTTCGTGAAGAAGTATTAGTGACGCCAAGCCAACTCTCCTGGCAGAACGCTGAGTAAGTTGATCAAAAGTTCGAAGCGTGAAGCGCACTAACAATGGCACCAGGAATTGGAAACCACATACGGCAGACGTGAAAGAAAGCTTCAGAACATGTGTAAAATTCATGGAGGATTCCTCGCGACTCTCGCTACCAACGGAACCAAATTTGACTCTTCAGAACCTCGGTAAAAATCTCAAGAACCTCGAGATATTTACGAGAAACCGCGCTCGCCAGTGAGCACACCGGCTGCCTCGCAGGCCTCTTCGAACAGGGATCTCTGGCAGTGTAGGGGCTAACCTACAAGCGGCTCACACGCATTCCTCGACCGACTCCTCCCCGCTACCGCTACATGGCAGAGAGTCATCCGAGGATGAATGGGAAGAAGAGTTTCTCTTCGAGGATCTGAAGACATTGTTCTTAAAGAGAGAAAGGATTCTCGGTAGAGAGTAAAATTCTTGTGATGAAGTAAGAATGAGATTTCTTACTCCATCCATATAAAGGAGGTAAAATCATTTACCTCGACTTTCGCAAACGACACGCCTCAACACCTTCCCACATCGGCATACCGCTAAGCTAGATCCCACAGGCTCTACGGTTCCTAGCTAGTTGGGGCTAACTGTTGGGCAAACGGCAATAATGTAAATCGCCACCAAAGTCCTCGAAAGGAAAGCTGCCGACGATCAAATCCAAGAACGGTCGCCGCCGATAAAACTTCACGAAGGCTCGGCCCACTCCCATCTGCGCCAACGTGAGGGTCCTGGCGCCCATCAATGCGATCGCCTCACGATCTCTCGCAATGACAGATCCGGTCCTTGAAATCCATAACCGATTGTCCGAGATCTACAATGAGTCTTCCGTAAAGCCTTCCCCGATTGTTTTAAAGATTCATCTTTTAACATATCTAAAAATCGAGCCACATCGCCTCATCCTCGACGACGAAAATCCAAGATCTAAGTCCATCTCAAAATCCCGATACTGCAGAACTCGTTGAAACAATTATCTCGAGATCTACGACTAGACCCTCCCAAACTCGAAGATTTCCCCGAAACGACCGACGAGGGAAAGATCAACAAACCCATAGACGGAAGCATCACTGGCACCAGCAGCCAGCGATGGCTGGCGCCGCATGGCGTACCCCGCCTGGCCGGCGGCACGCTGGACGCTGGCTGGTTTGGCGGCCGGCACTCGCTCATGCCGGGCGCACGCTGGACGCTGGTTGCCTCAGCCATGCCCGCTCATACGGGCGCAGACGCTGGACGCTGGCTGGTCTGGCGCCGGGCGGCACTCGCCTCGGGGCCGGGCGCATCGCTGACGCTGGCTGGCTTCGGCCGGGCAAGCATTCGGCCTGGCGCCGCGGCACGCTGGACGCTGGCTGGCTCGGCGCCGGCGGCATTCGCCTGGCGCTGGCAAGGACGCGGACGCTGGCTGGCTGGCGCTGGCGGCAGACGCTGACGCTGGACGCGGGCCGCCTGGCGCCGGCGCATCTCGCCTGCACGGGCGTATCGCTGGACGCTGGCTGGCCATGCCGGGCGGCATCTCGCTCCGCGCGGGCGGACGCTGACGTTGGTTGGCTCGGCTGCATGGCGATTCGTACTGGCGCGCCGGTACGACTCGCCACGCTGGCCGGCGGCGCTGGCGGCATCGCCTGGCGCCGGCGCATCTGCCGCTGGTCGGGCTCAAGGCCAGTCCACGCCTCCCTGCCATTCCTATCGTGTCCTGCTCGATCCCATCTTACTTGTTTCGATCAATCTACGCAGGTTTGGTATGATCACGCTGCTTAACGCCACTCTCGACTAAACAAGGAATTAAGGTTCCTTCGAAACACCGGAGACCTTCAAAGATCGTCTTCAAAACCGTGAAAACGCTTAAATGGTCTAACGCCGCCAAACGCCCACGCATTTCATTTTTCCGAAGGATAACTATGACGGTTTATCTTTATCCTCACATAAGAGATAAATGTCAAGTTTCCATAAGAGATAAATATCAAGTTTCCAGAAGATAAATGTCGATTCAAGATAAATGTCAAGTTTCCGATAAACACAAAGATGGACGAAAATGGAAAAGCCCGACTCAGCCCGGAGAAGATAACGCCATGAGGAGTATATAAGAGAGCTTTGAGCAAGAAGCAAACCAGATCACAAAACGCCGCCCAGAGCACTTAGAGCAACTTAGCATTCTTTCCGTTTTCACTAGCGAAGCTAACTAATCCAGATGTAATTTAAAGCGCATCGACTAATAACTTGCGGGACAAACAGCTCAAGGCTTCCACTGTTGTTCACGCCAAACGCTGATTCAAAATAAAATCTTTGCTCTATTCTTTTTTACCATTTTTATTCGCCATATTTTCTTTGTCGAACTGATTGTCGCAGGCGCCCAGCGATATCCCGGACCTTCAGTGGAAGTGCTAGTTCACTGCTTTCCTCCAAATCAACTTAATTTGACGGTGCGAATTTCGTTCCCTACATACCATAACTTTGGGATGCCCGGATTCTAAGTGGGATGGACTGGCGAAAGTAGACCGTCTATGGAAGGCCGAGAGCATCTCATACAGACTCCGACCGGCCGCATCACTGAACACCCGAATTTTCAGGCCCTGCATCTGAGGAGAATGTATGTTCCGATGAGAGTACCATCTAGCCCAGGACCGTGAGGGGTCCCTGACAGGTTTGTTTGGGTGCTAACTCTCTTTGTTTGTTTAAATAATTGTTGTGTAATTATTTCACGTGTTGTTCGTGATTCGATGAGCGTTATGTTGATTTTATCTTAGGATCGCATTGGTTGGTGGAACCCCTCGCCTTTGTGTTGTTTGACTCGAGCCACCCATTGTTTTGTGAAACCGAAGTAGCCTCTCGTTTGTAGAACCTTTGTAGAGTGTGAGGTTGATATGTTAGTAGCAACCCCGGAGGTCAGACCGAGAGCTAATTGTGTTGTCGAGTGTACCATGAGTTAAACCATGAAAACCTTTTACCGACCTAGTTGTTTTGCCGATGGAGCGCATGAGGTTATTTGAGGAATGGATTGGCTGGCAAGGCATCGGGCGTATGGACTGTGCAAGAGGACGAAAGTGTGGTTTGAGAATGACCAGTAAGCTGTGTTGGCATACTGTGGAATCAATCCAAGCGCCTCGGCAACGCTTGTGACGGCAATGAGAGCAGAGAACGACTAGTGGACGGAGAGGTCTACTTGGTATCGCCACGATATCGGGAAGAGACGGAAAGGAGTCGAGGATGGAGGACATCCCAGTGGTCCAAGAATTTGAAGATGTGTTTTGAGGCCGACGGAGTTACCCCGAAAGCAATCCGCTCACCATCAACTTGGAACCAAGTGTTGCACCCATTGCTAAAACCCTTATCGCGATGGCACCTGCTGAGTTAGCAGAACTCAAGAAGCTGGAGGATTTACTAGTTAAAGGTTTCATCAGACCGAAGTTCTTCACCTCGGGGAGCTCCGGTTTTGTTTGTGAAGAAGAAAGATGGCAGTATGAGGCTGTGCATCGACTATGAGGATCAACAATGTCACGATCAAGGACAAGTACCCCTTGCCGAGGATTGATGAATTGTTGATCAGCTAAGAGGAGCGAAGTTGGTTCTCGAAGATAGATTTGGCTTCGGATATCACCAAATTCGATAGCAGAAACTGACGTGATGAAGACGCATTCAACACTGCACAAAGTTCAGAGTAATGCCATTCGGTTAACCAACGCCAGCAGCATTTATGAGATTGATGAATGAAGTGTTTCACGACTACTCGACAAGTTCGTGATTGTATTCATCGACGACATACTTATCTACCCTGAGCGGAGGAGGAGCATCGAGCACTTAAGGAAGGTACGAGAGACTAAGAGACCGGAAGCTGTTCGCCAAGTTCAGCAAGTGTCGATTTTGGAAGCGGAGATTGGTTTCTTAGGTCACAGAGTATCCGAAAGCAAGGAGTTTCGTAGATCCAGAAGATTGAAGTGATTCAGAAATGGCCTCGCCCAACCACAGCGACGAGATCGGAGTTTCTTTGGATTGGCGGGCTACTACCGAAAATTGAAGGATCTCATTCAATCGCAAACCATTGACACGCATTGACGGGAAGGAAGTCCCATACGCTTGGGGCGTGCAGCGGAAGAAGCATTCAACAAGATCAAGGAAGCATTGACTACGGCACCAGTCCTTACCTTACCGAGCCGTAAGGTATATGATGTCTACACCGACGATCGCTGGTAGGATTGATGTGTACTTATGCAAGAAGGCAAGGTTCTTGCATACCAAGACAGTTGAGGAAGCATGAGGAGAACTACCCCACACACGATTTGGAGATGGCAGCCGTTGTTTTGCATTGAAGATATGGCCAGATCTTTATGGAGAAAAGGTTCAGGTATTTACGGATCACCAAAGTCTTAAATACTTGTTCACTCAGGCGGATCTCAATTTGCGACAAAGACGGTGGATGGAGTTCATTATGACTACGACGCTCAGATTCAGTACCACCCGTGAAAAGCAAACGTAGCATGCTTGAGTGACACGGCGAGCAAAGTAGACAGAGCGCAGATTTAGAGGCTTTATCGCATCTAATTCAAGAAGGTCACTTTGTCAGCATTGGAAGGAGAATCAAGCAGCCATTGGGAATGCAAGCAGTGAATCAAGCCAGCTTTGCATATTCGGAGAAGCAGGAAAGGACGAATCAAGAATATCATGGAGCAGCTAGAAGAGCAAGGAGGGTCAATGCTAGTGGATATCATATATGAAGACGGAACTTTGCTACTCAACGGAGGATCACAGTGCCAAAAGAAGGAGGATTCAAGGAGGAAATTCTCAAGACAGCGATCAATCACTTCGAGTATACATCCGGAAGCACCAAGATGTACGAGACATAAGGAGATATTACCATTGGCCAGGTATGAAGAAATCAGTCGCAAGATGGGTAGCTGCTGTCAAGTTTGTCAACAGATCAAAGCTGAGCACCAAGTACCAGGAGGGTTACTTGAGCTTACCTATACCAGAGTGGAAGTGGGATTCGGTATCAATGGATCTGATTACCGGATTACCAGTAGCAAGAGGAAGATCAAACAACGCGATTTGGGTGATCATGGATCGACTGACAAAGGTGGCGCACCTGCTAGCAATTCGAGACACGGACAAGACGGAGACGTTGGCGGAGCTTTACATTAATCAGATTGTAAGACTACATGGAGTGCCAGCGAACATCATTTCAGATCGAGATCCAAGGTTTACAGCAGCATTCTGGAGAGCATTGCAAGGAGCATTGGGAACAGAATTGCACATCAGTACTGCATTTCATCCAGAGACGGACGGACAGACGGAGAGGACGATCCGTACGATAGAGGATATGCTACGCTTGTGTATTCTTGACTGGAGAGTGCGTGGGAAAACTATCTACCTTTGATAGAATTTTCCTACAACAATAGTTTCCATGCCAGCATTGCTATGTCTCCATACGAAGCATTGTATGGAAGACCATGTCGAACACCTCTGTGTTGGACGGAAGTTGGAGAAAGAAGATTATTCGGACCAGGAGTCATTGAGGAGACATTGGAGAAGCTTCAAGTCATTCGAGCAAACATGAAGAAGGCTCAGGATCGACAGAAGAAGTATGCTGATCAAGGAAGGCGAGAAGTAGTATTTGCAGTTGGAGATATGGTCTACCTCGCCTGTAAAGGAAAAGATCGCTTTGGGAAAGTCGGAAGTTAGCAGCTCGCTTCATTGGTCCATATCGGATCATTGGAAGAGTTGGAGAAGTAGCTTACAGGTTAGAGCTACGGAGGACATGAACTTACATCCTGTATTTCATGTGTCCATGTTACGGAAATATATGACTCAAATTCGATCGAGCCGGAAAGGATTCCAGAATTGAGACAAGACCTCACCTATCCAGAATGCCCGATCAGAATTGGAGAAAGGCGTATCAGAAAACTGAAGAATAGGGAGATTCCTCAAATTCAAGTATTTTGGGAAGGCAGAACCGCATAGTGATCACATGGGAAGATGAAGAGAAGTTTCATGCAGTCACCCGAGCTCTTCAAGATCACGGAGACGTCAGCAACCTTATAGAATTAAATAGAATCGAGGGCTAATTCTATTAAGGGGAGAATGTAATGACCCTGTTCAGAAGTAGAAAAGTCAAGACCTTGACCATGAGTTGGTTGAGCCAAGAAACGGTCATGGTCGAGAAGGATGGTCGACACGCCTAAACCGGAAGGTCGCCAAGAAGCAAATTTTGAAGAAATGTAAATAAGGAGAATCTTTATCTAGGCAGCTCAAGGGAGTCATATTAGAGCATATGTTCATGCCAAAACCAAGTTGGTTCAGGAGGAATCAAGAATTGGTCAAAATCTGCATCGAAAAACGGTTCGACCATCCCGATAAGCGATTTTGATGAAACGTCATGGGAGCATTTTGAAGTGGTTTTATACTCAAAACACTCAATGAAGATTTTAGAAGTTGGTGACGTGGCAAGAGAAAAGTGGACCAGAGATGACATGGCGACCTCCCATTTGCCTAAGAAGTGATGTGGCGGTACACGTGGCGATTTCTCATTGGCCGAAGGGAAACTTGGTGACCAAGTTTGTGAGCTTCCAGAAGGTGAGTCTTGGCTTGCAAGGGATGAAAACTTGGTGACCAAGCTGCTGAATCTTCTAGAAACCAGTAGCTTGCAAGCAAAGTTACCTAAATGGACAAATGTCCATATTTTTACCATGTAAGAATGCCACTTGTCCAGCCAGCCTCAGCCCCCATTTCCTATAAATACCCAGCCCCTCCCATTCATTTTCTTCATCCCAAAACCGTGAGTGATCACCTTAGAGAGAGAGAGGTGAGTTTAGAGAGAGAAACCGAGTGTTAGGGAGTGTTTTTCGGTTTCTTTAGTTTAGCGTTTTGGGAGAGTGATCCGGAGGTGTTAGGGTAGTCTTCGTAGTCAGCAAACAAGGTGGGTTCCGAAGACTTGTAATGTTTGTTTGTGCATGCAGGTGAGAGCTTAGACCGAGGGTCTCAGTGGAGACCGGGCAAAGTTAATCGGTTTTGCGGGCCCCTGAAGAAATGCGTAGCATGCATTTGTGTTGTGATTTGTGTATTATTGTGTCATCTAGATATTGTTTTGTTGATGGTGCATAGTGAGTTGCATGATTATCTAGATGATTTAATATCGTTGAACCGCAAGAGGTTGAGAGTGTCTCTCTTTTGGCGGGTGTGTTGTTGCATGCATTATAGTTGATAGGTGCATATAGTTTAGATGCTGTTTTTGTGTTGCATGGAGGTTTGAGGTTGAGCTCCCTCATGCTTAGATGAGTTGTAGGCATCTAGACTAGGATTTGTGTTTTATGCGGTGAGGTGCATTTTCAGGATGCAATGTGTGTTGGTCATGAGCTCCCTCACGCTAGTGTTTTGAGTTGCATCCAGACTAGTTTGCACGGACCCTGGAGTGAGATCGGGGGATGGACCTGATTCTCCAGTGGTGGAGTTAGCCGCCCCTCCATTGCTTGTCAAAGGAAAGTGGGTAGCGCCCATGGACGAAGCCACGATTGCGTCTCGTGAGATTGGGAGTGAACCAATTTCCGGTGATTTCGATCATGTGACTTGTGTGTTTATGATCGGACGTGGGGGGAGGGGGACGAGGGCTTCTCCAAAGAGTGAAAGGCCTTTGTGTTTTTATTTTTGAGAGTTGAGTCTAGGCGTCGAGTCTAGGATTGAGTCTAGTTGCATTGCATTGAGTAGTTTCATTGCATTGATTAGTTGCATTGCATTTTAGCATTGTTGCATGTTTGTGTGTTGTTTTCGCATTGTTAATGTATGCGTATTGTGTGCTTGTTTTTAAGCATGGGCTGGGGAGGGTAGTTGTTGTTTATTGTTCGGACTCACTGAGTAATCTTGATTACTCATCCCTCTCTACTATGCAGGTAACCAGAGGTGGGAAGCTTAGAGGGTGGCGAAGCGTTAGGGCGTGTAGATTTGAAGTGGCATAAGCATAAGCAAGGACTCTTTTGGAATGTATAATTACTTTTCTTTTCTTTTGGCGCTTAGTCAGTATGCTAAACTCTGATATATTCGTTGTAATGTTTTATAAGACGCTTTCCACCTATTATTAATAAAAGAATGTTTATATTCGTGATTGTGTGCTGAATGATATAAGACCTAGTCCGGGTCGACACAACTCGGAGACCGCGGTACGGGTTGCAAAGCCTTAGGCCGTAGGCTCCGAGGACATAGCGAACCGGGACGGGTTGGTCGGGAGTCCGGATTTGTTCTCGATTCTTGGTCGATCCGGTCCGGCAAGCTATAATTGTGGCGCCTCCCGGGCCGTTCCGGGTTAGTCCGGCCTAGGACGGTCCGGGGGTGTTACAGTCGTGGCCATCGATTTAATCGTGGTCAGGAAAGAAGTTACAACCCAAGAGGAAGGGATCCAACACATGGAATCGATCCAATCAGGCAAAAGGGAAAGAAGCCCAAGAAAACCCTACTCGTAAAAATGAGAACGTATGTTACAGATGTGGATCGAATGGACATTGGTCTCAAGTGTGCCGAACTCCTAAGCATCTATGTAAGTTGTACCAAGAAACCATCAAGGGCAAGGGCAAGGCCAAGAGTTATGCCTATATAAGATGTCAAATCTTGTAATCTGTTGTGGGAACCGAAATTCGCACCGTCAATTTCTGTTATCGGAGGAAAGTTAAGAAACACTAACTTTCCCTAAAGTCCGGGATTTCTGCTAAGCCAAAAATCAAGCGGTCGATTACTCGTAAAAACAGACGAAAAATAAAGATGAATCAAAAAAGAGAGGAAAAGAGGTCTTACTCTGAATCTGCGTATGAGCGTTTACAACAGGTAAGAGCCTTGGCCACAAGAGCTGTCGGCGAGTTCCCTAGTTCTAGCAACCTAAGAGTGCAAAAACCTACTCGATAAAAAATTTAAAAAATTGCCTAAATTGCTCTAAGTGCTAAGTTTGCTCAGAATTTATGTGTGTGTTGCGCCCTATGCATTGGCGCCTCTTATATATGCCTCCAAAGTCGGTCGTCTTCTACTCTTACTACCCCCAATTCGAGTTTATCTTTTCGCAAAAAATTTCCTTATCTTCTCGATCTTCATGTTTATCTTGGAAATTTGACATTTATCTTATTTTCCATTTATTTTCAGCAAAAATCAAGTAAAATGTCATAGTATCTGTTGTGGTCATCAAACCAGTAGCTGAACCAGAGGTCAACCCAACACTCCACTCAACCAACCAAGACGCTAACCAGGACATATGTGCACTAAAAATGCCATATCTTGCAAAAAAGGAGGGTTTTAATCACGAGGCCAATTTTGATGGATTCTACACTCAAGAGGGAGTCCAGCCCAATTAGAATCGGGCCCAAATATTCATGGAGCAAGAAGTTTACAATTCAGAGGTTTTCCAGCCCGTCCATCTGCGAGTACCCGACTTTAGAAGGAGATTCAAGCCCGAAGAAAGAGCGGCCTGAACCGAAGCCCATCATAGGTTCCAAGAGGAGTCTCTCAGCTTTCCAGAAAGCCCAATATCAGGAGAAATGGCCACGTAATGAAAGAGTTATGATCCATTCTCTAAAACCGGCCAAACCAGTTCTGCACTTGCCTCAATTGGAAGCTAGCCGGTTCAATCAGCTTCAAACCAGACATTGGCGTCCAGTAGATCATTTCAACCAATCAGGATTTATTCCAGAATCCCTTAGCTACACCAGTATCCAGGAGATCAGGCGGTTCATAGAAGAATCACTTAAATCAAACCAGAGCTATTTATGGAAAAATTGGACAATCTTTCGGTTTGATCACTCCCAAGCAAATCAATTCCGACCAGAAGACATCCAGGCTAAACCAAGTCTTTCAGAAGACATCATAGACATCCAAGAAGAGTTCTACAAGATCACACCATGCACCAGCCAACATTGGATCAGGAGGATCCTCCTTTACTCAAAACTGCCTTATTTGGAGCTTCTTTCATTCAAACTTCAACAGCTCTTTTTCCCTGAGTTTATGCACGACATCAGCACCTATCAAGCACCCAGGAAGATCCCAAGGAAGCTCTCTTATCCCCTAAAACCGTCCAGGTTCAAGCAAAGACACATTTCTTACTTGGAGCCAAAATCCCACAAAAGGCTTCAACGGCTAGTTTTTCAATTTATTGCTTTGTCTTTGATTTGTTTCCTTTCCTTTTAGAGCATTAGGACCTTTGTTTCTGAGCATTATATAAGCTCATAGTCGACCATTGTAAAGATCACCCTCAATCACCAAGTTAATAGAAAGTTTATTCAGTTTTATCTAAGATTGTTCTTTGTATAAAATTTCGGTCTTTAGGATTCAAATAGAGATTCTTTGTTGTCTTATTGATTTCGTGAGTCTAGTTTGTTTGTGCAAATCAAACAAGCTCAGTACACAGATTGAGAGAGTCAATCACATCGCTTCCATCATCCCATCAGATTGAGAGATTCAATCAAATCTTCATCCGCAAAACCACTTCAATCCATCATTTGATCAAGCTGAGAGTGATACACATCCATCAGCTTGATTCCACCATATCTATCCTTTTACTTTGTTTAATTTCTTTGTTTCATACATATAAAACTCATAAAAATCTCTTTTCTTGTTTTAGGTACAAATCGGATCCATCAAACCACATCGCCCAAGCCATCCGACTAAACCTCAGTTCCATATTTCCGACCAGTCAGAACCTTCTCCTTCTCGTCTAGAGTTGTAAGTGGCTTTGCCGTGTTTTGGACCTTCTTGGGCCGGTTTTCGACTTAAACATTTTTACGATTTCTTTCGGATAAATTGGCTTTCTTACGATGCTGGTTATCGTATTGTTCGTTTTCTAAGGCAATGGAAGTTAATTATATAGTCGGGATAACAACTGTGTTAAGTTAACCGTTATCTTTTTACACGATTGATTTCGAACTTTTACGAGAGACGAGTCTTTTCTGTTTCTATCGTAAAACTTCAATGGTAAATCCAATCGAGACAAAACAAGGATCAGTTTAATCGAGACTACAAAGGATAATGCCATGTCCGCCCTATGGCGGGGAAGCAGGGAGGACGGATCAACGATGTGCTTGTCTTAGGGCGGGGAAGACGGATCAAAGACGTGCCTGCCCTAGGAGAGGAGGATGGATCAACGACGTACCCACCCTAGGGCAGGGAGGTTTGGCATGGATTGCACCCGCCCTAGGGCGGAGAAGAACTCAGACCAACGTGCCCACCCTAAGGTGGAAAGGAATGGATCAACGTCTCCGCCATAGGGCGGGGAGGACGTTCGGTCGGCCCCCCCGCCCTAGGGCGGAAGGATGGTGCGGTCGGCTACGTCCCTGCCCTAGGACGGGGAGGAGGATATGGTGCTCGGTTGGTTCCGTCTTGACGAGACATGATCGCGGATGAAGAGAGTCGAGATGATGAGAAGTTAAGAAATAATTATTTTTTGTATTTTTAGTAATCTCGGGAATCGCTCGTTTAAAGATTGAGTAGTCTTTGTCGAGGAATTATGAATCACATGAAGTTTTTATTCTCTCGTGTTCTTCTTAATTAAAGAAAGAAAACTTTTCCGTGATGGTTTTCAGGCATTGATTCCGTCGTGACCGATTATGACCCAACATCTTTTATATTTTCAGGCTCGAGAAGGTTTCTGATTGC
Organism: Brassica carinata; assembly: GCA_016771965.1. NCBI lineage: Eukaryota > Viridiplantae > Streptophyta > Magnoliopsida > Brassicales > Brassicaceae > Brassica > Brassica carinata. The sequence continues at coordinate 53,268,094 of CM028687.1, read as the reverse complement.
CAATGATGCACAGGCAAAGATACTGAAATTCTTATTCACATATCATTAAGCTCAGTAAAGATCTTACCCCCATCAAGTTGTGTTGCTATTGACTATAAGCAATCATCATGTCTTCAAGTTAACTTCTTATTGTCTTATATTTTTAATGTTTACTAGTATTATCTCTCGTACTCCATACGGACAGGCTCAATATGGAACAAAGAAGATTACTGATTTTTCTTTTCCAAAACAATAAAAATTTATTAGATATGAAAATTCAGGTAAAACATCTCAACTAAAACATTGACTTTACTTTTTTAGATAATTGACGTTAGCATTTCTAGTAATCTTTACGTTCTTATTTCTTACCGTGCATATTTTTGGTTTTTTTCTCTCTCTTATTACTCCTCTTTTCTTTCTTTATTTGCAATGGTATATTTATTTTGAAGTTTTTATCTATGAGTAAATCTACAAAATTTGGTAAGAAAAATGAAAACAAAAGTGTATTTTTTTGGTAAAATCAAAAGTGTATATTGACCCAAAAGTAAACACAAATAATATATTTATAATATTAGAAAACATATTTTTCTTAATAAAAACCAACCTGAGGTTTGGATTGATCTAGAGAGGAAATTTACGTCCTCGTTTCTACGACCGTTTCTCTAGCTCCAGTTTTATTTTACCTTCTAGTTTTCAGCACACTTTTTTTTTTTGCTTATGGCCTTGTGAATCTTCTTTAAAGTGGTTTCGTACTTCCTTCCTCGAAATCTCCCAGTTGGTTAGAGCGTGTGGCTGTTAACCACAAGGTCGGAGGTTTGACCCCTCCTTTCTAGCGATTTTAAGAATTTGTTACTTTGCACAAAGTACCTTTTAAAGGTTCAAAATATATATATATATATATATATATATATATATATATATATCACCACCACATAAATAATCATTTCTTAGCAAATCGAGAATTAATTTAGCCTATTTTAAAAATAATATTGATCAAATGTACTACTGTAAAAGGATAAATATTATGCAAGTAGGTTAGAGGTAAAGATTCATTAAAAATAAACATGATGCAAATTCAGTTTGAGTATTGAAAGGTTTGAGAGTATTTAGTCTCACCAACCTGGATTTAATCTTCATCTGTCGACTTTGCGCTAAGCTTCACAAAAAAATTGTGTTTTATTCTTAATCATTAAAAAGAACTTTTCTTTTAAAATATCGCCATAAGCCATATCGATCTGTTTGGTTGAAAGTTATACATCACTCTTTCACAAGAAGAGTCAATGGAACCACTGGAAAGAAATTAGAAAATTAGATTGAATGCAGATCTAGTCAGCACTCCTCTATAGGAATAGTAACTTTTTTTTTAGAATCGTGTGATCATGATTCATGGTAGTGTAAGAAATATAAGGGACTTATCTTTTTTTTTTTAACACAAATAAGGGACTTATCTAAATGTTTATTTTATAAGGAAATATAAGTAGAAATCAGTTACCAAACAAAATCAGCATATGTATTTTTCTTTAATTTTTTTTCAGCATTTGTATTTTTCTCTAAATATTTAAACATATTCCATATATCAAAATTTTATTTGTTCAGTCACTGGTGCTTTAGCATATAAGAGATCATTTCAAATAACTTTCCTTTTAAAATACCGCCATAACTCATAAGCCATATCGATCTGTTTGGTTGGAAGTTATAATTTCATCACTCATTCACAAGAAGAGTCAAGTGATGATTGTTTTACTAGTTTTTAGTTTTTAGTTTTTAGATTAGTTTTAGTTTTTAGATTTTGCTTTTTGATTTTCAGCTTTTGATTTTGGTTTTTGGTTTTTAGATTCAGATTTTGGTTTTTGGCTTTGCTGTATTTTTTTTACAAAAAATAATTAATGCATTACTTTAAAATGATGCACAAAATAGCAACAAAATATTTACAATTTACCATATAAATTTATCAAAATATTCTGATTATTATTTAAAATAAAACACAGTAACATATTTTAATTATTATTATTATATTTTATAAAAAATTAGATAATAGTAAAATATAAACCATAAATATATATATATTACAAAAATATAAAATATTTAAAAATTGGAAACTACTTAGAAAATTTTACTATTAAATTATTTACAGTTAATGTTTTCAAAATTTATCATATTTTGACAAATAATATATTCTTACAAATATAAAAAAAAGAAATTTATTTATGAATAATAAAAATATTTATAAAAATAAGAGTACATTTAATCAATGTTGTTGATACATTATATTAATATTATCAAAAAGCTACCAAAATATATTTAAGAAGCTACATGCTCCTATAAAATCTAATCATATAATATCTATAAATTATAAAAAAAAATAAAAATACCAAAAACTGAAATTAATTATAAATTTTCTTATATAATTTTGCATTTTTAAAAATTTGAATGGTTATTTATATTTTTGAAGATTAATACACTATATTGTATTAATAAAATATATTTTAGTTGTTTATAGTTATTTTTAGTTATTTTTAATGTGTCTATTAATTATTCAAATTATTCAATAATTATCTATATAAATTATCAACTAATTGTTTACAATTAATTAATATTTTCTAAAATGTATAAACTTATTTTACAAATATGAAACACAAATAAATTATTTCATATTATTGTTTAAATGATATTTAATGTACAAAAATTTGTATGTGATTTTTATCTTTTATGAATGTTTTATTAATAATTATTTAATAAAACAATAATAGGGAATTGGTTAAACTTGTCAAAAACCAGTTTCCCAAAATTATAGGGAATCTATTTATTAGAAATCTTGATTGGAAAATCAAGTGGTTTTTACAAAAATAAAAACGAAAAACTAAAACTTGATTGGATGAAAAGTGGTTTTTGAAAAAACAAAAACAAAAACTAAAGCAAAAAACACAAACAATCATGCTCTGAATGGAACCATTGCAAGGAAATTAGAAAATTACATTGAATGCAGATATAGTCAGCCCTCCTCTATATGAATGGTAGTGTGAGAAATATAAGGGACTTATCTAAATGTTTTTTTATATAAGAAAAAATAAATAGAAATCAGTTACCAAACGAAATCAGCATATGTATTTTTCTTTGATTTTTTTCAGCATTTGTATTTTTCTCTAAATATTTAAACATATTCTATGTGTCAAAATTTTATTGGTTGAGTGATGTGTAACTTTTATGATTGGAAGTCAGAGTAATTTTATTTTTCTTGTTTTTAAATATTATTACATGGATTTAATCGAACTATTTCAATCTAATAATTTTGATTTCTTTCATTTCTTTAGCATATATTGATATAAAGCATGAAAGTTGTAATGTTACTTTTTACTTTATTATTTTATTCTGAACGCAGACTACTTAACTGTGACAACAACATCTATTCGGTTCACACCTTTCAAAAAAATAATCCCATTCGTAACAAAAATTTGCGCATCCATATCGCCCTGCATAACTACACGGTGTTGAGATCTGGAAGCATACTACAGTCGCCGAATTTATTCTATAACCTATTTATATGAATAAAGTTATTAAACCAATAAATATAATAATCAAAAAGCATAAAATGGTACCTATAATTAAAAAAGTAGTATAGAAATAAATTGTTACCAGGAGTATTAGCAGGGGTAGTAGCCGCAGTTGTAGTATGGCAATCAACAAAAGTTATGATGAAATAAGTAGTGAAAACAAACATGACTAAAGTTTTCATAGTGATGACCATTATATAAGTAAGTTAAAACTTTGATGTAAGATATTCACTTTAACTTTTCTTGTTTGGTGTTTTTTTTTTTACTTTGTATGATTATATATATATAGTGACACATACACATTAAAAGTAAATATTTTCTTGGTCAAAGATATATAAGAGAATATATTTCCTTTTATTTCTAATATGACAGATTTCACAAATCTATTCATAATTGTAAGAAAGTTTTTATAATTTGAATGGTCTATGATTTTAATTTTTATTTACTATATTTAGATTTCAAAATAAAAGGTAAGTCTAAATAATGAATTATGGTAGTGATTCTCAAAATTATAGAAAGAGTAATAATGTTAGATAAATTATTTTTTATATATTATAAACTATATAAATAATGATAAAAACCATTTGTAGAAATTGATATAAACAACTAAATTATTGATCAAATTTTCTTTTTGTTCAACCATAAATTTCATTAATTGGAAAATAAGAGTTAAGCCCACTGAAGTCCCATTACAAGATAGAAGTGAAGATAAACGAAGAGCTGTCTTTGCTAACTCGTTGGCTTCCTGATTCTGATATCGTGGCAGAAACGAGAAGGAGATTGAGTTAAACACAGATGAGATTTGATGGATATCGTTGATGATCCCATAAATTTCCTTTTCCTGCATCTTGGTGTTGATAGCTCTAACGAGCGTTGAAGAGTCGTAGAAGACTTTGAGATCTAGGATCTCAAGATCTGCTGCCATGGTGATGGCTGATCGAACCGCTAAAGCTTCAGCGGTTCCCTTTGAAACTCCGATCCTTGTCTTGATTCCTCGCTGCTGTTCCCTTTGAAGATCCAAGCGAGGCCTGCCATCATTGAGCTTTTATCCCAAGAGGCGTCTGTCTTGCATGTTATCGAGGTAGTCTGATCTTGGTTGTGGAGCGCGCCAGTCGGTCGGGGGCGCTCCTTGGTCCAGGTAATGGATTCGACGATGATCTTCCTTCTCTTTGTGCTTGATTCCATTCCTTAGCTAGACTGATACCCTTTGTTGCTACGTCCGCAGGTGTCGAGGCTTTGTCTTCAAAGATCAGTCTGTTCCTTGCGGCCCAGAGGATCCACGGGAGAATAGAAATTGGAACTCCAGTCGGGGGGAGACAGGCGGCTGATCTAAACTTGACTATCATCGTTATGATAGTATCTTCGGACAGGAACAAGATCCCAAACCTTCCTCGTAAAAGGGCAAGAGAAGAAAATGTGCATTGCTGTCTCTGGTTCCTTGCATCTTGGGCAGCTTAAGTCTGAGGTGATTCCTCTTGATTGCAGGTTTTCTCCGATGGGGAGTGCTCTCTGAATAGTGGACCAAAGGAACACCTTTAGCTTCGGAGAGAATTTTCCGGACCAAACATCTTTTATCCAGAGGAAATCTTGGTCCTCGTTGTGATGGGATTGGTGTTGTCTCAGTGAAGAAGCTGTCCCGTAACCTGACTTCGTGGAATAAGTTCCTGATAGTAGAGGTTGCCAGATGTAGATGTCTTCGGCTCCTCTAGTGCTTGGTTGGGTGGTTTGAAATCCATTTCAGGTAGGATTTTCTCTATCCTTTGCTTGTTCCATTTTAGGTCTGATGTAAGAAGATCTGACACTCGTAGGTCCAAAACCGTTTCTGTGCAGGGACCTATTGGCTTAACATTTTCAGTCAGCGAGATCCATGAATCCTGCTACACCTTCGTTGTCTGTCCGTTGCCAATGGCCTTTCTCAGTTTAGACTTCAAATTTTATAAATTAATTTATTAATTTATAAATATTATAAAAGTATAAAATCATTTGTAAAAGCTTATAAATTTATTTATAGTTGTATAAATAATTATAAGGATTTGAAAATCATCTATTGTATTACACATCAACTTATATTAAAAGAAAAGTCAGTTAAGTCACTATTCCTAATGTATCCTCCATAAGTGGCTAAAAACTAATTCTCCTGAATTGACTGCATGACAATATTTTTATTTATATTTATTTAATTTAAATTTAAAAATGAAAAACTAATCATAGATAAGCTAAAAATGTGAAAACCCTTTAGTCCAGGAATTTGACTAAAGGTTCATCAATACTTCTACACCAGCAGGTATAAGATTCAATTCCCATAAAACATAATCAATACTTCTACACCAGCAGGTATAAGATTCAATTCCCATAAAACATGCATTATGCAGATTATGGAGAAAAAGGATTACAAGAGGTCTTCAGCATGGAGCAGAGCGTATCATCGAACATGGATCTCATAGGACGGCTCGGAGTGATGCAGTCAGACATGTATTCCCATATGGTGGTAGAATTATCGGCTGTAGAATCGCCTATGTAATATTTCTCAGCATTGTAATAGCATAATTAATCAGACGTTAAAAAAAATAAGCCAAAAATTAATACTTTCAAACAAATATTAAATATAGATAATCTGATGTAACTATAGTTATAGAAAAAATGATTTTGTAGATTATATTATAGAAATTTAGAATATACATAGAAAACATTATAGAAAAAAACTTAAATATATTTATATCAATAACTTCTACGAGAAAATATATATTCAGCAACCTAATTTACTTAAAACTCATAAATTTTTTATATATTCATCCACTATATATATCTTATAAAAGTAATGTCAACTAGATGCACAACAATCAAATATACAACTTGAAATACCTCGTGAAATGAAAATAGAATTTTACATCGTTGAGTTCATATTTTATGAAGGAGAAGAAAAAAAAGGGTGCTGATTTTCTCAAAGAAGAATCGTAAGTTGAAATAGAGCTATTTACTTTATATTGCTATTTAGAAATTTGATCCAACAACTATGAATGAGTGAACCGCCAAATATAGTTTTTACAGAGGACAAAATAATAAAACATCAACCGGAGAAATATATTAGTAGTAAAACTAAAAAACAAAATTAGAGAAGAACGAAAAATTAATTGCCATATAAAAATATTAAGTTTTTAACTTAAAAAGTATTGAAAATAATGTGATAATTACATATCAGCATAAATGTGTGATCACTGCAATGAACACCAAACTATATATATATATATGTTAGTCATTCGCTATTCATTCTTTGAAAATTTGACGGATTATATTCAACAAAACATTTTAGAATTTTTAAATTACAAAATATAATGTATTTAAATCAAAGAGGACATAGCATCGTAAATAAGTGTGATGACTGAAAAAAAAATCTAAGATAGATTTTTTGGTTCATTCAAGGGATAATTTGAAAAATACCCTATTTGTAATTTTAAATTTGAATTATACACTTTGTTTTATATTTTTTGAAAATTACACTTTCTTATATGTAAAAAGACACTTTACCCTCATTTCGATTTAAACTAAAATAAATAAATTTAAATCAAAATCAGTTATGTATTTTTCGGGTTCATGTGTATTTTTATTGTTCGTGTTTTAAAATTTATTAAAATCTAAATACACCTTAGTGAATCCCAAAGACTTAAATCATATAAGTTATAAACCAGAATATGCATGCATCCCTATCAAGCGAATTATGTAGATCAGGTGCGTCGTATACATTTTTTCAGTAATGTTTCCTTGACGGAAACTATTATACCTTATACATTGGTACATGGAAGAAGAACTTCATGTTGCGTTCTTCAATGGATCTAATAAATTATCATTGGAATTACACGATACTTGTATGTTTGATGATTTTAAGGACCAATATTCCTACGGTAAGCTGATTTGATAAATTTTGTATTCTTGGTTTTTGCAGCTTTTTTTACCCCTAGGCATCAATACATCAATAGTCTAGGCTCCCCTGTTTTTCGTGACTGAAACAGAGCTCATTCTTGTTCCATAGTTGAGCAGTTTAGGCGACATTCTTCTCCCTAGTGTTGAACTGCACGTTAAATAAGATGCGCTGAATGTAGATGGAATAGCTGAACAATTAGTTATAATGGCAGCCAATGTGAAAGTAGATCTCAATGAAAGTCAACTCATGTAACACAAAGTTCAGAGACTCTACGTTGCTAAGCAGGTATATACAAATACTTTGTGTAGTAAACAAACCAAAAGCTGATCGATGGTATATCGTTGCTAGTGTCCTTGAGAATCGTCTTGTAAATGACACGACTACAAAAATATATTACAATAGCTTTCTTAATCGAAAGGATAATTTAGTAACTTTATATATACAAAAGATTAGTTTTCAAAAAAGTTAAATAGTAGTGTGTAGTTTTCAAATTTGAATCTCATATAAATGTATTTTCCCAAATTTTCCCTTCATTTATTGTATCATATAAATCTCAATTTGTATGGTTTGTGTTTTAGAAAAGACATTGAAATTTTGCAACTAAAAATTATTTTGCATCAAAGTTAAATGAGTTAATATATGAGCTAATGTGACAATTATAAAGTGCTTTAAATATAATTTTGGTTCACTGATCATGAGTTTGATAATAATTTGGTCAAACTATGTAAAATAAATATTTATTAGAGATTTTCATTAATATTATTGAATTGTCACTAAATCTCACAACAGTTCTAAAAATATAGTAATAATACTATTGATTTTTAAACAGTGTGGAATTAGAAATACTTTTTAATTTAATATTTCTAATTATTATTCAAAATTTATGTTATTGTAAATATGATACATATTTTTCCTATGATATTTGCATCCGCTAAACCGTAAGCAACCATCTAATTACTATAATTAGAAACAGAATAATTACTTTAAATATAGAGAAAATAACATTTTTTACTATCAAATAAACTGACTTGATCGAAGTTCAAACTCAAAGTTGTGATTTTGTTTCAAGTGAGACTCGAATCACAAGGAGTATTTTAGCAAATTCCCAGGTTTCGCCTCCTATTTGACCATAACTATATATGGGCGAAGAGACGTGCAATAATATATTCCTTAAATCTGTTAAGATTTCTATACCGACTTTCTCAATCTTAAATTGCATTAGTGTAATTGTTGAACCATAGCTTAGAGGTTAACAATAACTAGGTGTTTTTTTTTTTTTTTTGAAAAAGGGCATTTTAACTAGGTGTTTTGCTGCAGCATGTGCACTGATAAATTTTTAAAAAATTAAATTGTACAAAAAATTGAAATTTATTAATATTATATATTTTATTATTTTTGACCAATATTTAATAGAAATTTGATTTAATTAAGCATGAAATTAAGAGAAAAGTAATTTTGTTTATTATAAATTATAATTAATAATATGTATATGTACATCTCTATTTAAAATTGTAATCTTAGAAATTTTTATCTATTTATTTTGGTTATATATATTAAATCAACTTATAAAAAGTTACAAAAAATTCATATAAAATTTGTATAGCTATTAAAAATTTAAATTAAACAATATTTATAAAATTTGTAGATATCTAAAAGAAACTAAAAATATTACGATAAAAATTTAATATTAAAGAAAATTGTAGAAAATTTTGAATATTATAGTAATAAAAATTGTATAGTTATATAAGTAAAACTAAATAATATTTCGAAATTTATAATGTCATATTTGAATATATTTATTTTAGTGATGATTTATGAGTTATTACCATATCTAAAAAGTTTATCAAAAATATAAATCAACATTAAATGTAGTATATGAGTTATTGACGTATTTTATAAAATTTACCAAAAATATATATAGACATTAAATGTAATTGTCCATATCATATTTAACCATAAGCTATGTCATAAATTTTAATAGTCATGTCACATTTGTTTTTATAAAAGTGATTGTAGGATAGACAGATAGCAAATCACTTCGCAAATAATGTGCAGGAGATGTTTACATACAAATCAGGTTTCTGTACATCAAATTTAACATTTGTCTAATACAAATTTAGTTGGTTCTGCTGTTTCCTTGGTGAAGTGAAACTAATATACTCCTGTATATAGAATTTTGTACACAAATGTTACGTATGGATCTACAGTATCTTGATAGGAAACGTTTACAATACGCTAAACAACACTAAACCAGATGAAATGAGAAGGTGAATCTTACATACCCTCAGGACAACCCTGGAAAGAAAAAAAAAAGATACAGACCTTGGTCCAGACTACAATGTTTTGATCATCAGAAAATTATTTACACATAAAAACAAAACAAACAAATCAATCAAATAAACACTCACACACACAACTCTTCTATTAAATCCTAAACAAAGATCAACTACTGCTGCTAAACCCACCACCTTTCATCATCTGAAGAAACTCTTTGTAATTAACTCTACCATCACCATCAGCATCCACTTGCATAATCATCTTCTTGCAACCTTCTAGGGTTTTACCTTGCTTGAGTCCCAAGGAAGCCATTACAGATTTCAACTCATCCACAGTGATAAACCCATCTCCGTCTTGGTCAAACACGTTAAACGCTTCTCTCATGTCCTCTTCTTCGGTTTCTTCATCGTTGTGATGCTCATCCACAATGGATCTGTACAAGGACTCGAACTCGTCTATGTCAACGCATCCATCGCCGTTCGTGTCGATGTTATGGATCATCTGAGTTAGGTCTTTGTCTGGTATGTAGATTCCAAGATTCTCTAGTGAGTCCTTGAGCTCTTGTTTAGTGATTCGACCGTCTCCGTTCTTGTCGAACGTCTGGAAAACCCGTTTTAGCTCTGACGGGTCTATCTTTCTAGTTGGCACGGTGGACGGTGACGGAGAGGGTAACATGGACGGTGACGGTGGTGAGTTCTTGTGGAGAGTTTTGTCGAACCAAGAGAGAGGGAAGAGAGATCGCAGCTTCTTTGGTACTAAAGAGAGGAGAAACGAATTTAATAGATTGTAGAGAAGGAATATTCTTACCATAACTTTAGAACCAAACTCTTCTTTTCTCCAAGATCTGATGAAAACAGAGAGAAGATCTGAGAAACAAAGAGATCATGGAGGTTGAGAAAAAACTTGGAAACTGTTGTTTTATAGAGGGAGAGAGGGAGAGAGAGAGAGAGAGAGAGAGAGAGAGTTCCATATATTATAATTAAATCATATATATATTTTAGACAATTAAATATATATGTGTGGGAATTTGTTTTTCTTATATATGACGTTGAAGCTATTTTTATCTCTAGCTTTCAATTTTATTTTTCTTTTTGGTAGACCGAAATAGGACGATTTGTGAATCAATCAAAGCTGACTGATAGATTAGCCTAAACATGACTTCTTAAACATGTTTAGAAAAATGTTTGAAACTCTAAAGACTTGTATTGTCTTTAATTCAATTCAAACTTATGCCACCCCGTTCAATTTAAAGTTACATATATACCATTATACACCAACACCATATCTAAATAACATTTACAATACATTGAACATTACTACTACTTTGGACAGCTATAAAGTTATTACAAAGAAATATACAGATTTGATAAATTATGATAGAAAATTTCTTTAAACCTTTGACGACGTGTAAAAAAGTAAAGTGAATAACTATAGTTTTTATATTCTTTAAAATATTTTCTAATATAATACTTATATAACATATTTTATTTAAATTTCTGATATATCTTCCCATAACAAAGGTCAGAAGTAGGCCTCGGCATCCGGGTCCTCGGGTCGGGTTCGGGTCGGATCTTCCGGGTCTTGGAAATTTAGACTCATATAGGTACCTATAATTTTTCGAGTCGGGTCTTGTCGGATCCGGGTCGGTTCGGGTCTATAATTAGAATACTCATAGTTTTCGGATTCGGGTCAAGTCTGGATCGGGTTCGGGTATTTAGGATTTAAAAAGAAAATGAAATACTCAAATTCCATCAATTTAGTCAAAATTTGTATATATATATCTAAAATTTTATAAAATAACGTAAAATAAACTATTAATAATTAAGATGAAAAATTTTTAACTCTATATTTTACATTTAAAATTTCATGTTACTTAACAATGTTACAAAAATAATAACAAAGATTGTTAAAACAAATATATTTTAAAGTTTTTAAGTCGGGTTTGAATCGGTTCTTATCAGGTCGGGTCTATTCGGGTTCGGTTCTTTTCGGGTCCGGGTCTATTCGGGTCGGTTCTTTTCGGGTCCAGGTCTATTCGGGTAGAAAATTTTTGGACCTAATAGATACTTGTAAATTTTCGGTTCGGTTTCGGGTAGGGTATTTTCGGGTCGGTTCCGGTTCGGATTTTCGGGTCCCGGTTAAAATGGCAAGGATGAAGGATGAATGATGATGAAATGCTAAAAGTAGTTAAAGCGCCGCGATTTACAGAATATTTTAGTGTATAAACCATGATAAACGAATGTTTAGTACTTTAAATGAAAAACATATTGATTTAGTAAAATAAAGAGGCCACCCGTTCTTTCAAAATAGTATAAATAAGTAAAGAAGTTGCAGAAAACGCGTGAAGAAGGGTAGTTAAACATAGACACATCACTTTTGATAAATTAAGAAGGAAGTAATGTCAAAACGCGTTGTTATAATTGTCGATGTTTGGTTTCTATCCCCATTTGTTTGGTTAATCTAACTTATTTTATGTAATAAATGTGCCGGTCTTCATTGTATCGTAGTCTTTACATCATCCTTTTTATCTTTTAAGTAAAAGATAATTTATATTTATGATTCTCTCACTTGATTTTGTTTCTCTCACTTAAAATCAAGAACTAACCCAAAAGTTTTATAATCATAGTAATGCAATTACAGTCTAGTATAAGAAATGTGAAAAGACGAACAGGAAATTTTGTTTTGGTCATCCATACTATATGTCTATATTGGCTACGTTCACATACATAAAGGTCTAATTTTACTGCTGGAAACAAAAAGCAAAATTTCAGAATATACTAAGATAATAAAAAGAAAAAATATATACATAACCTTAATGTTAAACATAGACTATCTTGGTGTCTTGTACCATATTACTGTATCTAATTTAAGAATATTTCATATCGTTGAGCCCGGACATTTTTCTGGGACCATCATGACAAGTGTGTTTGGGAACCTTTTAATAATAAAAATGTAACTGGTTCAGAATCAAAAGAAGACACTGGGGACCAAAAAAAACGCGCCAAGAATGACGCCAGTTAGTTTATGATCGTTGGATCTCCTCATCTCTCAGAAAGTGTCGTTATTTTCATTGGTTGAGCATCTTCCACGTGGACCCACTTGCTCAACTACCAAGTATCAGTGTTTTAGTCATTTAAAATAAACTTCTCGATAGGATTAAAATAACATTTTAGTAAGAAAAAAAGGAGCTACTCGAACTTTTTTTTTTTGAACAACTGAGCTACTAGAACTTTTGTAAGAAATAAAGCTGAAGAGTGGCGTTGGAAAGTAAATCAAAGAACTGGTCATTGGTGATGGGATAAAATAACATATACTTTCTAGCAAAGCTAATATCAAACTAGAACGCTAGAAACTATTATACGGCAATACTGACTAGAAGAATCAGTGTGAAGACTATTATGCCAGTCACCAACATAAAACTACAGATTTCTATAAGAAACCAAACCTGTATCACACGACATGAAATATTATGTATACTACTACAAATACAATGATCGTAAACAAGAAAAGAAGAATAAGGGTTAACATTTAAACAACAAAATGGGGAAACAAAAATTAGTAAAGCATGCAACTTAAACTGATCAGTTTTTGTTATTAATGTATGATAAAATATTTTATCATACTATAAAATTATAGATTCTCACGGGGTGTGTGTAACGGGGCGGGATCCAAGGACATTTGACTTGGGAGAAGTGTTAAATGGTTGTCTTCCAGCTAACCCAGACCAGCTCCACTCATAATTGTCACTAAATGTATTTTCTTATTATATTATCTACTTCTTTTTTTTTTGGTAAAGTATCTACTTCTTTTTAGTCCGTACTATGCTTTGTGTCTGTAACTCTGTATTGATCCAAAGTTCAAGTATTCCATAAAACCCACAAGAGGACTACGTCAAGGTGATCCTCTATCCTCATTCCTATTCATTATCTTAACAGAAGTTCTTATCTCTCAGATAAAAGGCGCCGAAGCTGAAGGAAGACTATCGGGACTGAGAGTTGCTCAAGCTAGTCCAGCAGTATCCCATCTCCTTTTCGCAGACGATAGTTTATTTTTCTGCAAAGCGGAAGTCCAGCAGTGTGCTGAGTTGATGAATATCATCAAGAATTATGGAATTGCTTCTGGGCAACAACTCAATATTTCCAAGTCATCCATATCTTTTGGTAGTAAAGTTCCAGTGAATCTAAAACTTCAAATCAAGAATGCAGTGGGGATTCACAAAGAAGGTAGAATGGGAACTTATCTAGGGCTGCCGGAAAACATATGTGGCTCAAAAAGACAGGTCTTTGCCTTCATTAGAGACCGGCTAAATAACTGCATCAGCTCGTGGACTGCAAAGTTCCTGTCGAAAGGAGGTAGGAGATCCTCATCAAGTCAGTAGCACAAGCCTTACCCACTTATGTTATGTCTTTGCTTCTTACTATCCCAAGAGATCCTGAATAAGCTCAAAAGTGCGATAGCTAAGTTTTGGTGGAATACTAAACAGAATAACAAGGGTCTCCATTGGATGTCTTGGGATAAAGTTTGCAAATCTACAGAGAAAGGTGGCTTGGGTTTCAGAGATTTAAAAATTTTTAATCTCGCATTGCTTGCGAAGCAACTTTGGCGACTACTACACCACCCTGACTCTCTCCTGGCTCGAGTCCTAAAGGGTAGATATTACAGATTCACGAACCCACTAGAGATTGCGAGCTCGAATTCACCTTCTTATGGATGGAAAAGTATGTTAGCGGCTAGAGACTTGTTCAAAAGTGGCTTGCGTCGAACGATTGGATCAGGTTTCAATACGAGGGTGTGGTTTGACCACTGGTTACCGACGCAAGAGCCTAGACTCACTAAGGATAATGGGGCTTGGAGAGATCTGAATCTTTATGTTAATCATCTCATCGACCATAGTACTGGGGAGTGGAAGGTGGGGCTTATTCAAGAAATATGTGATCCTGATGATGCCAAGCTGATCCAAAATATTAGACCTAGTCGACAGTTTAAACCAGATGGTTTCTGCTGGGCTTACACAAATTCCGGCATTTACACTGTTAAATCCGGTTATGAGCATGCAGAGAAGATTCAGGACGCCGACAATGATCAACAAGTTTTAGAGTCCAGTATAAATCCCTTGTTAACTAAGGTGTGGAGCCTGAAAACCCCCAAGGAAGATGAAACACTTCCTTTGGCAATGTCTCACCGGATGTGTGGCTGTGTGTAGTAGACTTGCTGATCGACACTGTGGTACAGACAGAGGGTGCCCGAGATGTGGAGGCGATGACGAGACGATTAATCACCTTCTCTTTGAGTGCCCCCCAGTTTTACAGACATGGGCTCTTTCGGATATCCCTACGAGTCCGGGACAGTTTCCTAGCTTATAGCTTATGTATTTGCTGCTTACTCTCTCCAGTTTAAAAAAGTAAAAAGAAAAAAAAATAGTTTACAAAAAGTGCCCACACGCAGGATCGAACTACGGACCTTCAGTTTACAAGACTGACGCTCTACCACTGAGCTATACGGGCTTTTGATAAATCATTTCTACGTAAAATAACTAGCTAAAACTAAGGTAAGAGAAGTTTAGTAAGTGGCTATAACTCAGAGAACAAAGCTAAACCAAAAGATATTTTACCAAAAAAATTTGTAGCAATGTTCACTTCTATATACAAATGAATTGAGTTAGTTCACAAATAGAAGAGTCGAGTAAAATTACTGGCCAACTTTGATCTGATATTGCTCCACAGTAAAAAAAGGTTAAGGGAAGGAACATGATATATATTGCATTACATTATACAATAAGAAAAAGTGTTCTTGTATTCGGTGAATTCTTTTCAACTGATGCAGCTGCAGAGTATCTGGTCATGAGTGAGTTCTTCTACACTTACTTGAGGAAGAACTTCCAGACATCCCTGTCTGTAGTTTCCTTAATCAAATGAGCTCCTAAGATAGTTTCCTCATCCACCAAGTTCCTCAGATGTCTAGCTCCACTGTTGAATCCCACATACTGCTTCTTTGCCGCCAAATACACCACACCATAAGGTGGTCTCAGGCACTGTTTCCACACACAAACAACAACAAAAAACCATCACTATAACAAGGAGACAACCACCTATTCAAGAACTAGAGAGATAATGCTCAGAAACCATCACTATAACAAGGAGACAACCACCTATTAGAGAACTAGAGAGAGAAGGATCAGAAACCATCACTATAACAAGGATACAACCACCTACTCAAGAACTACAGAGAGAATGGTTAGAAACCATAAGGATACAACCAGCTATTCAAGAACTAGGGAGAGAATGACCAGAAACCATTACTATAACAAGGATACAGCCATCTATTCAAGAACTATAGAGAGAGAATGATTAAGACACCATCACTATAACAAGGATACAACAACCACATATTCAAGAACTAGAGAGAGAAGGATCAAGAACCAACCTTCTTTATGAGAGAATATAGTTTCTTCAGAGAAGTAACCGAGTAAGGGATCTCAGTCATTAGTATAACATCATACCCACATTCTCCTCCTTGATCATTCTCATTGGCTCGTTCCCACGCTCTGCTTCCAGAGAGCTTCCTTGATCGCCTCGAGGAGAAATCTGGCTGTCCTGTAATGCTCCCATCTTGGCTGCTACATCCGTCCATGAAGTCTTCCTCTGAGAAACTCAAGTTCATTCCCTGGTTAACTGGTTCAACGACATCGGTTCTTATGATGGATAAAACGGTCGGGAGCTCTTCCCATTCTCCTGCATAGAAACGGACAGATGCAGAGACGGCTTGTCTTGATGGTGTGAGAAGGACTTCTGGCTGGCGGCTTTGCCTTTCCCGAGCTTGATCAAGGTTCGCAAGCACGTTTGGGATGGTTGTGCATCTTATTGTTTCTGCGTTGAGGTCTTGAAAGTGGACTGAGGAAGCACCCTTTAAAACAAGCAAAAGAGATTAGATTATGAGAAATGTGACAGTAACAGCTATCTTCCAGTGTCGGTTAACTTACTTTCAAGCAGGCAAATATCCCAGGAACTCCATAGTTGCAACCTAGCTGCTCATGTCGCCATACAAAAGAAAACAAAAAAGGTTTGAATGAGTTTGTAAGCAAATTTGCCAAAGCTATCTAATATTTGTTGATTTACTGTTTATATGGATACAGGTTGCTCATTGCAGGATACTGAAGTATCAAAGGGACAGTTCAGTAACATTAGCTAGAGGGTACAAGTTTAGAGGAAGTACCTCCAGGACCCTTTTTCCCCTGAAGCTAAGCTGTCCATCACGGATCTCATTTTTAAGTACATCAACAAGAACAATAGCACTTTCCCAACTTTTCATAGAACCTACACAATATATTTTTTCCTAAAACCTGATTCAGTTTTATCGTGATTCATAAGGTGACAAAAACCATCAGAAAGATCGTACCTTCATATTTTGGAGGAGCAGTTTCTGAGTTAGAGAGACCGATCATATCAGCAACACTTACTTTTCCCTACAATAAACCGATAATTGTTTTCAATGCAAAGATTTAGGATTCTCTCCATATGTACAGAGAAGTGTGTCATGGTCTTTCTGATTAATGAAGCAAAACACAAGTTCCAACGGTCAAAAGCAACAAAATAAGGCTGATGAATATGAACGAGTAGTTTTATACTTTTTGATGATAATAATTTGGAAGTTAGCAAACCATGCACTTTTTGACATACTAGTTCTAACATATATCACACATATTAAGTCTTAGAACTAGCTGTTAACTGTCTTTATAATAGTACCTTGAAAATGTGTAAACCGAGCACATCTAGATTCTCCCCTGAATACCTGTGATGAGCCGCTGTCTACAAAACAAAGAAAGAGATTCATAATTGCAAGGTATAACAATTCTACTCCATACATAAAATGGAACAGCTTATAATGGTGATGATGACAGAACAACAAAGAGCAAACAACCTTAGAAGGCATGATCTCAACAGCTGGTGATGGAAGCTGCAAATCCTTCTCAGATAGTGCAGACACACCACTACAATCCTGAGGCAGCAAACCGGGCCAGCATTGCGCAAGCAAAGATGGTGCCCGCATACTTTACCTTCTGAACTCTCTCGATAGTGCTCCAATGGTTATCAAATCTAAAATCACCAAAGATATAATCTTTAGATCCACCCTAAAACCTTAAACCCCAAAACAACTAAATGGCTTTTGACTTTTCAGTAATGATCCAATGGTGGTAATGATCTAAAATGATCAAAAGATCTAACCTTTACTGATGGGATGCCACTCTCTGAACATCTTTTAACTCTAAAACCCCCCAAAACCCTAGACTAGACATCATGATTTCCACCTAACGCTGATGCAATCACGTGATAAAGACTGCAACTTTGAATATATATGCACGGGCTAAACTTGAATAACAAACCAAAGGGGAAACTAGTAGATCGATGCAAAGGATAGACAAAAGTCAAAAACTTTACAGATTCAATACTGACCCAACTGCAAGATCTAGGCTGACTCTTCAATTCCACATCCCTACTACTAAACTAACCAGCATGGATCAACAGACATGACTTCTTTTAACCAAAGTTTTCCAAATAAAGTAAGAATTTCGATTCAATTTCATTTCTAAGCGAATGATTACAGGATCAATGGAGTATTAAGAAACAGACAGTGGAAAATACTTACAAGAAACTAGGCTATCAGTGGAGAAGTTCTTGAGACGAAGAAAAATGAGATTCTTCTCTAACACGGCGAAGATTTAAGGATCAATCAGAAACAAGGTTGAACTTTCAGAGAAAAGATCTCCCTCTTACACGTTTAAAGTAAATAAAATAAAAATCTTCATTACAAAAAGTAAAAAAAAAAAAATCTAAGAAAGTAAAGAGGGAGTTTGGCCAACTAATCGAAGCTTCTGTCCCGACCAAGCTGGTCCGCTTTTGTAATATTAATATCTGTCCTAAGTATTTATAACTCTAGTCCTTGTATTCTTTGCTAATTCAGGAATTGATCCAACTATTATCACAGTTTGAAATATTCCCTGAATTTTCCAAGTGTTGTGGCTTTAACAGATGAGGTTTGACTACTCTGGATGTAAAAAAGGCGTCTTTTTTTGCAGGTGTTGTTTTTGCAGCTGGAGCTATCGTTATGGCTGCTGCACCAGATATGTATGTCTTGATTAAGCCAATCTTACAATTTTGGGAGGTGTAGTAAGAGTTAATAGTTTTTTTTTACAAAATTATGTATCTGTGTTTATTTAAATTATTTCTTAAATTTTTAGGGTTATAGGCTAATATTTCACTTTGCCTATATCTAGCCGGCACCAGTTTCTTGGTTGGTTTTAGGCATTAGTGTTGCTTATGTGACTGCACTACTATGTTGCACTGAGACGGATACGAAACAGATAGTGGGACGGGTGCGGGGACGGGAAACGGCTAAACTTAAAATTTATGGATACGGGTACGGCATGGGTACGTCTATAAATATATATATATATATATATATATATATATATATGTATGTATATATAAATATTAAAACCAAGGCATAATTCTTATATTAAATAAAGGAACACCATGATAACTGGTAACTGGTAAGAAAACATGAAACAAACCAAAAATAGAGTTTGTTTTCTCTAATATACTTTTCTTTTACGTTACAAACCAAAAAATACGTACTTACATGAAATAAATCAAATTGTATCTAATATTAATACTGTCTAAAATGTCTTCTTTTACGTGAGCATTGAAAAACCAAAACCAGAGTTTGTGGTAATACTTACTGTCTTTTCTTTAGATGTGTGAATTGATAATTTAGAAAGAAGACGAAGAGAAAAGAGTTTGTTAAAGATTAACAAAAGATGGATTAAAACTTGTAACCCTAATGGATGGACGTGTTTCCTTTTTTTAGTTGTTATCCAAAACTAAAACATATAAAAAAAATTAAATAATCAAATCTTTTACAAAATTATGCCGACTATACATCAAAAGCGTTTCGGAAACGTTTCCAAAACTTAACCATGCCGTCCCCAAAATCCTTTGCCGTCCCCTCCTTCTCTGAAACGTTTCGGAAACGTCTCCATGCCGTCCCCGTGCCGTCCCCGTCCCGGAAACGCAGCTGGTACTGGAGACGTCACGTATATGCCGTCCCCGTGCATCATAGCTGCACTAAGGTGGACTTGTCACTGCACCACTGCTACTGATGATCACTGTGGGCAGTTTCTTTCGTACCTCGTTAACTCTGCTTTCACACAGGTTAGTTAGTTAGACTATTTCTCTTGACGTCTTAGTTCGTTTATGTCTCATGTTGGTGTAGTTAAAAAAAAAATGAAACTGATCATATCAAAATGCAATGTTGTAATAGATGCAAGTGTTGGTTCGTGTCTAAGAAATTATAGAGAGGAAGTGTAGAAACATTTGGCATTTTATTGGTAGCTTGTGGATACATGAGATTATTGTTGTTGGCAGGTTCTAGGAACATGGAGATGGATGCTTGGGGTTTCAGGTAATATACACGTCAACTTTTGAAGTCTTGACAGAGATGTTTTTATAGTACTAAAGTGTTTGATGAAAGATAAATACGTCTGTAGGCATTTGAGCAATTCACTGGGATTAATACTGTGTCATGTACTATAGTCTATAGCCCTATGATAGTGCCTCTGATACACCATCTGATGGAAGGCTCTATGGTTGGCTCGCTGTGCTTGGCTTAGCCTTATACATTGCTTTCATTGCACAGGAATGGGACCAGTCCCATGGACGGTGAACTCGGAAATATACCCACAACAGTACCGAGGCATATGGGGAAACATGTCTGCAACAGTTAGCTTGGATCAGCAATTTGATTGTGTCACAAACATTCTTGTCAATCGCAGAAGCTCCTGGTACATGGGAACAGTGGTTCTAGCTGTTATCGTTGTGATTGTGTTTGTCCCTGAGACTCAGGGGCTAACGTTCTCTGAAGTTGAACAGATTTGGAAACACATGGCTTGGGAAATAACAGTGGTTGGGTAGTAGCAGTGATAGCAACAACATGGAGGGGTTACTCGGGCAGGGATCTCGGTCTTAAGTGGTTCATGCTCATACATTTTGGTATCACAGTCACAGAGTAACCAAGATTGGATCCGGTTTAGCTGAGTGATATATAATGCAATGCTGGAATAGTACAAAGTTGTTAGGAAGTGTGTTTGTTATAGGTCAACTTTGGATTCCAGTCTTTTCTATGTCCTATGTTCTAGAGATTTCTTTTGTCTACAAATCTGTGTATGTGTGATGTGTCTATGATTGCGCATAGAAAGGTCTAAGCATAGAAAACTAAACAAGAGCATTGAATATATGAAGGTCGATTCACAAACATAAGACTTGTCATAGGAACTGTTTTTCAATTTCTCTGTTCTGTTAAATTAGAGTTACTTGATATGTCTTTTGTCTTTTAGTCATAACATGAATTGATTGGAGGAAGACAAAGGAAGACGAAACAGATACATTTATTGTATTTGGACATGGCAATACAATTAGGGACATCAAAGGGCCACCAAGATGTATGATTGAATCTTATATGATGTATCCTTTGTGTTGTGTTGTCTTATTTGTCACTATACAATGTAGGTTTGTGATTTGGTATATAATCCACATCTCTTTGAAGAAACATAATGCTGCATCATCTATACCAAGTCATGTTACCTTACCATACATATATATGGTAAAAGCTGGCCATGATCTTTCATCATGACAAACGTCACCATATATTAGCATGACACACGTTTGTGCCCATTTGAAGCCGGCGCACCATATTTCAAAGTCGTGTTAATTTGTCAATTAGCTCATTAAAAGCCGGACCACGATCATTTTCTTTCATAATTTTTTTTTTTTAATTTCGAGTAGCTCGTTTTAAAAAAAAAAAAAAAAGAAAAAGAAATTTCGAATCTTCCTGATTATTTTCTATGTTAGCTGTTCATAGCAATGAGTTTTTTTTTTAAAAAAAAATCGTATGAAGATTGGTTAACAATTACAATTAAATAAGAATCGTACCCTAATAGTCTTTCCATTGATTTGTGTCACTTCACTAACAATTGTCGATTAGGCTAAAGAAGATTAGAGAATCACACTTTTAATTTGTTTGCCAATAGCTACAAAATAAGATTAGAAAACTAAAAATGTTTTTGTGGAATCTAAAGTTACTTGTCGTATTTAAAAATTGTTTTTCTAATCGTATGGAAATGTAAAATTGACGTGGCGCATCTCGAGGGCGACGACTTATTGGCAGGCCGAAGGTGAATTGTTTTATGATTAGATTTTCAGTAATTAAATGATTTAATAGGTTAGTCTTTCACCTGCACAGGTATCAATTAAACTAATACATATTTATATATCTTATACTTGTTTACAAATGTATTTCAGTAGAATAGTTGAGGAAGCAACCTAACGAGCAGCGACTTCTTGTTGCGACCGAGAGAAGTTAGATAAGAAATTGTATGCATATTTAATACTGTGACTAATGCATCTAATCTAACATAGACACAAAGCATCACTTTGCTTTTTGCAGTTTGATTCTATCATGTATGTATGGACCCAGTAATAACTCAATCGATCTACATTCTATACCTGATTTTGCATGGACCCATACCCTACACGTATGTAAATATTTCATTCTGTTTCTTGATAAAAGGACATCCACATATATTTCCCTTGACAATGAAAACAAATTTTGGTTTGATTCTTCGTGACTCAGCCCAGTTGCTCACTACATTCGACATTATCTTTAACTTATTTATCTTGTGGTAACTATTGCGTGAGTATCATTATTTGTTGCGTATACATTGAATATATATACGGTGAGATGAGCCTACATTTTAACCAGAAAATGGGATAAAAATGTATCATGTACAATCTTGTGTTTAATCATTTATGATATTTCAGTTATGCATGCCAAAAAGATGACTAAATTCGAGTGATGTGTATATGCATGGTGGTATGTAGTTTAAACACGCAAGTTATAATCTAGCTAGCTTCAAAACTACAATTTGATTGATGAAGTATGATATTAGTACACGAAACACATAATGTCCGTTTCGTTTTTGTCCCTTTTTAGACATACATCCAATTCTGTCAATATTTATTCAGTGTTTACTTAATTAATATGTGAAACAAATACTTATCTAATGATTTTTAAAGCGCCTATCGAATTTTTATTTTGGGTTGAAAATCAAAGCATAGTTCTAAACTAATGCAGTAAACCATAGCAATTAGCAAATATATACAGAGACCAAATTACATTTTTACATCACATATTTATAAAGCTTAATTAATCGAGTAATGGTAGTGATCTACTGGTGGTAAGATTGTGAGACATCGTAGTTTCGTTTGTGCTGGATTCGATTTGTTAAAAACAAAAATTATTGTTATTTAATCAGTCGGAACTTGAGATTTGGCATATGCAATTTACATGAAAGTTTAGTAATGGTTAATTTGTACTATTACTCGGAAGATTTTTCTAATTCGGATCAAACAGTGTATTATAAATCTATTATGTATCACTAAGTACGTTTCATGAAGATGCTTAATCAGTGGGAATAATTGGCCAAAAGGTGCTCGCTGGGAAGAAATATTCGTTGATCTAGATTCTATGCTCGCACATGGTGGACCCGTTTTCTGGCCCATTTTGGACTTACACGTTCATGGTAATCATCATCATATAAAATTAATCACATACATACATGATAAGATACATTAGCAAACCACAACATATTAAGAAAGCGACAACAAATAATTGCCGCCAGTTGGTAGCTTTATAAGCAGCTCTTCTTCACCTTCTTTCTCTCACACTTTCTCCTTTCTTTTTCTTTTTTGACATTTCTTACTTTTCTCTCTGCAAAGAAAAGCAGAAAATAAAAATGTGCGACTCAGACTTTCTCTCTCGGTGTTCCTCTTACGACGCAGACTTTGATTCTGACTCGGACATCTCTACCTCAAGCTCATGCTCCTCGTACAGTGAATCTGAGGAAGAGATCAACAATGACTTCGGTTATGAGCTTGTAACGAAGAAGAAGAAAAAGAAGAGCAATGTGTTGCTTGAAGGGTACGTTGTAGATTCGGTGGCGAATGATGATCTAAAGAGGACCAAGAGTTTAACGGACGATGATCTCGAGGAGCTTAAAGGTTGTGTAGATCTTGGTTTCGGGTTCAACTACGAGGAGATTCCTGAGCTTTGTAGTACTTTACCTGCTCTTGAGCTTTGTTACTCGATGAGTCAGAAGTTTATGGACCAAGATCATCATCACCATACTTCTTCTCCTGAGAAGAAATCTTCAACGATGGTTGAATCTCCCGTTAGTCAGATAGCTAGCTGGAAGATCTCTAGTCCTGGTAAAGCCCTAGCTTTCAAAGTTTTAACCCTTTTTGTTGCTTTTGAGTTTGCTTTCCGATTATATATGATATGTTTGAAAACAGGGGACAATCCTGATGAGGTCAAAGCAAGGTTGAAGTTCTGGGCACAAGCTGTGGCATGCACTGTGAGACTATGCACTTGAGGAAAAGAAGAAGATGGACAACAAACACAACTTCCAGGAGTGATGTCTCTTTATGTGCTGTTCTGTTTCAGCTTTTGAGTTTGACCTGCTTGAACCATCCATTTGTTGTATGTACACAGAGATGTATAAAAAGATTTTGCCTAGGAAAATTTGTTGTAATGCATTCTTAAGAGAGCAAATAAATAAAAAGTTTTATTCTTTTGATGAAGATTGTTACCAAGAACATGATTCACACAAGCATACATCTAAAGAGAATTAGTATAAAAAGTGGCTCTTCAGTCTCAAACTCTGGACATGTTCCATGCTTCTGCTCTCCTGTTCTGCACCAAAACCAGTCCACATTATAAGTCTAAAGAGAAATTATTGCTGTGTTCTTGTCATTGATTAAAAGTGTACAATTTTCACAATATTATGTTGCTCTCTATGTTTCCACACACAAGTTCGGAGGAGTTATTACAACCTAACTGTTCCTAAGAGTTTGGCAAAAGTTGCATCCCAATTCCCAAGTTTCTACTTACAGATATATGTTCACATTCAACTAATGAATTAGTTTCTTGTCCTAACTCCAGAGAGGGAAAGTGAGATTATCTAGCACAACACCTCACCTTCAATTTTTTTTTTTTTTTAATGTTCAAGCAGATGCCAATAGCTTCTCTATGTCCTTCTGCGAAAAGAAGTAGGAAAAAACTATAAGGTCAGACAGATCTCATGAGGTTATAGAAACGAATATCGATGTGTGTGGGTGCGAAATATCTACTGACCTCGATCTCAAGAGGTGATGTTGTAGGAGCATATCGATCCACAACATTTCCTTGTTTGTCTACCAGAAACTTTGCAAAGTTCCACTTAATAGAATCCCCAAACAATCCGCCTTTCTGTTCTTTTAAGAACTTGTATAGAGGTGAAGCGTTCTCTCCATTCACTTCAATCTTAACATCAGAGAAATATTAAATATCAAAATACGCAGTAACATCACTGTGTGATAGAAACTTAGAAACCAGTTTCAAGAGAACCTTGTCAAAGATGGGAAACTCTCCTTTGAAGGTTGTGCAAATGTTTTCCTTAATCTCCTTGTTGCTACCTGGCTCTTGACTTCCAAATTGGTTGCAGGGAAACGCTAAGATCTCAAGCCCTGCGTGTGAGACACGATGCTCCCCTTAATACTTACACATGTTCCATTAGTTACAAAGCCTAGGAAAGCCAGAGACGTACCCTTAGTTTTGTACTTGGCATACAAAATGTTCAACTCTTTGTAGTTTCCTTGTGTTAAACCACTGCCCAATAAAAGATTAAGGAAACACATTACACACAAAAGCTTATATTGGTCACTGCATCATAATCACTGAAACATTGTAGAGTTAAGCATCACTGATGGGTTCTTAGAGGCTACAATTGGTGTGAAGAGAGAAGTAAATACTTAATAGCTTACCACTTAGAGGCTACATTCACAATAAGAAGCACCTTTCCAGTGAACTTGCTTAAACTCACATCATTCCCTTCAATGTCCTGCAATTAGAGGATTCGATACTGTGTTATGATGAACTTATAATATGAATAACACTGCTATAAAGATTAACATAAAACCGTATAGATTCTTGAAATAAACACACGTTTCTAATCTAACAGTAACAGTAACCAGTAATCAAGAGCATACAGTAATCAAGAGCATATCCCCTACGATCTCCCCTTAAAGATCAAGTCTTTGTACTGAATTAGTAATTAAGACAGCACAATTAGAAAAACTGAAAGCAATGTCCGATCATAGAGTTGTTAATCAAGTCCTAAAGGGTACCCAGATAAACTGAATCAACTAGAACTAAACATGATCACGGAATAAACAAAGAGGGAGAGCAATTAGCTAATGAATTACGTGGTTTAAAGCTGGATACCTTAACGGAGATGTGGTATATGGAGCTGTATGATGATTGTTCGACAATAGGTGGAGAAGGCAGGTACCTGTAAAGGTAGAACACAAAGGCTAGAGGCAATAAGAGAATCAAGACGCAAGTTCTTGATCTAGGCATCGAGACAGACTCTGTTAAGTCTTCTCTAAGGTGAAAAGACGACGAGGACGAACGAACAAAAGTGTTCTAACACAACACAACTCAAGAAGCTTGTTGACTTAGACAATGGACAACTGTTGCCCAGATTTGAAAGTTAAAAAACTGTAATGGGCTTTTACTTGGGTTTTGATCACAATGCGTTAAGACCACTGCACATTCATCACAACAAGAATGCAGATAATACACTGCCACATTTCCAACTTTAATAGTTTCAGTGTGTTAAGAAACCACAGCACATTCATCACAACGAGAATATAAAAACACATTTTGTCACAAACTGGTCACTATTGTATCATAATCAACTTTAAGATTGTAGAGTTAGGCATCACTGATATGATAGCCTGTCTGATACTGTAATGCTACATAGTAAAAAGGTGGTGGCTACTTCGTAGACTGCTCAAGCTTTAGTGAGAACCAGAAGCAACTTTCTCGCAATTTTCTGATTCAGAATCATCTTCAGAGAAACTTGGGGGTTTAGGAATGAGTCCTAACGTCTTGAACATGAGCTGGTCGGCGTCATAGTCATTGTTTGGTGTTGTTAACAGCTTCTCTCCAGTGAAGATAGAGTTTGCGCCAGCAAGGAAACACAAGGCTTGCTCTGGCATGGTGAACCGGACTCTGCCAGCAGATAACCTCACCATTGCTTTTGGCATCACAATTCTTGCTGTTCCAATCATCCTGATCATCTCCCATATCTCAACCGGCTGCCAAAAACACACACACAAGATTTTTCAAAGCTCTTTACCACTAAGTAGCTCCTGTGACTTGAATTATGTGTTTCTACTACCTTCTGGTCTTCAAGAGGAGTGCCTTTCACTGCAAGCAGAGCATTGATAGGAACACTCTCAGGGTGAGAAGGAAGTGTTGCCAGTGTGTGTAATAATCCTACTCTGTCCTCTTCTGCCTCTCCAAGCCCTATGATTCCTCCTGTTAACCGGAAAACAAAAACATTTAAGAACATGGTTGTTGTTCTTAAATCTATGTTTCCACCAAACCAAATAATACTAGGGAATTGTGAGTCTAATGACCAACATGAAGACAGGTTTCTATCATCTATTTCCATAGAACTGAGGCATACGAGAATCAAAAACCTTAGATTTTTGTTGTTTGAAGTTACCTGAGCAGACGTTGATTCCAGCTTCACGAACATGCTCAAGAGTTTCAAGGCGATCATCGTAACTTCTAGTAGTGATGACGTTTGGGTAGTACTCTCTTGAAGTATCAAGAATGCAGATAATACACTGCCACATTTCCAACTTTAATAGTTTCAGTGTGTTAAGAAACCACAGCACATTCATCACAACAAGAATGCAGATAATACACTGCCACATTTCCAACTTTAATAGTTTCAGTGTGTTAAGAAACCACAGCACATTCATCACAACAAGAATGCAGATAATACACTGCCACATTTCCAACTTTAATAGTTTCAGTGTGTTAAGAAACCACAGCACATTCATCACAACAAGAATGCAGATAATACACTGCCACATTTCCAACTTTAATAGTTTCAGTGTGTTAAGAAACCACAGCACATTCATCACAACAAGAATGCAGATAATACACTGCCACATTTCCAACTTTAATAGTTTCAGTGTGTTAAGAAACCACAGCACATTCATCACAACAAGAATGCAGATAATACACTGCCACATTTCCAACTTTAATAGTTTCAGTGTGTTAAGAAACCACAGCACATTCATCACAACAAGAATGCAGATAATACACTGCCACATTTCCAACTTTAATAGTTTCAGTGTGTTAAGAAACCACAGCACATTCATCACAACAAGAATGCAGATAATACACTGCCACATTTCCAACTTTAATAGTTTCAGTGTGTTAAGAAACCACAGCACATTCATCACAACAAGAATGCAGATAATACACTGCCACATTTCCAACTTTAATAGTTTCAGTGTGTTAAGAAACCACAGCACATTCATCACAACAAGAATGCAGATAATACACTGCCACATTTCCAACTTTAATAGTTTCAGTGTGTTAAGAAACCACAGCACATTCATCACAACAAGAATGCAGATAATACACTGCCACATTTCCAACTTTAATAGTTTCAGTGTGTTAAGAAACCACAGCACATTCATCACAACAAGAATGCAGATAATACACTGCCACATTTCCAACTTTAATAGTTTCAGTGTGTTAAGAAACCACAGCACATTCATCACAACAAGAATGCAGATAATACACTGCCACATTTCCAACTTTAATAGTTTCAGTGTGTTAAGAAACCACAGCACATTCATCACAACAAGAATGCAGATAATACACTGCCACATTTCCAACTTTAATAGTTTCAGTGTGTTAAGAAACCACAGCACATTCATCACAACAAGAATGCAGATAATACACTGCCACATTTCCAACTTTAATAGTTTCAGTGTGTTAAGAAACCACAGCACATTCATCACAACAAGAATGCAGATAATACACTGCCACATTTCCAACTTTAATAGTTTCAGTGTGTTAAGAAACCACAGCACATTCATCACAACAAGAATGCAGATAATACACTGCCACATTTCCAACTTTAATAGTTTCAGTGTGTTAAGAAACCACAGCACATTCATCACAACAAGAATGCAGATAATACACTGCCACATTTCCAACTTTAATAGTTTCAGTGTGTTAAGAAACCACAGCACATTCATCACAACAAGAATGCAGATAATACACTGCCACATTTCCAACTTTAATAGTTTCAGTGTGTTAAGAAACCACAGCACATTCATCACAACAAGAATGCAGATAATACACTGCCACATTTCCAACTTTAATAGTTTCAGTGTGTTAAGAAACCACAGCACATTCATCACAACAAGAATGCAGATAATACACTGCCACATTTCCAACTTTAATAGTTTCAGTGTGTTAAGAAACCACAGCACATTCATCACAACAAGAATGCAGATAATACACTGCCACATTTCCAACTTTAATAGTTTCAGTGTGTTAAGAAACCACAGCACATTCATCACAACAAGAATGCAGATAATACACTGCCACATTTCCAACTTTAATAGTTTCAGTGTGTTAAGAAACCACAGCACATTCATCACAACAAGAATGCAGATAATACACTGCCACATTTCCAACTTTAATAGTTTCAGTGTGTTAAGAAACCACAGCACATTCATCACAACAAGAATGCAGATAATACACTGCCACATTTCCAACTTTAATAGTTTCAGTGTGTTAAGAAACCACAGCACATTCATCACAACAAGAATGCAGATAATACACTGCCACATTTCCAACTTTAATAGTTTCAGTGTGTTAAGAAACCACAGCACATTCATCACAACAAGAATGCAGATAATACACTGCCACATTTCCAACTTTAATAGTTTCAGTGTGTTAAGAAACCACAGCACATTCATCACAACAAGAATGCAGATAATACACTGCCACATTTCCAACTTTAATAGTTTCAGTGTGTTAAGAAACCACAGCACATTCATCACAACAAGAATGCAGATAATACACTGCCACATTTCCAACTTTAATAGTTTCAGTGTGTTAAGAAACCACAGCACATTCATCACAACAAGAATGCAGATAATACACTGCCACATTTCCAACTTTAATAGTTTCAGTGTGTTAAGAAACCACAGCACATTCATCACAACAAGAATGCAGATAATACACTGCCACATTTCCAACTTTAATAGTTTCAGTGTGTTAAGAAACCACAGCACATTCATCACAACAAGAATGCAGATAATACACTGCCACATTTCCAACTTTAATAGTTTCAGTGTGTTAAGAAACCACAGCACATTCATCACAACAAGAATGCAGATAATACACTGCCACATTTCCAACTTTAATAGTTTCAGTGTGTTAAGAAACCACAGCACATTCATCACAACAAGAATGCAGATAATACACTGCCACATTTCCAACTTTAATAGTTTCAGTGTGTTAAGAAACCACAGCACATTCATCACAACAAGAATGCAGATAATACACTGCCACATTTCCAACTTTAATAGTTTCAGTGTGTTAAGAAACCACAGCACATTCATCACAACGAGAATATAAAACACATTTTGTCACAAACTGGTCACTATTGTATCATAATCAACTTTAAGATTGTAGAGTTAGGCATCACTGATATGATAGCCTGTCTGATACTGTAATGCTACATAGTAAAAAGGTGGTGGCTACTTCGTAGACTGCTCAAGCTTTAGTGAGAACCAGAAGCAACTTTCTCGCAATTTTCTGATTCAGAATCATCTTCAGAGAAACTTGGGGGTTTAGGAATGAGTCCCAATGTCTTGAACATGAGCTGGTCGGCGTCATAGTCATTGTTTGGTGTTGTCAAAAGCTTCTCTCCAGTGAAGATAGAGTTTGCGCCAGCAAGGAAACACAAGGCTTGCTCTGGCATGGTGAACCGGACTCTGCCAGCAGATAACCTCACCATTGCTTTTGGCATCACAATTCTTGCTGTTCCAATCATCCTGATCATCTCCCATATCTCAACCGGCTGCCAAAAACACACACACAAGATTTTTCAAAGCTCTTTACCACTAAGTAGCTCCTGTGACTTGAATTATGTGTTTCTACTACCTTCTGGTCTTCAAGAGGAGTGCCTTTCACTGCAAGCAGAGCATTGATAGGAACACTCTCAGGGTGAGAAGGAAGTGTTGCCAGTGTGTGTAATAATCCTACTCTGTCCTCTTCTGCCTCTCCAAGCCCTATGATTCCTCCTGTTAACCGGAAAACAAAAACATTTAAGAACATGGTTGTTGTTCTTAAATCTATGTTTCCACCAAACCAAATAATACTAGGGAATTGTGAGTCTAATGACCAACATGAAGACAGGTTTCTATCATCTATTTCCATAGAACTGAGGCATACGAGAATCAAAAACCTTAGATTTTTGTTGTTTGAAGTTACCTGAGCAGACGTTGATTCCAGCTTCACGAACATGCTCAAGAGTTTCAAGGCGATCATCGTAACTTCTAGTAGTGATGACGTTTGGGTAGTACTCTCTTGAAGTATCAAGATTGTGGTTATAAGCAGTGAGGCCGGCCTTCTTTAGCTCTACCGCTTGTTGCTTCTCAATCATGCCCAATGTGCAGCACACCTCCATCCCCATGCCTCTGTTTTAAAGTGACAGCCCAGAAATATAATTACAAAGATGTTTACAGACAAGAGACCATATTCATCATCATGTTCATTCTTGTCACTGACCAAAAAAAGTTCACGTCGAAAGGATCACATCAAAAATATTACAATCGGTATTTAAAACGCGCACAGATTCATTATGAAGTATTAAAAGTTCTCAACATATTGCCAGCAATATAATAATATGGGTACCTGATTTCTTTGATGTAGTCAAGTATCTGGTTGAAATTGGTTTTCCGTCCTATGGTATCTCTCCACGCAGCACCCATACAAAAACGTGTGCTACCAGCTTCTTTCGCCTAATAACACACAAAGTTCGTTCATCCACAACAGAATAGCTCATTACATCCTCAAAACGCTTCAATAAAACAATCCCAGGATCCTAGATTGTCTGTTTTCATCATCATCATCATCATCACGCTTGAACATAAAGAAACTCTCTATTCACTTGAACATTCATTCCTCATATTTATTACTGACACATTTTGCTACAGAATATACATTGAGAAAAGAATGCGAAAAGGAAACAGCAAACCTTCTTTGCTGCTTCAATGACAGCGTCCTTGGACATGAGTCTTTGAGCCTTGACTCCAGTGCTATATCTGGAGGACTGAGGACAGTATGAACAGTCCTCACTGCACCCACCAGTCTTTATGGAGAGGAGAGTACATTGCTGTACTTCCCTGAAGTTATGAACATGTCTATGAACCTGAGCCTGAAACCCCCAAAGAACCCACATAATATCATTACCAAGTAATGCAGATGCATTTCAATGAGATTCAAGTTCAGTAAAAAGTTCTCTACTCAAACAAACATGTTCAGTGTCAAACTAAAACTAAAGATCGACACTTTCCTCAGATTATATTCTTTAACAGAAACCCAACACCACATTCATCAAACAGAGGAGGTACAACAACAAAGAGAGGAGTAAGAGAGAGAGGGAAAGGAGGGAACTTTACGCCATGGAAGAGGAGGTCAAGAACAGGGGAATCATAAACAGCCTTGATCTCATCTCTACTCCAGTCATTCCTCGGACCTTCCCGAATCGTCCTTTCAGCTTCCGCTGAAGCTGCTGATGAAGACGAGTAAGAACAGCAATACGCAGACTGACGAACAGAGAAAGACGCTCTCATTTGAGATCGAAAGGCAAATCGAGCAAGCATCATTTTTTTTTTCTTCTTCTTCTTCTTCTCGAGTTGCTGCTGCCTCTGTGCTAATCTTTGTCTTCAGTCATCTATGAGTGAAATGAAGTCACCGTTGGAGTTTCCGCCTTTGGTGACACTAGTGGGCCTCATTTGGACATTCTGTTGGGCCGAAAAAAGTAATCAATAAAACGACAGCGTTTATCTCCTTAGTGTATTAAACTGACCGGAGCCGCCGTGACAGAGGAGATAAAAAAAATGAGCGGCGGGGGAAACAACGTCGTGAACAGAGTAGTCTACGCGACGTCGTATCAGCCCATTCAAGCCGGAAGTATAGACGGAACCGACGTTGCGGCTCATGATAACGGCGACCGTCGAGCTCTCCTCTGTCACAACGCCGGTCTATGTAAACTCTCTCTCTCTATATCGCTCTTTCCAAGTTTATCGCTTTGTTTATGAATATTCAAAGCTCATTGATTTGTTTGTTTGTGTTTTCGAAAGATGATCCCTTTGGAGATGCGAAAGCCGCCGGAGATCCTTACTGTACATTATTCGTGGGTCGAATCTCTCATCTTACTACAGAGGATACTCTTCGTGAGGTAAAGTGTTTGTGCTGCGTTGTGTTCGTGCCGTACGTTAACACTTTTAAGTGATCATGTGTGTTTTTCTTTACAGGCTATGACTAGATATGGCAAGATTAAGAGCTTGCGCTTGGTCAGGCACATTGGTAAGGTTTGGTTCTTCTTCCAAGATAATGTCTTAGCATAATTGTTTGATCTCAACACTATGTTTTTTTTTTCCTTTCTATAGTGACGGGTGCCTCACGAGGATATGCTTTTGTGGAGTGTGAGACTGAGAAGGAGATGCGTCGTGCTCACGAGGTACAATGTGCCTCTTCTTTTTCTTTTTTTCTTTTTTTCTTTTTTGTCTGTCTCTTGTTTTGGTCTGTAAAGCTGTTTGAAATCCATGTATATGGTTCTACAGGATGCACATCATTCGCTCGTTGATGGTAGAGGGATTATTGTTGATTATAATAGGTAGCATCTGATGTCTGGATGGATACCAAGAAGATTTGGTTTGACTATTCTTATGCTCTTACAATCGATCTTCATCTGTTTGCTTAATCCTTTGTAAGCAGGAGGTGGACTTGGTGGAAGGAAAGAATCTGGACAACTTCGTTTTGGAGGACGAGAAAGACCATTTCGCGCTCCCTTGTACGGTTTTGCTTTTTGTCTATTCCAGATATATATATAACCAACAGAAGATAGTTGTCATGAACCTTCTGATAATTAGATTCTTTCATAATCATATATAACTGTGCATTCTGTTTGTTGTAATATCAGGCGGCCAATACCTCATGAAGATTTGAAAAAGCTTGGGATTCAGCTTCCACCAGAGGGAAGATACATGTCGCGTACACAGGTCTTCACTACTACTACTACTACTCTATGTTTCCTCGAACTTTTATCTCTGTTTAGTTCTGAAGCTATTTATATGGGGTCTCTTTTGTTCGTGTTTCTTGTGCTAAGAAGTGGCATATTAATTTGTTGTTCAATCTGTCTAGAATACTAAAGTCTTAGCACATGATAACCTTGCTTGTTGGATGTAGATCCCATCACCACCTAGGAGAAAAGGAAATGTATCCGACAGAGAAAAAGGATGTTATCAGGAAGAAGAATTTAAAGAGCAGAGGAGCCATGTCAAGAGAGAAGGGTCTTATTACAGTCACAGGGAATGCGAGAGGGCTCATAGAAGAAGCAGCAAAGACAAAGAGGAGCCCCCCAGAATAAAGTCTCGGTCAAATGAGAGGTCACGAGGGTTAGAAGATCGATATGGTGCTAAGGAAGATATTTCTGGCAGCAATAGATCAAACCATGGAGAAGAACGTCCTCGCAAACGTCATAAACATAGGCGTTCCCATCATCATAGGAGGTCTTCTAGTCCGGATCATCATTCTTCTGAGTGAATCTGTTAAGTTTTTGTGAGAGATACAATGTCTTCAAGTGTCTCTCCGCATGATAGTTTATAGTATATTTGAAAATGTAACTTGTTCTTTAGGCTACTTGCTGTATAAGAAACCATCAAAACTTTTGAGACACCATGAAGTTATCAGTGCTATGATACGACAAAACAGAATTGTAGATATTTTTTTCTTTTCTTTTCACTGAACCCGGCCATTAGAATCTCATTAAGGAAATCGGACTTTATTCACAAAATATAAGCATGAAACGATGCTAAGCAATACTCAGAAGCTCGAGTTTCAATGATGACAGTCTTCGAAACGAATTCATCTGTTTTCATTCCGTCAAAACTTAAACGGAAGAAGAAACAGAGTGTTCAATAGAGACATAGCTCTTTGTGCAATCAAGCCAACCAACGGATTGACAAGACGTTGAATACAGTGAACAATGGTATGCCCTTTTATAAATGGATATTCATTGTTTAAACCAATTAGTAAAAATTTCACGACTTTCTAACAACTAGGCATAACAAGAGTAGAGAAACCGGATTGCTTGTGGAAGAAGCAGCTAGAGGGTTTGCTGACCGAACTGTCCCAGCTCATTGACGGTGGTGTGGTTTCGACGGTCTTTGCCTGCTTCGTATCAAATAGTTTCTTGTTAACAAAGTTATATATACCCACACGCGCTTTGTCTAGAACAAAGGCCTAGTCAACAGATATTCTATTTCACCACAGGTATAGAATTATGAATAATTAAGTTTTGCTCAAATACCATCCACTACCAAAATCCATTCAAATTGTCTTAAATTAGTGATTTACTATATTTGGAAACTTGGTTTAATATATAAATACACTAATATAGCTAACCTCATAATCAATCACCAACCAGAAAATTTTGAAAAAAAAAAAGCAAAATACCAATAAATAATGGCGTTTGAAAGGAAAACTACGACTATGTTAATCGCTATATTTCTAATGATCATAGCAGTAACCGCAACCGAAGCTAATGGCAGATTCAATATCCGAAGGAGCTTAAATGACTTTGGTGGAGCTTGCTGCAATGTGTTCATTCATACATGTTGTTTTCCTCATCATTGATTTAACTACATTTAATTACATTCTCTCCAATAGTTCCTTCTGATCTTTTCCTTTTCTACTAGGAGAATTGATATATTTTTAACAAACTAGGAGAATTGATGAACTACTATATATTTAAATAATTGGACACCATTGGACATAACTTTTGATTAGCAATGTATTTAAATGACCTATATCCCCTATATATTATTTTAGAAGCACTCTAAACAAATAACCTTCACTTCATGTGTGATTTACATGAGTGCCATTTACACTTGTCAACTCCACAATCACTCTCAACCCCAAAATTAAACAACCCTTAGTTAACTAGCCTAATTACATCAATTGCCATTGGTAAGTAGTTTATATAGCCTAACATAATTATATAGTTTTTGACTACATTTAAGCGAGCTTCATAATATGGACGAGCTTCACATTCTCTACGATTACGAACATGAACGTAGACTATATATATTTTGTTTATATTATATATGACAATATTTTCAAGACCTCACTAAACATGAACGTAGACTATATATATATTTTGTTTATATTATATATTCCATTCATTATAGACTATATATATATTATGATTATATTATGTATTCCTTTCATGTATTCGAATTGTGTTATTTGTGACTATATAAATATTTTTTTTATATTATGTATTTCTTTCATGTATTTCATATATATTCCATTCATCATAGACTATATATAATGTATTCCTTTCATGTATTCGAATTGTGTTATTTGTGACTATATAAATATTTTGTTTATATTATGCATTCCTTTCATGTATTTCATAATTATGAATAACACATTATTGACTAATTTTAATAATTGTGATTTATATGATTGTATATATTACTATTCTGGTTCTACATTATATTTTAACGACATGTTCAAAAATAATATGCCTTTGATACCGTTAATTATTCTGCTTGCCTTAATTATGCCTTTGATACCATTAATTAAAATTTAATTAATCAATTTCGATCAATTTATCACCCTGATTTGGAGGTTTTCAATTTATGCCTATATTTACACTATTTAATGCAATCATTGAGTATATCAGATTTAAATCACAATTGTGTTATTTGTAATCATGATTAAATTCTAAATAACACATTATTGACTAATTTTAATAATCTTAATCACTTTAATCTAAATTACTATATGATTTTATTAAATTACTATGCTGGTTCTACATTATATTTTAACGACATGTTCATATTGATTAGTTTGTAAACGTTTATGTTTTTTAGATTCGAAAAATATTTAATATGAAAAAAGAAGTTTAATCAAAATATCAAAATCACATATAAAATCAAAATATGTTGAGCAGAGTATTTTATATGTTAATTTTATATGGGATTAAACTACGATTCATTTAGTTAATCAGAATGAGTAGAATTTGATATATACTGTAAAAGTTAATGCAATTGGTCAAAAAATAATTATAATTAACGGTACCATGGCATTGCTTGCCTTAATTATGCCTTTGATACCGTAAATTAAAATATAATACATCAATCAATATTATGATTATGGCATCAAACAATCACCGTGATTTGCTTCCGAATTTACATATAACAATTGTACAAAATTACGGTAATCAATATATTCAGAAAGATATTTCGATTGATTAGCTATTATTATGGCTATTAATTTTGGGGTTAACCCTAAGTGTAGGTGTCTTGCACATATATATATATAGATGTCCCTTAGAGCTACATCTCCTCACACAAATCTCCTTCTCAATACTACTTTAGCACTACATTCTATCTATCACAACCGTCATGGCATTGTTAAACTCCGTCGCCGACTTGAAGCCCTTCAAGACCATGTGGAGAGTGAGGGTGAGTATTGTTCGCTTGTGGAAGCAATACTCTGCAGCCGGCGGACTAACCATTGAAATGGTGCTTATTGATTCTAATGTAAGTTTTCATAATCTAATTTCATGTGTCAAGCTGCGCCTGTGTTCTATAATCATATTAACGTTTCCTATTAATTTCGTGTATGCATAGGGGGATAAGATCCATGCAACTGTGAAGAAGGAATTGGTCAACCAATTCGATCATTTATTAGAACAGGGGAAAACATTGACACGCACCAACTTCTCCGTCAGTCATTCTCTTGGGTCATACCGGACAACTAACCATCTCTATAAGCTTAGTTTCCTTGCCACAACCCGTCTGAGAAGCTGCGCGGAACTGCCTGGAGGTTTGAATGGATTCACACATGTGAGTTTCCAGGAAGTTCTTGATGGAAGTCTCAACCCTGATTTTTTGATTGGTTAGTATAGTTAAACCGATTATGTTGATCATATACATATGCATTATTGCCTTAATTCCTTCTTATGATTTTTGTTATATTTCTGTATATAAGATGTGATCGGACATGTTGTTGAAGTGAGTCATGTTGAGATGATTTCCGTCAATGGAAAAGAAACCCAAAAAATTTCATTGGAGCTTCGTGATACTGGGTAAGATTCTTTATTCTACTTTTCGATTTTTATTTAAATTAATTTATATCATATAAATAGACATATGAACTTTTTCCAAAAATTTGTTGTAATCTTGCGTGTTAGGGATGTTCGTCTTCCAATGGTATTGTGGGGGAAATTTGCATCTGATGTCACAAACGCTATACAGTTGCTTGGTGAGGGTCGTTTGATCTTGGTGTTGAGATTTGGGAAGATTAAGGTCTGGAAAGGTAAATTTTTGATTAATGTACACATTGGTTATTTTATATCATTGATTATTACATATCGATTGTGTTCTAAATAAGCTGTGAATTTTAATTTATAGAGGATCGTTCCGTGGCCAATGCATATAATGTCTCTGAAGTCCATCTCAACCCAAACATGGCCGAGGTTGAAGCATTTAGACATGTACGTTGTATTGTTTCATACTTCAACGTTTGCTATACGTCTATTGTTATAGTATATGTGAAGTAGATCTCTGTTTATATTTGTAAACCTATATTATTATAGGTTGCCAAATGATGATCTTGGCTTGGCCATTGTGGAATCGAAGCCACGTGCTGTTGCAGCTGGTGTTTCCGAGAAGGATGATTTTTTCATCCATACTCCAAGAAAGACCATTGCTGAGATGATTGATTGTCGTCAGGTAATATTACCAAATGATATTATTACAATTGCTATTTTTGCTTCTTATACATCTACATGTTTTAAGTCAATGTTAATGTACGTATATATGTAGGTTGAAAAGTGTATTGTTATGTGCACTATTGCGGCCATTGAATCAGACATGGGTTGGTACTACTTAAGCTGCAAAGTGTGTTCAAAGAAGGTTCAGTACGAGCCACCTCTTGTATCCGGTGACCGTGATGATGATGATCTGTCAAAGTTCAAAATCTACTGTTCTAAGTGCAAATGTTACGATCCTAAGCTGCTTCCAAGGTCATAATTTCATGTGTTTTATAAATAAAGTATTAGCAAACCTAATACTTTATTTAATATATTCCGAGAGAAACCTAATACTATTGAATGTGTTATAATTAACATTAAGTGCTATGTAACATGTGTTAATGTTGTCGCATTTCGATTAGATATTTATGGAGCTGTGGTAGGAGTGGGATTTCTAGAAGAATACATGACAGAACCTGAGGACGGGAATAATGGTTTCATCACCATAAAATACGTATTTTTGTTCTACACATGGAGTAAGTATTCCATTTATGTAAATACTACGAGACTGACATATTTTTACCAAATGTGAGCCTTTCTGGTGTAACAAGATGTTCTGAAATATTTTTTTATTGCAGCAATGTTGTCATTAAGTGTATCGCTCATGGCGCACTTGCTCATGATTTCCATAATTTATGGAATTCTATTGTTGCAGAAATTGTATTGTGTGTTTTACAGTTTTGGAAATTAATTGGGGAGCAGGTAATGTATTGTAATTTTTTAGTATCGTCTATATATTATGTAGATTATATTATCTTTTATTTTTGCTAATTTTATTTTATATTTCAGAAAAAGGTCGATTAAAGAATGTTACTAACATTGATCATATTTCCAAAATTGTCTTCGAGCCCAATGATGTTCCAGAAATCGATGCTTTCAGAATGAGGTAATTCATTTCGTTCACAATTCACTTAAATCATATATTTATTACTGCAAAGTTGTCATTTTTTTAATGATCATAATAGGATTACAAATGGAGAGTTCTGAAGACACTATTCGCCGCAGATGTTTTTCTCAATTTTTTTTTATTCTATCGCTTATGTTTTGTTTTATCTATACTTAATAATAATTTATATTATTTTAGTTTTTGCTTTAATATTATGATTCTAATTTACTCTCTTACATTATCTCGAGGACAAATAAAATATAATATAAACAAGTTATGTAATATGTTTTTTTTGGAAATATGTACATTTTCTATATTCAGTATACCTTTATTTAATCTAAAAATTAAAATTAATAATTTCATTTAATCTACTCACCCCGCGCAGAGCGCGGGTGACCACCTAGTATGTATTGTTTTTAGAGACTTTTGGATGTAATAAACCATATATTGATGATACTTGATAGATAGACAGTCCACAAACATTTTACGTTCTTAATTTTCTTTTTCTGTGAGCTATAAAAGGTAATATTTATCCGCAAGAAAGTTCATCAAAGAAACAAAATTCATTTAATATATGAACCCTAAATTTAATAAAAGAAATCGACGAGTATTTACAGCCAAGTTTAAACTTATTATACAAATAATTGTCCAAACATGCTTTTATGTCATATCTGAAAGGGTTTGAACTAGACTGTGGTACTTGCTTATTATTAGACTAAGTTCAATACACACGTGTCATAAGTCAATGTAACCTTTACATAGTTCCTATCTATGTCATCATTGTTGCTATCAACGTATTAGTTACATCGCACTTTATATGTATTGTCTTCGTAAGTCTATTGCTTTTTTTTTTTTTTTTGACATAAGTCTATTGCTTTTAGTTTCACACATTCATATGCATGAACTGAAATAAAAAGTTGATTTTAATTTTTTAACTAATGACTTTTTGTTAAAGAAAATGAGGTTCGGACTCAAGTTGTTAGGCCCAGACAATAATCACTAGCCAAATAAGCCAAGTTTATTTGGTGTAATTTTTTAACTAATGACATGATGCATAAAGTAGGATAATCAAACAAAAGTTCACGTCCGGAGAAGAAAAGATATTAAAAAAAAATATCAATTTTAGTTAGATGTATAAACTTTGATTAACGTGTCATAAGCTTTGCAAACGACATCAAGGTTCCTTAAACAGTGTTTGGTGACAGTACTCTTTGACAGCGAATGAAGGCTAAATATGGAAGCATCAGTTGGAGTTTTGGAAGATTTTATTTTGTTGATAATCACTTCTCCTTTTTTTTCCTTTTGAGTAATTTTGATTCAATATTACATTATTTCAATAACGTATGCAGTTACTTTTTATGAATAACTGATAATACTTTTGACGAACTCTGAATTTATTTTATGGGATTTATTAAAGTAAAAACCATATAAAAATGATCCCATATCGATTTGCAAGTGACAAAGGGCAAAGCAGAGCAATAAACTTCTCGAATGAACACGAAATAAAACTTTACAGTGGGCATAGACAATGGAAATTTATCGAAAAGTTTAACCACCATTTTTTGGTCAACTTATTTACCATTTAACATCTATTAATTACACCAAATGACATAGAAAGTGGCAAAACTTTAAATAAAACTGAAAATATTAAAAATAATAAAAATCTGCAAAATGACGAAACAGGACACTGGGAAAAGAAAAAGCAATACATATATAAGCAAGTTTCTTTCTTCTATTTTGTTCACAATCAACTTCCAGCACTTCAATCTCTTTCCCTCCTCGCTTCATCGCCTCAATCTACTGCCCATCTAACTTCATCGTTTTAATCTATTCTCCATCTTGATTCAACAATGTCGGTAAGTTCTTTCTCTCTCTAAAGATCACCACGATTATATTCTGTATACCTTGTGTTCGAGTCATTGCATTCTGTTTTGATCTCATCTCTGAACATGTTTAGGGTTTGATTTGCAGTCTATTTTCGTTTGTTTCTATTGGATTGTATTCTGGCTTGATTCTTGCATTCTGTTTTTAATCTTTACGTTTGATTCTTCAGCTGTTTCATCTCTTCTTTTAACATCTTAGGGCTTCAGTTGCAGTATATGTTCGTCCTTCTAGTTCTGGTGTTGGTTCTTGTATGCTACTTCGAGTCTTGCTTTCAGTTTCTCAGTTCTTTTGATCTCTTCTCCAAACATTTGGGTTCCAATCTGGGTTCGTCCGTCTAGTTCTGTTTTGGTTCTTGTACTCTGT
This sequence comes from Brassica carinata, assembly GCA_016771965.1. Lineage (NCBI taxonomy): Eukaryota > Viridiplantae > Streptophyta > Magnoliopsida > Brassicales > Brassicaceae > Brassica > Brassica carinata. Next base: position 53,226,143 of record CM028687.1, on the reverse strand, counting down.
TTCGATTCTTGTATTCTGTTTTCAAGTTTCTTTGATCTCTTCACTGAACATATTAGGGTTTTAGTTGCAGTATTTGTTCGTTCCTCTAGCTCTGTGTTGGTTCTTGTATTCTGGTACGATACGTTCCATTTTTCAGTTGGCTGAACGTTTTAAGTTTTAGATTCCGCCTCTTGATTTTGCAAGATGATAGTCACCTTTTTTGTTTTTGGTATTAGGATATAAAACAGGCTGAGGATGCTATTGCAAGGATTAAAAATTCTTTAGGAACTTCAGAAGATAACTCTGTTGCACTGTTAATTGCTTATAATTGGGATGAATCCAAGATTGTCAACTTCTGGAGCTTCTCATCTGGTGCAATAATATCTTCTCTTGGCCTCATCCATAACCCTGGTGTTGAAATAGCATGTGAATTACGACAGGTACTTTCTATCTCTTAACAGCTTTTTTTTTCTCTTACCAATAGTTTCACCATTGAGTTCTTACCTCTTAGTTTGGTAGAGTTTCTTCTTATTAATAGCTTCACTGTTTGTTCTAAATGTACAGAATCTTTGTTTTCTCTAGCTCAGGCTCCATGTGGTGTATGTGATCGTGATACACTATGCCAACGACTAGGATGTTTGCACTCAATCTGCTGTGTTTGTATTGAAGGTACGTGTGTTTGTAAATGTAGTAGAGCACTGATTTTTGTTTTTTTGTTTGGTCAAAGCATTGATTTTTGTTTATATCTTTGCTAATTCATAATTACTTATGCAGCACATGCTGATACCAAAATTATGAACGGAGAAATTACGATTATGTGTCCCATACCATGTTGTGGCAAAATGGCAGCTTCATCACTGATTCTTAGTAATCTTTCATTGGAGTCTAGTGTCATTTTCAAGGAGTCTCTGGGAAGCCATTTTCGTGCCTCTAAAGCACAAGTAAGACTTGAATTTTTCCCTTTTTTTCTGTTTGTTTGTTTATTACTGACTCGTTGTATTGCTTGTATTGTATGTATAGGTTAAAAGTGTTTTTGAGCATGTTGGTGAGCCTATATTAGCTAGAATTCTTAGGATTACATGCGCCATTAAAGGTAACTTTAATGCTATTAGCTATGACAAGTTTTATATATTTAGTTTCCTTATTTCTTGTTTATTTGTTTCTAGGAATTGCCTTAAAACTCTGGAGAAAGAAGAATAGTCTTTTGACATCATTTCTGGTGGTAATACTCTTCTGCCACACGTTCTGTGAGGGAAGTGAGCTTTCTTGTGCAGTACAGCTAGGCCTTGCAAACCTATATGCGGCTGCTTTTGACATGTGGGGAAATATCTTCAAAGTATGTTTGTATTTTCATTTTATGACATTATTTGTTTGTTTATTATATGTATATGTAATAGGTTTACTGTGATTAACTGCTTTTGTTATTATATAATATTCACTGCAAACTATGATGATTGCTTTGATGTACAAGGTCTATGTGTCTCAATCCTACCCATGATTGGTTGTATTAGGTATTTTTGCTCTTTTCTTTAATTATATAACTTATTTCTTAACCGTGTTTATACTGCTTCAATTGGATTTTGGAATTGGTTTTTGTTATATATGGTTTCTGTCACAGTGCTGTTTTTCACTTGCTGTGCACTTGTCGTGGCGAAGGTTTTGTCAGGCTCATAGGTCTTGTAAGAAGGTGATTAATTATTTGTTTCTAGTTATTGCCTTAAAAGGCAGTTTTGGACTTTATATGTAACTATACTTCTAAAGTTTGGGGTCTGAGTAACGCATTTTCATCTCTAAGAGAAAAAATATCGTGTTATTAACATAGATGTAACAAGAAATGTTGAAATCAAGAGAATATAGATTACATAGTTATCAGAGAAGGAAAGAAAAAGAAAAACAGAACTCTGGAAGATAGATAAAGACAAGAGAAGAGGCTAACAAATCCTGCCACAAGGATTAGAACTGAACGCAGAAGCCATCACTGTTTATCAAACCATAAGAGATGGTTAAGGATGTGACAAGATTATCAAAACGATTTAACCAAAACTTACTTTCAACAATCGAGAATGGTGTTTGCAAAAAAGAACTTCCAGAGTAAAATCGTGACCATCACCTGTAAAGTATACAAACAAGCATCAATGTTTGAAGCAAAGATGATGACAAGACCATCATCAAACAGATTCTAAACTAAAGAAGATAAATTACCTTGATGAAATCGCCTCGAACACCAGAACAATATAACCAATGGAGAAATACTGGTTTACCCACACAAGATAAAGTATCATCACTACTAAACATGAAACAACACATCAAGAGAGTAGCCAAAACAAACATTCTCAGTCTTCTCCGCAGAAAAACGCTTAAATCTGCAAAAGGCCAATCAATCATAAATGTTATAAATCTTGAATGTCAAAAGTTTTTAGCATTTGGGAAGATCTAACATTTTTCCTTACAGTGAAACGTATCATCAACTCTTGGTTGAGAAGATGATTCACCAAAACCAACCCAAACCTGCAAATTTATATAGCAGTTAGTAGAGTAAGATAAGACACATATCTCAACATTACACTCCTAGTTAAACTTGTAAACGTATTTACATTATAGAGGCATCTAGTCCTTGGCGGCTCGACTTGTTCATTCTCAAATCGGACCATGTTTTGGAGAAAAGGAGATATAATGCAAGTACATGAGAAGACCTGACAGATGGTATTTGTAACCTGACAATATCTGAACACACTTTTCATATTGTCACAGATCAAGACATCACCCTGCTTAGAAACCATCACCGGCCTAAACGCCCTTTGCTGAAATGGCTTTATACCTATACAAGATAAACTAATGGAGTAAGTCTTGCTCCATACACCATCCATGATCCATATCTCTAGCTCCAATTCACCATCACTATTCCGTAGTGTTGTGGCTAAAGCTAGATGATCCTCAAGGTTCACTATCTGAGTGTCGACAGTGAATCTCATATCTGTTGGAAGTGGGACAGGATGGAACTCTTCTGTGTGAAGATCCAAGGAAAGTAACCTACAACCCCTCCAGATGTCAGACCAATAGATAGAACCATTGACACAAGCTGATCTCCGTCCTGCTTCCACTTCGTAAGGAGGAGGACTCAGTTGACGCCATTCACCTATGTTCACATCAAGAACCTCGTAACGGTTAGGGTCAAAGAACATCCTCACTACTTTATAGCTTCCATTAACTTTGTCCTTGCCGAACCCCATCGCCCAGTTGCCCGGAAAATAACCCGAAAACACTCCTGAAAATTTAAAACATATCATTTTTACCAATCAGTTCAATGAACAAATCTTTTTTACCATTAACTTTTTTACCAAGTTTTTTAAACAGATTTACTTACCTCCGTTGGTGAAAAGGTAGCTACTCCGGCGGTTCAACGGTTCTTTTCCGGAGGCGAAACGGAGTCTTTGTCCGGTTACGGGATTCAAAACGTTGATCCAACCTGGTTCAGGGATGCAGATCAGACCGTCGCAACTCATGGACGGCCGTGTCGAGTCGCAGTGCAGATAGACAATCTCTTCGCCTCCTCTGAAACTTCCCTTCCGGCGGAGACTCGGGTAGTCGCAGTTGCAGTGGTCAGCGGCGAGGATTTTCCGGCGGGGTTTGCCGGATTTTTGAAAATCGAGATGCATCTCTAGGAACCAGTTTGATTCCAGTAACGACCTCCATTGTTTTGACACGGTTTTGAATCTTCCTAGAGATTTCGGTGGAAGCCTAAGGAGAACTAGTTCGAGTACATCGGAAGAAACATACATCGGGTTAGGCTCCGGCATCGTCTGAGAAACTCCCCCCATCTTTTGCTTTTTACCCGACAGTATATTTATACAACTAATTATAAGTTTTTTCTTTGTCCTTTGTTATTCTATGAATTAATTTCCTATTTCTAAATAGATTGGGTGTTTTTTTTTTCAATCAAGTTACCCTTTTAACTTAAATCTTACTCAAAATATTTTTTAAAATTAAATTTTCAATTTTTCTTTTTTAGAATCCTAAAAGAGAATAATATATTTTGACATATGTTACAATTTTAAATAATTTATTGACATGTTGACATATGTCGCAATCATATTAATAAACAATTTTGAAGAACCAAATTTTATATAATAAACAAGCTGAACAAATCTGAAAAAAACAGGAAAAGTACTTTCAGTGATGTTCTCTTGCTTTAGCTTTTGTTTATAGTAACAAACATAAGAGTCCAATCTTTGTATTATTTTGTACAATATAAGCTTTGTCAAAGTACCTTTCTATTGTGATGTATTCATCTTATAGTTTTTTTTTTTGCTAAAAGATAACCTTAGTTGTTTTGTAGAACTATCAATCGGCTTATAACTCTTCTGGTTCAGATTTGGTTTAGGCTCGGTTATGTTTGGTTTGTGGATAAATCTAGAAGTATTTTGGTTAAATATGGTTTCTCTGTTTAAAAAAATGATTTGGCTTTGTTAGTTTGTTTTGGGCAGACGTTTTACTAGTTTCAGATTTATCTATAAATTGGTTTCTTTGGTTCGGTTACGATCTAGGTCAACGATTTATAATTTTGTTTGGTTCAGACTCGATTCTGTTAAGGTCGGTTTAAACACTTCATCACCGTCTGTTTTAAAAAATGCCGTATGCCAATAAGAACTCACCACGTGTATACATCTGGTTTGGTAAACTATACTAATCTCCCAATCAAAAAAAGAAGAAGTAAAAACAGAGCTGTTTTGATGACTTTAGCCGCAAGTTAAAAAAAATGGAAAAGATCACGAAGCCCCAAGACAGAATCAAAGAGGTTATAAATATTTTTCTAAACGCAAGAGTTTTGTCTCCAACAGTTATCTCTCCATGGGCAAGAAACACGCATCCAAAGTGATCTTCTTCTCCTAACCTAATAGCTTTTTCATGTTCCTCTATATTGAACCATCTGTACATGTTTCATGTTTGTTCTTTGTTTGGGATTCTCAGGTTGAAGCAGATTGTAATGATGATTTGGAGAGACAGAAAGATGTGTCTGCTCCTGTTCACGAGGAAATATCTAAAAATAAGGTGGAGAGAGCTGACTCTGAGGAAAACGATAAGGTATATAACGTTAACAAAAACTTTACATGTTACGCTATTAGCAATACAAAGTTCGTCTGTGTCTTAAACCCTATGTTCCTGTCTGTTCTATAAATCTAACTAAACAGTTTTGTTTGTGTTTTTAATTTTTCAGAAACGTAAGAACTTAGGTAAGGAAGAGTCCAAGGATTGTTTGAATCTAAAGAAGCCTAAGAAACATGTGCTGAGCCTTGGAAGAGAGACGAGTTTTAACGATCTTCCACCAGAATTGATTGGTGATAAAGATACTCTCCAAGGTTCCGTTAACATCTCTCCGACCAGTGCGATCCACTTGCAAGTTATGGAACGCTTTATCCAAGGAATGGATGTTGAGTAAAGCACCAACATTAAAGCGGCAGTTTTTGAGTTTCATCATGACAGTAGATTGTTGGATCTAAACTTGAAGATAAACATGGAGAACTTAAAGATAAACATGGAGATAACTTAGTGACCAAGTCTTACTAGTTGGATTAGGTTTTTAATAGATCTCTATATAAGAAGATGGTGAGGTGTGCCATGGATTTATGAGTTTTGGAGATTAGAGATAATTGTGAGAGCTTGAGTTTTGAGAGATTTTCTTAAGCTAATAAGAAGTGTTTTTCTTATAATCTTTGATTTCATACTTTAAACGTTAAACAAGAATTGGTATCAGAGCTCAAATTCTGAGATCAAAATTTCGTGAGAGATGGGAGACATCACAACGCTTGTCACAAAACCAAAGGAAGGATCTTCTACGATCTCATGTCCAATGTTAACCACGAGCAATTACACGTTCTGGGCTATTCGTATGAAGAATCTTCTCAAGGTTCATAAGGTCTGGGAAACTGTTGAAACTGAGAACAATGAGAGTGAAAAAAACGACATGGCCATCGCCCTTCTCTTCCAATCAATACCAGAGGCACTTGTACTACAGGTCGGAGAGTTGGACACCGCAAAGAAAGTGTGGGATGCGATCAAAGGTCGTTATCTAGGAGCAGACAGAGTTCGAGAAGCAAGACTACAAACCCTAACAGCAGAGTTTGACAGATTAAAGATGAAAGAAACTGATTCAATCGATGACTTTGTGGGGAAGTTATCTGAGATAATATCAAAATCTGCGGCGTTGGGTGAAATCATTGAGGAGCCAAAGATAGTAAAAAAGTTTCTCAAAAGTCTTCCTAGGAAGAAGTATATACATATAGTGGCATCTATTGAGCAATTACTTGATTTGAATGCAACACCATTCGAAGATATTATCGGACGGTTAAAAGCTTATGAGGAACGGATCAAGGAGGAAGAAGACGATAGTCATGATGAGCAGAATAAACTAATGTACGCGAACTCAGAATCTCAGCAATCTCAATCTTCTCGTGATGGAGACTACAGAAACAGAGGACGAGGCAGAGGCTTCTATGGAAGAGGTCGAGGTCGAGGAAGAGGCTATTACCGTGGTGAATTTGATATCTCAAAAATTGTGTGCTTCCGGTGTGATAAGAATGGACACTATGCATCTAGTTGTCCAGATCGTATACTAAAATTACAAGAAGCATACGAAAACGAGAATAAAGCTGACGACACTCAAGAAGCGGATAAACTTCTAATGCATGAAGTTGTCCACCTTAATGAGAAGAATGTAAATCCAAAAGAATTCGAAAGCAACCTCGACAACCACAGAGTCTGGTACTTGGACAATGGAGCAAGCAACCACATGACAGGAAGGCGTGAGTACTTTAAATCAATTGATGAAACAATAACAGGGAAGGTGAGATTTGGAGACGATTCGAGAATCGACATAAAAGGAAAATGAGCAATATTATTCATCAGTCCAAACGGAGAAAAGAAAGTACTTGCAGATGTGTACTTTATACCTGATCTCAAAAGCAATATCATCAGTTTAGGTCAGGCTACAGAGTCCGGGTGTGAGATTCGTATGAAGGAAGAAACTTTAACACTCCACGACAAGGAAGGCAAACTTATAGTACAAGCTAAAAGGTCACGAAATCGATTGTACAAAGTGTTGATGGACATTGTGGACACCAAGTGCTTGCAACTAACGACCTTGTCGGAGTCCACAACATGGCATGCTCGTTTGGGACACATTGGAGTTAACTCGATGAAAACAATGATCAAAGAACAACTGGTAATGGGACTACCAACTCTTATCATTGAGAATGAAACATGTGCTTCATGTTTACTTGGGAAGCAAACCAGGAGACCGTTTCCGAGTGCAACGACATACAGAGCATCAGAAGCACTTGATCTTATTCATGGTGATTTATGTGGTCCCATAACACCCTCCACCGCTGGAAATAATAGGTATATCTTCGTGCTTATTGATGATTATTCAAGATACATGTGGTCAATACTTTTGAAAGAAAAAAGTGAAGCTTTCGAGAAATTCAAAGTATTCAAAGCTGTAGTCAAAGCAGAGACAAAGAGGAAGATCAAAGTTCTAAGAACCGATAGAGGAGGCGAGTTCACGTCAAACGAATTCAAGGCATTTTGTGAAAACACGGGGATAATTCGACACCTCACCGCTCCATACTCACCTCAGCAGAATGGAGTAGTAGAACGTCGAAACAGAACTCTCCTAGAGATGACTAGAAGCATTCTCAAGCATATGAATGTTCCTAATTATCTATGGGGAGAAGGAGTCAGGCATGCCACCTATCTCATTAATCAAGTATCAACAAGAGTACTAAAGTCTCAAACACCCTACGAAGCTCTCAAAGGACGAAAGCCAAACATTGACCACATCAGGGTTTTTGGTTGCATCGGATATGCTAAAATAGATAGTCATCTTTTAAGGAAGCTGGATGATAGAACGAGGAAACTTGTTCACTTGGGAACTGAACCTGGGTCTAAGGCGTACGGATTATTTGATCCCAACAACAAGAAGCTGGTTGTGAGTAGAGATGTAGTGTTCGATGAAAGTGAAAGCTGGCCATGGAATAACTCGTCGGGTGACGCCTCTAATACTCCTGGTATGTTCAAGGTGACGTTTGGAACTCATGGAAACAACGGGTTATACGATGATGAAGCAGAAGATCACAACAGCAACCAACACGAAGAGGAAGAAGAAGAAACAAACGAACAGAACTCTGTTTTGAATGAACAGAACTTTGTTTTACCTCTTGATACCGAAACAGAGCAAGCTCATAAAGATGTAAGAAGATCAACCAGACAACGTAAACCACCTGGTTACTTGGAAGATAGAGGGCGAACGACTATTGTTGCTGTTGGATGAAGAGCCATACGATTATGAGGAAGCTATAGAAGAGAAGATATGGAGGGATGCGTGCGATGAAGAAATATCGTCAATTATAAAAAACAAGACATGGGATTTAGTTGATCTTTCTCAAGGAGCCAAAGCTATAGGACTCAAGTGGATCTTCAAGATCAAAAGAAAATCCGATGGAACCATTAACAAATACAAGTCAAGGTTAGTGGCCAAAGGATACATTCAAAGACATGGTATTGACTATGAAGAAGTTTTTGCTCCGGTTGCACGAATAGAAACCGTGCGATTCATCATAGCATTGGCGGCTTCCAACGGCTGGGAAATTCACCACCTCGACGTCAAAACAGCCTTCTTGCACGGCGACTTGAAAGAAGATGTGTATGTTAGCCAACCAGAAGGGTATGAAGTCAAGGGAAGTGAGCAGAAAGTATATAAACTCAAGAAGGCGTTATACGGACTAAAGCAGGCTCCAAGAGCATGGAACGAGAAATTAAACAAGGCATTAGGCGAATTGAAGTTTGATAAGTGCACAAAAGAACCATCCTTATATCGAAAGAGGAAGGACGGACAACTGCTTATCGTCGCCGTGTACGTAGACGACTTGTTGATAACAGGTTCGAAGAAGGAGTTAATAGACGAGTTCAAAGCTAACATGTCTAAGCGATTTGAGATGAGTGACTTAGGTCTACTAACATACTATCTCGGTATTGAGGTTCTACAATATAATGGCGGCATTTCAATAAAGCAGGAAGCGTATGCTAAGAAGATCTTGGAGCAAACCGGCATGGCTGATTGCAATTTAACACAGTCTCCGATGGACGCAAATCTAAAGCGATCCAAAGCACAAAAGGAAACCAGTGTTGATGAAAAGGAGTATCGAAGGACTATAGGATGTCTGCGTTATCTGGTGCATACTCGACCTGATCTATCCTACTCAGTTGGGGTCTTGAGCAGATATATGCACGAACCAAAAGAGTCACACGCCACAGCATTGAAACAAGTTCTTCGGTATGTAAAGGGAACGTGCGGATACGAAATCAACTTCAAGAAAACAAGTAATGCAACGCTTGTAGGATACAGTGATAGCAGCCACAATGTTGACGAAGACGACGGAAGAAGCACCACAGGTCATATGTTTTATCTTAACAATTGCCTTATAACCTGGTGCTCTCAAAAACAAGATACAGTAGCTTTATCCTCTTGTGAAGCCGAGTTTATGGCGGCCACTGAAGCTGCAAAACAAGCTATTTGGTTGCAGGATTTGCTCGCAGAAGTGACGGAGAAAACAACCGAGAAAGTGCTCATCCGTATAGACAACAAGTCCGCAATTGCTCTTACGAAAAACCCAGTGTTTCATGGGCACAGCAAGCACATCCATAAGCGCTATCATTTCATAAGGGAGTGTATCGACAATGAACAAATAATGGTTGAACATGTTGCTGGCAATCTTCAAAAGGCTGATATTCTTACCAAAGCTTTGGGAAGAATAAAATTTAAAGAGATGAGAGAGCTACTGGGAGTTCAATTTGTAAGTCATGAAGGCTTCAAGTTTAAGGGGGAGATTGTTGGATCTAAACTTGAAGATAAACATGGAGAACTTAAAGATAAACATGGAGAACTTGAAGATAAACATGGAGATAACTTAGTGACCAAGTCTTACTAGTTGGATTAGGTTTTTAATAGATCTCTATATAAGAAGATGGTGAGGTGTGCCATGGACTTATGAGTTTTGGAGATTAGAGATAATTGTGAGAGCTTGAGTTTTGAGAGATTTTCTTAAGCTAATAAGAAGTGTTTTTCTTATAATCTTTGATTTCATACTTTAAACGTTAAACAAGATAGATTACAAGATTTATTCATTTAGAATCCATCCCCACACAGACTACTACTACAGTTAAGCAGTTGTATCTAGAAATAGAATGCATGTAGTAGATATACTTGATCAAGTAAATATATCCGAAGTCTTTCACTGCGACGGCTTATTGCTATGCGTCCTCGAGGACAGATCGAGGCTCGTGGTATGGAACCCTTATACGGGGCAAACGAGGTTGATTACAAATTTCCACAAATGCGACACCTATGCTCTCGGTTATGACAAGAACCGTAACCACAAAATCTTGACGTTTTCTGACGAGATGGTCGAAACCTACTACTTTAGATCTCATTCTTGGAGGGCTCGTAAGACCACTGGGTACTCGGCACTAAAGTATGATCCTAACGGTGGTGTGTCCTTGAAGGGAAATACTTATTTTCTTGCTGAAGAGGAAACACCACCTGGTGATGGTGATGGTGATGGTGATGGTGATGGTGATGGTGATGGTGATGGTGGTGGTGGAAGTATAGCTGTATCAGGTTATTTAATATGTCTTGATTTCACAAACGAGAGATTTGGACCGCGTCTGCCTCTTCCTTTTTACCGTAATTCTCAAGAAGGCCGCCTTCTGGCGGCAAAACTCGATTTTTACGTTTTGGCGAAAAAACTCAATTTTTTGCGTTTTGGATGAGAAAACTCGATTTTGCGTTTTTGGCGGAAAAATTCGATTTTGCGTTTTTGGCGGAAAAATTTTGATTTTTGCGTTTTGGCGGAAAAACTTATTTTTTTGCGTTTTGGCGGAAAAACTCAATTTTTTGCGTTTTGGGCGAGAAAACTCGATTTTGTGTTTTTGGTGGGAAAATTCGATTTTGCGTTTTTGGCGGGAAAAACTCGATTTGTGCGTTTTGGGCGAGAAAACTTCGATTTGATGATTTTGGCGAGAAAACTCGATTTTGCGTTTTTGACGGGAAAACTCGATTTTGCATTTTTGGCGGGAAAACTCGATTAGACGATTTTGGCGGGAAAACTCGATTTTGCGTTTTTGACGGGAAAACTCGATTTTGCGTTTTTGGCGGGAAAACTCGATTTGACGATTTTGGCGAGAAAACTCGATTTTGTGTTTTTGACGGAAAAATTCGATTTTGCGTTTTTGGCGGGAAAACTCGATTTGACGATTTTGGCGGGAAAACTCGATTTTGCGTTTTGGGCGGGAAAACTCGATTTTGTGTTTTGGGCGGGAAAACTCGATTTTGCGTTTTCGGCGGAAAATCTCGGTTTTTATTTGAAACCCTAATTTTTTTAAATTCATTGGACAGCCCATGTCAATAAAGACCAAAACCATTAAAGACCATCATTTAAATGATTTCCCAAATTATGTCTAATCAAAACCCATGGAAAAAATGGGTTTGTCCACATTAAACCCATTTTATATATGGATGCGGGTAACCATTAGAAGACCCGGCCATTTTACAGCTATAAGAAGGCGTGAAGCTTTCTTGCGTTGGAGAAGAGCAGCTCGCGGTGTTGCATGAACGGTTGTACACGCGTGGACATGGGACGTATGAGTTTTGGACGACTACTAAGATTGAGCCCGACGCGGTGTCTTGGAGCAGGTTTTTGAATGTGGAAATAGTAAACAGCGTTGGTTATTTGTCTGAAGTTGTGAGCTTTTTCATCGACGAGGAGGAGAAACGCCGTGGTTTTCAATGGAGACAGATACGAACCATCAGGTTCCCCTTTGCGCTGTGCTTTCATCGCTGAAGATGATGGATATTTTAAATCAGTGCTTCTCGAAAAATGTCCGACTGAGTCTCGTCCCCCACTGGTGTGCGCAGTGCGCGTCTTCTTATTTCCCAAGCTTAGCGCAAATCAACTAGGCAAAGAAAGAAGATGATTTTTTATTTACCGTTGTTTGTTTCTCTTGCATGCCACTGACTATTCTATTTTTGTTCTCTAATCTGTCTTCTAATAATTATAAAGACTTAGTTTTTGCATGTTTTTGGCCTTATCTATTTGTTCATCACTTGTTTAGGTGTTTATCGAACTGTTAGTACCTTCGTCATATGTTAGTAGGATGGGATTGTCAAAAAATGATTAAATCCTAAATATTAGTAAAGTATGGGATATCTAAGGTTTTTTAGAACCCCATTCTCATACCATGGGAGAAACAAGCTGAACAAATCAGAAGAACAGGGAAAGTACCTTTGATTTTCTCTTGCTTTAGCTTTTGTTCTTACTTCTTAGTAACAACAAAAAGAGTCCAATCTTTGTATTATTTTGTACAATATAAGCTTTGCCAATGTACCTTTTTAGTACGTTATATTCATCTTATGTTGTAGATCTCTCGACCGGTTTATAATTATTCTGTTTCAGACTCGGTTATGTTTGGGTTGTGGATAAATTAAATCTACTGTTTCCTATGTCCCACTTTAAGTGGGTTTTTAGGGTTTTTCTTTTGTCCCATTTTAAATGATGTTCTCTTTATCCTAGATACAATTTATTGTTGTTTGAAAATTTTGACTAACTACAAAATACTACATCTTTTTTTTATTGGTTGAATTAGTTTAATTTAATATTAATACATAAAAATTTGTATTTTCTTAATATTTGTGCAAAAACCTAAAACACCATTTAAAGTGGGAGAGAGAGTAGTATTTTGGTTTAAATGGTTTCTCTATTTTTTAATATGATTTTGCCTGTGTGAGTTTTTTTCTTTTTTGCGATGATTATTCGGTTTTATTATAGACATCGAAACACAAGAAAACATTTAACATCCAGACAAACTGATCGAAACACATTAATATTCCACCTTATACTGTCACTACCAACATTTTTTAATTACTATCATCAACAATAAAGCTCTCAAGCTGTGTCTCTCTTATTAATTATTATTAGATTTTGATTTGTGCACCCGCGTGGATGTATTTTTCAAAAATATTTTGCTATTTGTTTTTCATGTCAATATTAAGGCTGAGCAAAAAATCTAAATCCGAAGAACCGAACCAATTCCGATCCAAAAATGTAGTACCAAATCCGAACTGAAATTGATTAAACATATAAATTATTCAAAAGTTTGGTATTTAGAAAACTGGAACCGAATTCGATCCGAACCGAAGTATTTCGGGTACCCGAATGTATCTGAAATAGATTTATATATTAATTATTTTTAGATTTAATGTATATAAAAACATCCCAAATATATATATGATACTTTTAAGTTAGTTTAAATATTTGAAAATATATACATAAAGTCAAAAGTAAATATCTGAAAATGTTAAAGTATACTCAAAACACCAAAAATATTTAAAATAATTATTGATTCTCTATTCAAATATTCAAACCAAACAAATTTATATGTTAAGTGTATATATTATGACATATATTATTCAAACTTATATGTAATATATCAGAGTAATATGCAGTCAATGAAAATAACGACTTGCATGGAAAAATCACATCGGAGTAATCTTAACATTTGGAATGTTAGTCATGCTACTCATTTTCTGTTTTGAGAATTGTAAACCTATTTATAACTCTCTCAACCTATAAAAAAATAAAAAAATGATGAAAATTATTTGATAAAAACTTATAAAAATAATCTCAAACAAAAGAATACACATAATAATAAAAATCAAATTAATAAATTTAAAATATATAAACCACGCGTAGCGTGGTGAATAGGTTAAAATAAAAGTTTCTAGGAAGTTGATCTGATAAGAAAGATTATTAATGCCACATCACGCCCAGAGGAACTCTACAACGCCCATCTCAATAATGAAGAACCTCAGAGTTTGTGGTGATTGCTTTCAAGTATATATCAGAAAGATCGAAGAAAGACATTTTTTCCAAGATGGTGAATGTTTTTTTTTTGAACTGAAGATGGTGAATGTTCATGTAAAGATTTCTAGGGATATCATGTGTCTCAAAGGCGGTGGAGCTCAGCCAATATAAAAAAGATCCAAATTCACATTCTTTTTGTACAGCTGTTTCATCCAAATACCACCAACGAATGAAAAAAACAAAAAACAGAAGATGAGCTACGATAGTCTAGTTTTATCAGCAGGACCTAATCTGCATCGGCCAATGCGTCATCTTACAAGCCTGTCTCTAGGTGGGGTAGATTTTAGCGTGCCAAACGGGCTTTTGGCTCTAACCTACACAGTTTCATTATGAGTTAGCGACACTGGTTTCTAGCTTCCTTCCTCCATCTCCAACTCGTAAAGCAGAGACAACACAAGTGAATCCTTTTTTATCTCTTTACTGGTTACGAGCTTAGGAATGATAGTGTAACATGTATCATCAAATATTTATATCTGATTGTTTCTCGGACAGCACTTTTAAGTCTATGAAATTGGCTTTTGCGATCAGATAGTCACAGTGAAGTTGCAACAACAAAATAAGATCATTTTTATATTAACATTTTTTGCCTCTCTTAAAGAGGAGAGTTTTGTAAGATGAACCAACGGTCGTTATATATTTTCTATAATACAAGCAAAAGCAACGAGAAATCCTAATAGTGTATACATACATTACAAACTGAACGTCTGCTACTAAGCAGCTGCTCATAAGCAGACACTCCCGTAAAGATCAGTGAAAACAGAGGATGATTAAAGAAAAAGTTTAACATTTGTTAAGTACACTACTAGGTTAGTTATCATGTCTTCTCTGATATAACATATGCGCGGAAGAATGAGAGCATCAAGTGCTAAATCCATCTGTTGTACCCTGACCAGCCCCAGAGAGCATAGGGTGCAGCTGTGCTGCTTTGACAGGTGGTGGTTGCATGGTAGCTTGAAACTGGGAAGGGCTTAAATCATGCGCCTGACTTGTTGCTACACCATGATAGCTAGCTTGCTGATAACTAGGTACTGGTCCATAGTTTTGGTTTGGTGCGGAAGATTCTGGTTGGTATTGCTGTGTCATGGGCTGAGAAACAGGATAATTTGACGAACTCTGAATGTACATGGCATAATTATTTTGAGGCATAGACATCTGAGGTATGTTAACAGATTGTCCTTGCCCTTGCTACTGCATGTTGCCAGGGACCATAGTACACGAGAATTTTCAAAACTTTTAACTCTTAACGAACATGGAAATTTTGTCATCCGGTTTAAACTTTTAACAAGAGAAACAATAACTTATTAGCATTTGAACTAATAATAACTGTAAAATTATGTCTGCGCGAGCGAAAACAACTATTGGATGTAGTACACCTGAAGATTCATAATTTAGCAACTGAGCCCAACTAAATATTTATATAACTTTTTTGTTTTGAATACACCAAATTACTGGAAAAAAGCCAAACCATATAATATACTTATCTTTGTAGATGATGATGACTTCCAACTATATACAATAAGAAGATAACCAACCACCAAAGCTTCTTTAGAAACGATCTCTCGCTCTGTGTATACAGCGCAGTGCTTCTGCTTCGTTTGCTGAGTCTGGAATGCCTAAAGATCTACGGATTTCTTTGCTCGATGTTCTGAGAAACGGGTTACACGCTTTCTCGACCTTAACAGTCGTTGGAATCTACAGACAAGAAACCCAAAATGAAATCCAGAAAGAGGTTAACAGAGAGAGAGGAGAAAGAAAAGATATATTTACCGAAGGGAGTCCCTGGCTGCGAAGATGGGCGATTCGGGTTGCATACGACTGAAGAGTTTCATTCTTTGGTTCTATTGATAGTGCAAACTTGATACTGCCCTGTAACATGTAGGACATGTAAATAGTTTGCTTCTCAGAGTCGCTGAGAGTTGATGAATGTGCAAATCTCAAGTTACTGATGTGTTTATGTGAAAACTTACTGCTGTGTTTTCTCGACCGCAGTATATATTTGTGTCATCTGGTAAAGACATGATCTTTTGGAGTGATGAAAGCATCTGAGACAGACACTACGTTAGAGAACAGAGCAAAGTCAATTTTCTTCTGTGAGAAACACGATGCAGTTAGGTTATTAGAGTACTCTACTGGTTTCGAGTAAATGTTACCTGCTCGGGGGTACCTTCTGAGAGGGTACCACAAGATAAGCTATGTATCAGGTCTCCTGTGAATATTGTGGCTGACCCGGGAAAGTAGAAGCTTATATGACCTGCTTGAGAATAAGATCATGAAGTAGAACATGCCACAAAGCATTAAAGAAGTTACTAGTTTTTCTACACTTGAAGAAAGATGAAAAAGGAGAGTGTAACTGCATATGTATATGGCAGCTACAAACCTTGTGTGTGGCCAGGAGTGTCAATTACTCGGACCTCATGGCCAGCAAACATCCACTTATCACTATCCTTGAGAAGTATGTCAATTCCAGGAATCCGATCCTTATCCACAGCTGAGCCAATCACCTGACGGGAACATAAGTCACATGAAAATACTGGAGACTGCGTCACCAAAGCAAGAAAGAAAAGAACAACAAAACATATAGCCACAATAAAGCTGACTAGCAAAGTAGAAGTCAGCTTCAATCTCCTTTTTCAAATAAAGTAAGAGCATTTAAGGCCAGAACGCCATTACTTATGGTTATACTAACACCTTACAACATCTTAAGAACCAAACCATTAAATTGTAGAGCTCTATGTTCCATAGCTATCAAAGGAAAGAGATACTCCAAGGTAGCAAGTAATAATAAAGACAGGGCTAGCTTGCGCAAAGAGCAGAAAGAAAACACAGAACTAAATTTTAAACCGAAGATAATATCCCCTCACCTTTGCGCCATACCTTGCTTTCAGCTCAGCATTCCCCCCTATGTGGTCATCATGATGGTGAGTATTCAATATGTAAGTCAAATTCCAATTTTTCTTGCTCAATGCATCAATAACCGGTGCGGCCTCGGAAGGATCAACAACTCCAACCGTGCCGGTGTCTTCATCGTGCAAAAGATAAGCATAATTGTCCTTACTACATGGCACCTGAAAAATTAAAAGAACAGAAAGAATGAACTATCATAGACTTGTTCCTTAAGAATGAAAACAAACTGGATAAAAGTGGTAGGCACTGGCATAAGTAGGGGTAACGAAAAAGCTGGAAAGTGATAGTAAGGCAACGCATACACTAACCAATTCGATTTTTAAGGAAGAAGGCATGTTGGAGATGCTACAAAAGTGTGTAACTTTAAGTGTTTTTCTAGCTCCGCGCAGCGTTTTGAGCGGCATGGAGAACAACCACATGACTCCGTATAACAAGCTTTTCCTGAGGCAAAGATGTCTCAAACCAGGCCACACACAAAGCTGACCTCCACCAATCTGTTTAAAAAAAAAAACAAAAACAGAGCTTAAATAAATTAATCGCAATCTTCATCTAAAAAGCCAACACATATGATAGTAGACGACAAATTTAGCTACAGAGATTGACCTACTATCCTCAGAGCCTTAGAAATAACTCGACACGACACTAAACCAAAACAATGAATTTACAGAAAAGAACTTTCCAAACGAAGTGAGAATCTAAGCTAACAAGATCTTAGATATACGGAACCGAATTATCAACGGTTTTGAACAGAATCAAAGATAACAGTGAGGAGAGGAGGGAGAGAGAGATAAACCCTAGAAGTAGAAGAAGAATGAATCGACGAATTGGTGGGAGATGAAGAAGCTTTGGAGATCACTGGCATCCTCTATCTCTCTCTCTCTCTCTACCTCAGATAGAAACGAGAGAGAGATGAATCGATTATACCTTTAGATTTTGCGCGTACGAAGCAGGCAGAGTTGCGCCGGAGCTGTGACGAAGACGAGTCTGCGACTTGGAGAGGGAGAGAGACAGCTTTTATATTTTAATTTTTGGTTTAATCGCTTTTAAGTCAAAACTTATATAGCTCACCTACTACTGCCTCCTTTTAATGAATTGTTCCGTGTTATCAATAATTCATTTACTGGTTGATAATTATTCCACCACCAGGAAATAACTTTACTAATGTTTACCATGGTAATTAAACTTTTTATTTTAAGTTAGTACTAGATTTTAATCCGTGCTTTCAAAGCGCGGAATTAGTTTTGTTGATAAAATCATTAATCTGTTTGTTAGTTCATAATATAAATAAAAAAATCTAAATGTTCAACCCGTTTCTACTTGATAAATATTTTGTATATTCGATGAATTAACCTGGAAAACAGTAATTGTAAAAATGTCAACTCACTATTTTAGGTTGGTTTCGAAAATCAACTTTATTTTAAGTTTTTAAATATTAATTTAAAAATAATTAGAAATTGTTAATTAGGATTTATGTAAAATTGTAGTTTTGTAAACACATACATTCAGGAAATTTAGGTAATATCAATTGAGAAAAGAATTACATTTAATTTTAAAAAATAGAAGATAAAACTTATTCTAATATAACCAATTGTTCGAGTATTAAATGTTTAAATTAAATGGAAAGTATAGATTGTATAAAAATTAGCTCTATTATCATTCACAAAATATGGAAAGATTAGTTACCATAAATATAGAAAATAATCAGTTGTTTATTTTAAATAAATAATATTTATATTGAAATTAAATGTCATTGATAAATTTTGTAATTAACTGGAAATTCAGAGCTAAGAATGATTTTGGTTTAATAGTATAGATGTTCTCTTATAATATAAGGTTTCGCCATTTGGGAACAAACATTTTCTATTCAATCATTTGCTGGTTTTGTTTTGAAGTGGTTTGATCAGTGACCATGACTCGTTTAATTTTGTATAAAGATACAAGAAGTTGAGAAGAGAGCTTAGAAACTACAGCATTGTTTACATAAGCAATAAAACATGAAGTTTCGACAAACTCATTCCCCAAATTACAAGTAAATCACTCCGGATGAAGATGTAATTCTAAGCAAAAGAGCAGGAAAACTAACACACTCTAGCCCATAAACATTAGTCGAGCTTCAAAAGCAGAACCGGCCGAATAATCATAAACTCCAGACCTGTGAATGTGTACTGGATATGTTTGTACTGTTGGAGTGTTGGGAGAATGATATTACAAAATAACAGGTTTTACGTGCTATTACGCATTTTAAGTAATGTATAAAAGTGAAGGTGTAGTGGAGAAGTGCTAAGATCAAGGACTACCGCATCTAAAGATTGTAATTAACTGTAAAAGTATGTAATTAAAAAAAAATTAAATCCAGAGATTGTATTCCAAAAACATACTCAACACTCAAAAGTTTAAACATAATTGAACTAAACAAAAACATATTCTCATATGGATTCATCATCGTAACAACAGCTTCATCATCTCATCTTCAAAGGTCTTGCACACTCAAACCTGAAATACAGTTACAAAACATATCAAGATTCTTTCATAAACAGTTTACGCGTGTCCAATAATTTAAAGTGCGACACAGTTTGTGTAGTGTAGAACAATACAAAGAGCTGCTGAGTTGTTAATTATAAGAGACAAAACCTGGAGGAAGAGACTGCTTAAGCTTGTCGGCTTTCTCTTGGTCGAAGACGCAGAGCGTGTAGAGGTACTTTGAGCATCTGACCTTGAACTTGACAATGTCTTTGCTTCTCTTGATCTTCACAGACCGAGCATCTTTCCTTCTTGCTGTCAGAAGGAAGTCCTTGATCTCATGGATTTGCTTAGGCTGTACACATTCAATAACCATCAATGGTTTTCAACACAAATTCAGATATCTAAATTGAGTTCTCAAGCAAGTCCGCAGAATGCTGATGAACATACGAAACAATACGAAAACATCAAAACAACATTTTACTAGATCCTAATCAAAAGCAACAGGAGATAAATTAAGTTAAAATGAGACAAGAATCGATATTTTAAGCTACGGAAACAAGATACTACACTAAAAGATTGAAGACAAAACTAGACTCCTTAAGACAGACGACGTACCATTGTCGGATCTGTTGTTTAAACCTAGCCGCCGTCCACGCAGAGAGCAAGAACCAAACCGTTAAAACACCGTCCGCAAGATATAAGGAGTCGCTTCTAAAAACCCTAAGACTCTTATATATGAAATACCAGATTTACCCTTCTATTTCATAGTGGGCTTTTAGCCCAGCCATTGGAAAGTTTCTCACATTACCTATTTTTGCCCAGCTTTATGATATTTCTTACACTATGGTCTTTTTAATTTCGTTTTTCCTATTTGCATACCCAAAATTTTCCTTGTATACAAATAATCTAAGTTCAGTTTGGGAGAGAAACATGATTAACCACAAAAATAGCATTGGCATGCAACTTTAATTGAAGGACATGATATGTTGTAGATGTTTTGATCCACCATCTTTTATTAGGTATATTGGTGCTCTTAGCTCGACTAATCTTGACATTTAGTATAGGAAAAGTTTTTGCATCAAATGTTCTTTGATTGACACACTCCAACTAGTTACAAAGATCTTAACTTCTGCTCTAAGCTAGGGCTTCTACCGGGAGAAAACCTAATAACTGAAAATCCCATTGAAAACAAAATAAAGAATAATGTCCTGAAGAATTGAATTGCAATTAAAGAAAGAAGAATAAAAAGAGTAGTTCATGGTAGATGTGAGGGAGGAAGGATTGAATCAAGTAGCTGATCTTGATCATCTCTCAGTTTCTCCGGCCATGGTGGCATATGCTTCATCTGCTCCAGGGCATTCTCACTCAAACTGTGAGATACAAAGAAACTCTTTATAATGAATAAAACAGCATAGACAAAACATTTTGCAGAACTGATGATTTTCACTTACTTTGTGAGAAGTTTCCTGATGTTATCTCTGCTCTTGTTAAAGAGTTTCAAGTTTTCTGTTAACTGTAAAAGAAAAGAAAAAAAAAAGTAAAACAACTTTTTCCCGCAGCTTAAGTTGGTAGGGGATCTATACTTTACCCTCAAGGATGTGAGATTTGTAGAAATCTGATTGAGATTTGTGAGATTTGCAGAAATCTGACTGAGGAGTTGTTCATTCTGTTTAAGAAGCTCACAGGTGATCCCTGCATACCATTAAACGAATCTTTATTGATCATTTCCATATCTATTTCCTTAAAATAAACCTTGAAGCATCTTTAGAGCATGATTATTGGAGGGTTCTTAGGGTGGAGTTCTTAGCATAATATAAGAAACTGTCTCTTAAGTTTTTTCAGTTAAAAGTTAAAAGATTGTTTATTATATTCCGCTAAGAATTCCACCATAAGAACCCCCAATAATAATCATTGGATCAAAGATATATACTTACCATTTTCTTCTCTAAGAAGATGTGATGATGCAAACATATGTGTGGCTGAGTTTGAAGCCACCACCATATCAATAATCTCCTGAAGTTATCAAACATGAAACGGAGAGTACATCAACAAGATATGCAGTTTTAAACGCCAACATTAGAGATAACAACAAAATTAAAGACCAGCAGTTAAAAACCGAACAGAGTTAGATTGTATGTTGAAAAACCTTATTGTCAACCCTGGCTCTTCCCGACACCATGTGGTCTTCTTTTCTTCTCTTTTTATTTTCTTTATTCTGCGACATAAACAATAACCCGAAGGAAAACAAATAAGAAGAAACAGAGAGAAACAACATAGCCTGTGGAAGGTATTAGAAGACTTTTACATGCATCCATCTGCAACGCATAGCTACATCTCTAATGGTCTTCGTATTCTGAAGCTCTATCGCTATTTTCGCGTAACGTGAAATACTCGGTTCCGACGAATATCTTTGTGAAAAAAATAAAAATAATCATCACAACAGAAGAATCAATAAACTGGGAAACCTAGTATTGATCGAGAGAAGTCACACTAACCTAACAAGACCATCTTCTAGAATTGCTTGTTCTTCGGAGCTCCAATACATGGCAGATCCCGAGTGGTATCTCATCTCTGAGCTTTCCGGCGAGGTCATGGAGTTGCTGAAGTACGCATTTCGGTGATTCCAATCGCCGCTTAACCATGAATGATTCGCCATCAAACACACCAAACCCACCAGAAAAAAACTAAAGAAACAGATTTCTAAAGAGTTCAAACATTGAAAGATACAAATAAAACCCTAGCTCCGAATAAAAAGCAAAAACTATATGTGGCCCGAAAAATTAATAAAATGTATAATAATGTAGAGTTCATTTGGTTCTAATTTTCTTATTCACTAGTTCAGTAATAATAATTAAAAAAAAAGTTTAGCAATAATAAAATAAAGATTTTGTTTAACAAATAGTTAATTATTCATGATTGGAAAGACAACCACAAACGTCTGCTTGACTAGAAAAGAAAAAAAAAACTATTTAAAAGGTAACAAAACCATCGTGCAGTAGTATTGTAGACCATAAACAGAATGAATATATTTCATGTATCTATGTGTACTTTTTTTTATTTGACAACGATGTATCTATGTGTTCATAAGCAGTGCCGGTCTTGAGTTTTGAAAGACCGGAAGCGAAGAAAAAAAAAGGCTGCCATTCGCATAAAAAAACCTTGACCATATATAAAAAAAAAACCAATGTCAAACAAAAACATAAATATTCAAAGTAATAAAAAGATGAAGATACATTATTCTTCAAAAATAATTCTTCTTGCAGTCTTATTAGCGAACTCATTCATCAAACTTGTATAGTCTAAGTTTTAGCCATCTTCCTTTCTATCGATATGATCGTAAACCGTTTAATCTCTCTTGTGACATACTCGACCGCAGATAAGATTTTATGAGCTTTAATTTCGAAAAGCTTCTTTCTGCCGACGCAACTGAAACAGGGATTGTCATCATTATGCGATATGCTGTCCATGTATTTGGATAACAAGTCTCTGCCTTCTTAAGAAAATCCAATATCTCAGCAGCCTTCTGAATATTTGTTGGTAAACTCCCTCTTAAGAGCTTCAACTCCATAAATAATTCTTTACCATCAATATCAGAACGATCACCATGCTTAAGAAAGACTTCGAGGTTGACACAAGAAACCATCAATTCATCATCATTTGTCAACTGCAGCTTTTTCAGATCAAACAAAAATCCAAAAGTTTTTTCATAACTTTGGAGCTGATCAAACCTTTTCTCGAAAGAAACCAAACTCTGATCCACAATTTTGATGAAGTAATTGATTCTGAAGTTTTCTTCTGCTGTAAATATCACATCTTCATCATCTTTTCTAGGCTCTTCATCATGAAATTGCTTCTTTTTGATGAATCGTTTTGCTTTCACAGAGAATGCAGGATCAATTTCCATAGCAATAGCAATCTGTTCAGCTTCTACTTTTGCTGCTTGGAAACCTGTTTCTCTATAGTCTTTAAAAAAAGAAATAAGACCTTTCACTTGAGCGATAGCAATATCAATATCCATATCTTTGGCCTGTAGGATCTTGCTTACTTTGTTAACAACAAACAAAAACTCATACCAAATAACCATTCCAATCAAAAACTCAAAGCTTCCAATCCCATAACTTTCACTCATTGCAAGAGACTCGGCTTCACTTCTTGTTCCTGGATTTGCACTGTTTTCAGCCAAGTAAATCAAAGCCTCTCGTATTTCCGGAGCCTGAAACCGTATTGCTTTAACACTTTTGACGCGGCTTTCCCAACGAGTTTGTGATAATGGTTTCTTGTAACACCATTCACAATCTCTCGAAAACTTCCGCAGTTGTTTGTAGAAGAAGCAAACAAACAATAGATGCGCTGAATAATTCCAAAAAATGATATTGCTATCGATGATGACGAAGCGATATCAGAAAGTACAAGATTCAGACTATGACAACCACATGGTGTGTAGGCAGCCCTGGGATTAATCTCTAGCAACCTGTTTTGTACTCCTTTAACTTTCCCTTTCATGTTTGATCCATTATCATAACCTTGCCCTCTAATATCATCTATACTCAGCCCAAGACTGTGCAACGCATCCTGAAGAGTGTCAAAAAGCCCTTCTCCTGTTTTGTCTTTCACTTCCAAGAATGTTAAAAAAAATTCTTCAATCTTTGGAGAAGTCTCAGAAATATCCACACATCGGATAACCATGGACATTTGTTCCCGATGACTGATATCAGGAGTGGTGTCAAGAATAACTGAAAAATACTTTGCAGACCGGATCTTCTTTAAGATCATTTGTTTGATCTCGTTCCCAAGCATATCGATCAACTCATTCTGAATCCTGTGGCTGAGATAATGATAATGAGTTTCCCGTTTCTCGATCCGTCTAATGTGCTCTTTCATCACTGGATCAAAATCTGCAAATACTTCAACCATGCCCAAGAAATTTCCATTACCATCCACATAGATCTTATCACTACTTCCACGAAATGCAACATTCTGTTTAGCAAGACCTTTTACCAATGAAATTATCCTGAGCAACACATCTCTCCAGTGTTTTTTCTCTTTGTTGAGCTCTTCTTGTATATGCTTATCAATTGTCTGATTCTTCTGCAATCTCTCTTCCAAGTCCAACCATTGAATCATGCATGTGATATGCTTATGACCTTTTTCATGTTCCTTAAGCAGTTTTGAGACATTTCTCCAATCATCAGACCCAGTAGTTGCCAACAAATTCTTAAGTTTGTCTTGCTTAAATAACTTACAGCAAAAACAAAAGATTTTATCTTTCTTTTTTGAGTAAAGCAACCATCGCCGATCTTGCTTCTCTCCATTCATTATTTTTCTGGTATAAGATGAGTGAGAAAAACATCTGCCTAATTGATCTCTTGGAAAGTGATAATCAATTGAAGGTCTTGCCATTGGACCTTTTTCAACCATAAAATCTCTCATTCTATCATCAACTTTTCTCCAACTTCCAGGATCATTTATATCTCCATCTATCTGATACTCCTTAACA
The DNA here is from genome assembly GCA_016771965.1 of Brassica carinata. Lineage (NCBI taxonomy): Eukaryota > Viridiplantae > Streptophyta > Magnoliopsida > Brassicales > Brassicaceae > Brassica > Brassica carinata. Next base: position 53,201,327 of record CM028687.1, on the reverse strand, counting down.
CCAAATGATTTATCCTCTTCATTCTCATTCTCGTGAAATTCATGTTCATTGCTATGCTCATCACTGTTTTCAGCTTGATCATGGTCAAATCCAGTAGCTTCTTTGCTACTTTTATTATTCTCCTCTACAGATTCATCAGGTGTAGAAGGTTTAGACCTTTTTACATACCTTAACATGGAACCAGCCATTGAATTTGTTAGTGCTTCTCTCTTCTTCTTTTCTCTTATTTTTGCTGCACCTCCCATCTCATTCTTTATACGCTTTGAAGACATTGAACTAGAAAAAAATTTTATAAATAAAATATACTGTTATACAAAATTAAGATGCAGCGAACAGAAGATAACAACTTGGTGAAAACAAACCTGAATTGTTGCTGATCGAAGTTTTCCAAATCACCACTTGGAGAAACAAAAGAGGAAGATGAGTTTGTGTTTTTTTTTTGAATAAGAGGAAGAAGGTATGTTGTTAAAAAAGAAGAAGAAGATGATACGATGATGATGATGAACTATTGACGGTAATTAGGTTTTAGTTTTTTTTTTTTTCTCTTTTAGATTACTTCAATATAGATAATTACTCTTTATTAATTATTACTAAGTAAAAATATTTTATTTCCTTATTTAAAGAAAAGCATATAAGAAATATTCCTTAAACAAAATTTTCGAAAATAACCAAAATAAAAAATTGGCATCCACGGGTCTTTGAACCCGGGTTCCTTTATGAATCATAAACAGACTCTTGACCACTGCACCACAGATACTTAATGAAATTTAGGGCCGAAAAAATTACTCATAAATTGACGGCCGGACGCCAATGCTTCTCCCGCTTCCCCTCAGGGCCGCTACTGTTCATAAGTGAGGCGACAGAAATATACATGTGCTATACAATTTGCGTATTTGCATGCTATGGAATCATAAAAGGACTTCTCTTCGTTTTTTTTTTTTTTTGTAACTGATCTTCTCTTGGTTTGTATATATTCATATATTTGTTTCTATGTGATATGTATATACGTTTGCTATACGATGGCATCATAAAACAAATACAAGTAATATAATTAAATTCACATTTTATATGTATGGTCTTTTCTAGATTATGGAATCTTGTGATTGTGTGCATTGGCTGTAAGAATGCACTTGAAGCACACTAAAATGGAAAATGCCAACCATTCATGCACAGAATGAGAAACTGTACAGGTGGATACAGTGTACTAATTATTAATTGGGAGTTTCCAGCTGGTTTCAATGCATAGCAATATGACATCCTCTCATGTCGCAATGTCTTTTTCTTTTCTCTTTATATACAATTAAGAGATTATAGATTATGAATCATACTGTTCAAGAGCATTTCTAATGTAAAACTCTATTTTTTACTCCAAAATAGAGTAAAAGTGCTTCAACCCTATTCCATTATTCACTCCATAATGGAGTAATGAACAAACAAAAAATTGATTACTCCATTTACAGAGTAAACTTTTCAAAATAGAGTGAGATATGTAGTTGAGTTGGAGCATTTGTTAGTCTATATTCATTTTTACTCTATTTTAGAAGAAAATATGGAGTTGAGTTGAAAAATGTCCTAAGTACGGTTAAAAAAAATCATACTGTTTAAGTATTCTCAAAACAATTATAGATTTACTGTATAACTTTTTTCTGACAGAGACTAAAACATGTTTTTTTAGCAAACAGAGACTAAAACATGTTATAAAATGATTTTTCATATAAATCTACACTCATGTAATACAAATATTGAAAATATTGAAATATATAATGTAAATTACATTATTAACAGAATAATTGGCCATGATTAGCAGTATTACAAGAAAAGGGTATAGTTTCAGGAGATGAGTCTTTAGCTGATGTGAAAATGACAAAGGATACACTTTTGTAATCTACACAAATTGATCATTAATCTACTCTATTAATGTATCCAATATACATAAATATATTGTACAAATAATTTCAATTTCAATTTTTTTTTGTAAAAAAAAAACATGATTAAAGAAGTGAATGGTGATGACTGTAATATTGCTCTACAAAACCTTAAATCTCTCTACGTAAATAAATCAAATCAATCGTAGTTTAATTATTTTTTTCAAATTTCACAGCCAAATCTAATTTTTATTTTCTTTTACTACTTTTAAGGCGTTAGAAAGCAAATTTTCTAAGAGTATCTACAGTGACAAGTGACAGTACCTCAAAGAATTTCTTCCTATGAAACAAATATAAAAAAATGGATAAGGCAAGAAAGAGAAACAAATTTGACTAGAATGGTCTCGTTATAAATACTAGATTTTTTAACCGCGCTACGCGCGAATAAGATATTATATGTATTTTTCAATTCTAAAAGAATAATGTATTATATTGTATTATATTATTTAAAGAATATAAAATAAAACTACATAACATAAGTATATTTTTAAATTTTTCTTTGTGGATATCATTATCTTGTTTGATTGTTGTACTTGATTCACACATTTGCATAGATATTTGTGATAGATGAATAACTATATTTTTACTATCAGTAAATAATATATATTTATTATATAATATAAGAAAACTGAAATTACTTACTTTTTAAACAAACTTGTCTCATGTTTGAGACTCGGTTATAGATATATCATATTCGAATGAGACATTTTTACAGTTATCAATCTTCTTAACAATCAAGAAACAAATCTGAATATCAAAACAATATCTCATACGATCTCTTTGTGGAAGAACTGCTTTGAAGAAATTGAATTTAGGCATCAAAAAGGACTGAAAATGGATGTGCAGATGTATTATCTAAGTCAGCTTTACAAAGTACTACTCATAGTTCGATATATCATTTATGTCCATCCTTTCTTAAACATCTTGAAATAACTGATGCACTACAAGAAAAATACGTTTTAATAGCAGACGAGGATAGCGTTTTTTATGATTGTGCTATGGTTGATATACCCGTGTTTTTAAGATAGCGTTTGTATTTTCGGAAACGCTATGATAAAATGATATATTTAGAAATGCTATGAAAACTTAAGATTTAATAGCAAAACATAATTAAACGTTATGTTTGCCTTTTGAATCCCTAAACCCTAAACAAGTTTTTAAACCCTAAACTCTAAATATAAAACTTAACTCTAATGTTTTAACATCAAAACTTAAATTTAATTCCAAATCTTAAATATAAACTCAAAAATCAATCTTTTAAAAACATAATTTCAAAATCTTAAATTTAATACCCCCAAACCTTTAACCCTCAAACCCTATATTTTAAACATTTATTCTAAATTTCAAACTTTAATATATATTTTCAAAAATTAATCTCAAATCTTAAATCAATACCCCTCTACTCTAAACACAAATTTCATACTCTAATATTTTAACAACAAATCTTAAATTTAACCTAAAATAATAATATAAAATAAAATTTATTTATTTTTCAAAAATTAATAATGAATAACTTAATCTATATAAAATGTCAAAATATAGTTACAATTACTAAAATAAATATGAAAATTTAAAAAATAAAAGCATTTTTGTAAGAAAATAAGTTTTACCCTAAATATAAAATACAGTTTAATATAAAATATAGTTTTAACCATCAAAATAAAACATTCACCGTTGATTGGTTTTTAATCTAAGGGCTATAAATAAATCTTGTGGTTATCCTCTAACTTCTTTCTCATTGGCTGTTTTTTTTAATACAAGGATAATCAATTCTTAACCATTGATTAGTATTTGATCTAATGGTCTAAAATTAATTTTTTTTTCTTCACTGTCTCTCTTCTCCAAGTTTCACGCCTCTTCTCCACTTCTCTTTCAAGTTTTTCACAGTCTCAGATCTTCATCTCTCTCACTTTCTGTCTTGTAAACGAGAGAGATTCATCATCATCACTTTGCTGTCGCCACGGATCTTAAGCTCGTCGTCGTCATCATCTACACTCGCCGCCGTCATCCTTGTTGCCGCTTCTCAGATCCGTAGTCTCCACCACCACCGCTTCTAACCACACTGGCCACCTCTCTCCCTTTCAATCTCTCTCTCTCTCTCTCTCTCTGAGTTCTGTGATTTTGATTCCCGTTAGATTTTTTTTTAAAGATTTTGTAACAGAAAAATAGATCTTGTCTTTCCAGATTCAGAGATGTGGAGTGATAAACAGAGACAGAGAAGACAGAGCGCTAGCGGCAAGGTGGAGCACCGGAGATAGAGGAAAAGGGTGATGGCGGTGGCCTGAGCTTCTCTCCGCTGAGAAAGAGAAGACAGGGGAAGAGGAAGACAGTATTGGTCTTAGGCTTGTGGCGAGGAGGCGACAGAGAATCTGGTGGTCGCGAGCAGAGTGGTGGTTGAGTGTGGTGGAGGAATATGAAGAAGACTTGACGGCGGCCTTAAGAAAAGGAGGCGTAGTTTTGTTATTAGGTTTAGTTAGTAAATAGGTTTAGGTTTAAGTTTGGTTTAGTTTTGGTTTAATATTTTTTTCAATCTAATTAGATTTACTTTTAATTTGTAAATCATATTTTTTTGTAAACCAATTTAATTATAAATCATTTTATTTAACAAAAAAAATTTAAATATATAATCGATTTTAAATTTTAATTATTTTTCTTATTTTTTTTATAATAGAAACAATAACAAAAATTATACGCTATTAAAGAATATTTAATTGCAGAAATAAAATCGTTATCGTAGCGGAAGAAAAGATAGCAGTGTTAAAAACCGCTATATAATGTCCTTTACCTACTATGACGAGCGATGATATAGCGTTTCTAAAACCCCTGTTATATCGTTACATAGCGTTTTTCGTCCGCTACTAAAACCCATTTTTCTTGTAGTGATGCTAATTAATAATAAACTTTTGGGCGGTAAAAAAAATCAGACTTGTGTAATTATCGCTTAAATATTTTATTAATATTGTCTAAGAAGCTTTCAAGTGATATCATAGTTTAATTTTTATTAGTTTTTTTGTTAATTTTTAGAGTTCTGTATTTAATTTTTTTTTTCTATATTAAGCTTCTATTTCTTTCACAGAGTTGATATATATAACCTGTAAGAAAAAAACATTATAAACTTCATAAGCAAAGAGAAGTTGCATCAGATTTTATGAGAGCAACTTGATATCGTGACTTGAATGAGCTAAAGGTTTCTGTTTCAAGTATTTGAGAGAGAGAGGCAATACACACCATAAGCAAGATGAAAACCATTAGAATATGAAAGTGGTATAGTTCATTTTCTCAACGTAGTTATTGATCCACTGATTACACTACAAAGAGAAAGGTTAAGGGTAAACAAACAAACAAAAATATTTAAGTTAATTAATAGACCAAGCTAATCGACATAGGATCAGACGAAACCTTAACTCGCCTTCTTGTGGTCCGAATTCGACATCTCTGAAGAACAACACTTCATCGGCTTTGGCGGAGGAGTCAGAGTGGAGAACCGCCTTGCCGTTTGGTTTCTTCGACATAGGATCGCCGGAGACAGGGTTGGTGGAGGAGACTCGGTTTTGCGGTGTTTTTGATCGGTGGGGATTTTCCATCGGGTTTCATCGCGGGTTTCGACTTCTTGAGAGGATTTTGATTGGAACCAAAAACTGGTGAAGAGGTTTATAAGAAATAGATAGATAGTGAGTTGAAACGAAATACATTAAAGATGGGAGTAAAGAGGAGGTTTGATTGTTAGTGCCCCTGTTCGAAAATTTGGTAGGCTTATCATGTATGCTCGGGTTGGGCCTAGCCTAGTGTAAAATCGGGATTAAGCGGAGATTACTCGGGGCTAGTTTTAGGTTTATCTTGGATTTTTTTAAATACGTATATATATAATTAGTGATTCTTGTATACGTGTCCAAGAAAGTTTCAATGGTTTAATGGTAACTGTCCTATATTTATGTCATATTAACCCGGGTTCGATCCTTTCTGTCGTATTGTTGTTTTTTTCTTGTCTCAAGCGGAGGTGACGTGGCAACTTCAGACTCTCTGATTGATTGATTTTCCGTGCCTATGTGGACAGACTAAATGATGATCTTATTCTCCTTTTAGTATAGTACAGATACTCGTAAACAGAAGATGAGAAACATTTTTCCACCTGTCCATTAATTATTGGTGTAGTGATTTAGACATAAATAAAAATAATTGAAAAATATTATTATTATTATTTTATTACTTTTTGAGAGATTTACACTGATGCTCTAAAGCACTAGTTCAAGTGCTTTTGAAAATATTATTCATCTTTCCTTTAATTTTTTCTATAATAATGCACTTTTGTTCGGATTTCCCCTCCTTCAACAACCAGAAGGCGTCTATTGTTTGGTTCTTCTCGGAGTGTGGCAAGTGTCTAGGGTGATGTGGTGTATCTCAATCGTTGGAAGTTGATGGGAGGTGGTTCTAGATGTTGGTTTAAGCTTGGCGTGGCCTTCCTCGGCCGGCAGTTAATGGCTTCTGTGTTGGGGAGTATTTCAAAGCTGATCCCAGCAGTTTACATGCCCTCGCTATCCTTCAGGTTGGGGCTCCGGAGTGGCTCCTTCAACTTTCCTGGTGTGTGTTTTCATTTAGCATTGTCAACAGGTAAAGGTGAGACGCTTTCTCGGTCCGGGTTGGTTACTACTGAACCTTTAGTTGGGTTATGCTTGTGAATAGAGGTGGCGGTTCTGCGTTACGAGTTTCTTTATATTCGTGGAAGATAGCTCCTAAGCTCGAGAATATGGCTGGAGGCGTCTTCTCTAGCTGCTCGAAGATGCTCCTGTGCTGCTGGAGACGAGGTTTCTCGTCAACAAAGTTGTGTTTTTGTGTTAGTCTTTGGAGAATCTGTAAGTACTGCTTCTAATGAGGTTTTGAGAGCTGGCCTCAGGTGGTGGGTTCATGGCAACAACGATGAGGACTCCAATTGTTGCGATTGTGGTAGAATATAAATGTCTGAGACTCCTACTTCGGTATTGTTATTTCCCATCAGAGCTCGTCTAATATACGATGGTTAGGTGTGTGCCTCTTAGTCGTTTGTCTTAGTTGTATCCTTGATTGTTGTAATGTGTCAGTGCGTTAGCTTTCGGTCTTTTATTTTCTTTGTTTTATCTTTGTACCATGTAAAAAATTAAAATTAATATGAAACTAAACATTTTACAAAAAAAGATGTATATTTTTATAAATATATATTTATAAATTGACTGAAATAGTTAGCGCATAATCGAGGATCAGATTATAGTACAGTATTAATTATTTCTTAACGCCATCGATCAAATCATTGTAAGAACCAGATTTTAATCCCCATTTACATATTCTTATTTATATACATGTTTGAAACAGTCTCATAATTCTGCATGGGAAATCAAATAACGCGCATAATCCAAGTTGAGATCATATGATAACACGTTTCCTCACAACCTGATGATCATAACGAAAAAATATAGTATGTATTAGTATTACACACATTTGATTAAGAGAAATTGGGCTGTATAGCCACGGCAATAACCGATATTAACCCAATAGCCATTTGACCTAACGGATGTATACACTCCGTTAATAATACACAATAATACTGTAATATCCCTCTTCGCAACCGGCGTAACCTGCTCAAAGAAAAATAAAAAAAAATAATTATTAACCTCCCCAAAGTAAATCGTGGCTTAACCGTCTTCACATCTTTCCCTTTTTACATCGGTTAGTAAATTCTCTCAGTCCCAAAGCTCTCCGTCACCGATCATCTCCACCGCGTCATCTTCCCCGAGTTCGGTGTCTTTCCATCTCCATCGTCGTCTCATTCTATTTATCAAATCAAGCCACCGCGGAGGACGTTGTCGGAAAGCGAAGGGCTTACGATTTCATACCCGTCTCTCTGGAATTTGAATCGACAACGACTTCTTCCCCTCATCTTCCTGCCGACGGTAAGTTCCCGGTTTTTTTGGAGCCTTTTCTTGACAGTCTTCATTGATGTTGTGCTTTTTGGTTTACTCGTCTCCGTAAATTGAACTCCACATATGCCAATTCTCCTTCATCTTTACTCGTAACGATGGTACACAAAGCGACGTCCCTCCCGCTGATTCCGAGGTAAAACAGAACAAGCAATATATTTTCTATTCTACATCCACATACATGCTATGTTTGATGTATACTGTTCTATCTGCATTTTTTCTATTCTATATGGTTGGTAGTCCATTCTACGTCGGTATTATCATTCCATTTTATTCGAAATCCCCATTCTTCATGTGATGAGGTTTCACTGGTGTCTTGTGAAGGTACTAATGGAACATTTATTTGTTATTTTCTGCATCTGGCTGATCCGAATGACAAGTCCAACGAAGCGGCAAACATTGTAACGCCTACCAAAGTTGTCGAAGTAAGTTTGGTAAATTATATTGCCCCATTTCAGGTCCTCTCTAAATATTTGTCACATAGTACAACCACCTTTTAACATAGATGTCCGTTATTAATGTAGGATGCCGGCCCGAGTGGTACAGCAGAGGAGGACCATCGCAGTATGCTGCATGTCGATGGTGATGATGTAAGTTAAGCCATGATACTACTATGCAATTCTGATATCATAACAACAGGCCAACCCAATTTGTGTCGAAATTGCGGGGTTTTGCTCGAGTGACAAGTCACGGAAGACACGGTCGATGAGCGACCCATGGACATGGATGAGGTAAAGTTAGAAGGACCATATTTCGCTTCTTATATTCTTACAAGTATTGACATTTGCATATAACTATCGCCATTTTCAGACATCTCTGACCGACCTTCTCCAGTCGCCGTTCTTGAGGGATAACCCCGAAATTACCCCACATGTTAAAGAGTCTGGTGCATCTAATGAGGTAATGGATGGCCTAACCTTTCCATATATATCGTACTATTCCATGTCAATTAGTTCCTTTCCATTTTTCTAATTTTTACTTTGCTCGTCCCTCATCGTTTAGCAGTCCCAACATCGAGAAACGACTCCGCTTTCTCAGTCCATCGCACCACTGCCTTCTAACCCACCTCCCATTGCATCAGAAATATCTGTCCCCATTACGGTAAGACGTCTAACGAAGCTTCCACATTTGGATATTTCATTCTGCCAATATTATAGCAACTGCTAGTTTCCATTGACGCTTATCCGAACTTATATAATACAGATATCGCCCTCTAGCACCTGCTCAATCTGATCCCGTTGGTGAAGAAACAGTCATCGTTCCTGAAGTTCCAGCTGAAGATGTAACTTCACCTGCTCAATCGGATGCTCAAATGGGTGATGAACCCACCACTGTTTCTGAAGTTCAACCTGAGGCGACTATGAATCAGGTGCGCTTTCATGACTGCTCTACAAATTCCTTATTTTTTCCTGCTACTTTACTTATATGTCTCTTCATTTTAAATCTTTTGTTTGATAGTCACCTACTCCAGAAACAGTGATGCCATCCGAGAATAGAGAGAAGAACCATGGTGGAGAGGTTTGTGTATCACGTACCCATCATTGAAATTTCAATTTTGATGCCATGTTAATATATATATATATATATATATATATATATATGTTTTAGGTTGTGGCGTCTAGAACTGCAGATGTCAGTCAGTCGGTTAACCCGGTCCAATCCGGTCCTACTATCTCCACCACTACGCAGGTAAACGAAAATACGAATGTCGTTTAATATGTTACTATATAGAACAGTATGTTGATACCCTTCTATTTCTAACATTTACTATATAGTAAATTATACTGTCATGCCATGTCTATGCTGAATATAAGTGGAACTAACCTGAAATATATTGTTATTTGTTTTGTTGCGTAGTTACCTACACCAGAACTGCCTTTGAGAACTACTGTTGATCCAATCTCCCAGTCAACCGAGGTATCATACGTCCAACTATTCCCATTCATTGGTAGTTGGTTTTATCTAACTCGTTGTTTTGTAAATTTGTCTCTGCAGGAAGGTCAACAGAGTAGCCCTGCGAAACCAGATGGGTTCATACGTTACAGCAAAAGGCAGCGGAACTCTCCGGAGCGATTCAACCCTGACGATCCGAAGTGGAAATTGGATGGTGCTAAAGCTCCAATTTGGGTTGATTTTTAGTTGACATGGATGAGGGTTCATATTTCCCGAGCTTGTGTTTAGTGTACCATATAAATTTTTATTTAACAATCATGGGGTGTTCTAACATTAAATGAAAGATGTTACATATAGTATAAAACTTCTTCAAAACAAAATAATATAGTATAAAATATTTGTATTGGGTTTTTATTGCAATGGATGAGGGTTGATATTTCCCAAGTTTGGGTTTAGTGTAACATATAAATTCTTGTTTAACAATCATGGGGTGTTGTAACATTAAATGAAAGATGTTACAAATAGTATAAAACTTCTTCAAAATAAAATAGTTCTCTTCGGGTGCAGATAGTAAAGTTAAATTTAAGAATAATAATGGTTCTACTAGAGTTGGGATTATATTTGTCAATATCTGGGTTGGGTTATATTGCAATGGATGAGGGTTGATATTTCCCAAGCTTGGGTTTAGTGTAACATCCAAATTCTTGTTTATCAATCATGGGGTGTAGTCCAACTGGAATGGTATCCTCGAAATACCGAAACCAATTTTATCGAAGTGGAATAGGTTATTCATAGTTATTGTTTGGAACGTAGACAGAAAGAAATATTTTTATAAGTTAATAATGGCATCATTTCATTTATACAAAAGCAAGTTTCTGGGTGATCCGAACAACAAACACATTCATTCCGATTACATAACACATATATGGCCTACTATCAACATAACAAAATGATTTATACTAGTCAAATATGCAGATACGTCTGCATTTAAAAACAAAATTTACGCATTTTTTTTCCTTCCCAATTGTTGCCTCAGACTCCATCCGTGGACGGATGTTCCGCACAGGCTCTGTAATTGCTATTCCACCTCCAGTAGCTGGAATAGAATGAGTTTGTGGCTTTTCTATTCTTCACCTTCTTGATCCTCTCCTTCATCAAATGGACTTACAGAGGTAATTAAATGGAATACAATAATAAACAACGACCGGTTAATCACCAAACAGTAAAAAGATGTGTCCTAAACCCACTTTATTACGTGGCTACATCCAAGTCCGTAATATGGAATAGCTGTAAGCCACAATTGGACATTTATTTGAGAACAAAACTCCCTCTCACCATCCAGCCACGTCGTTATATTTGTACTGAAGTGATTTATTACAGTAATTGGGTTATTCTATTTTTACCTGAATTATTCTACATGGAAGAGAACTTTTCTCATTAATCTGCATAGAAGATGTCTCATTTCACCTACTTTACATGTCTCCCTTCTTCACATCTCTTCTCCTTTGTATCATAACTCTTTTCCTCCATCAAATTCATGTTTCACTGATCAACAATATAGAATTGTATTCTACAATATTAAGTGTGCATTATGGTACAGTTATATCATATAAATATAAAACTAGTCTACAATTGTTGTATGGAATGGGAATATATCGTCATGGAATATAACAAAAAAACTAAACAGTGGATCGTCAAACTCCCGTTACATTACAATCTTTTCTCAGACATTTACAACTGTTATCCACTCATGTCTACGCATAGACTTATAAAGCTAATAGTCAAAGCTTTGTCACACGCGCTGCTTTTATTACTTGATTTATTTGTGTGTAACACAAATCAACCACGTCGTTCTTTTATGGTTTTGTTACCGGTGACCGTTTGCATTAAGGGACAGAACCGGATGAAAAGAGGGCAAAATGTTATCGGCTACATTATGTCAAAATCAAGGCTATTTACTTCATTTCCCTTCCAAACATGGCTATTTCGCCAATAAGCCATTTGATTAATAACTCCAATCGTGTTGAAATCCTATTATTTTCTCCATTGACCTTTGCTTCTTTTCTTTCTCTTTTGCTAATTTTTTACCTTGACCCTTGTTCTTACATGTCACATAACATATAATCTTCATACACAAACCATCAACTCTTAAACTCAAATTAAAGTTTAAATTCAACTGTTTTCTGATTTTATCTCCTTTTTAATATCCTAATAATTTTGTTTACGTAGCCTTATAGGAACATCAAGTCTTTTTGTCAAAAAATTCTTACTGAAAATTATAATAAACAATAATCTCAAATTAATTAAAAAATCTCAAATTAATAAAATAAAGTGTAAAAAATAATTGTTATTGCCTTTATAGCCTTACAGGGCCGATAAAATAAAGTCCGTGCCATAATTCAGTTGAGATCATACTACTATAAATTAAGGTCTGGGTACGGACCGGATATCCGGGTTTTTAAAGATATTTGTGATTTGCTTTGTATGTCACGGATATCTAATTTTTCGATTTGCTTCGCTTCGTAAATTACAGATATTCGGGAAAACGGATATCCGGAAAATAAATAGATATTTACAGATATTTATGAATACTTACGGATATCCCATCTGTTTTGATTATTAATACAAATAATCCTAAAAATTTGATACAAATTTGTTTTGTAAAATATTTTTTGCATGATATAAAAGATAAAAATTAAAATAAGTAGTGAATATACATATTTTGTAAATTTTCTAAACTTAGTTAACAATTATAATAACACAAAACTTAAGAAAAAAATTATAATTGTTATAAATTTTTTCTCTTCTATTTAGTTAATATTTTTATATAAGTAATAATGTGAATATAATTTGTCAATTTATATGTTAGAATAATAATTATAAATTTTATACATTTAAAATTTTTGAATATAATCAAGATATACATGTATTTATATATTGCCGGATCGGATCGGATCGGATCGGATATCCGCTTCCCAAAATTTTAGTATTTGTGATTGTTCAATTTTAACATATATTGATTTTTAGTATTTTCTTTGCTTCGAAAATTTACAGATATTCGGAATTTTTGGATCGAATCGAAACGAATAACAAATCGAATAAAATGTGTCACATAAAATGCCCAGCCCTACTTTAAATGTCCAAGTTTATTATGAACAAGATGTGAGCGTTTGCAATGTGTTGTTATACTATATGATACTATAACATATCGACTGGAAAGTTTGCAATTCCAATGTAGTGTTCTTTTTAGGACTTTGAAAATTAGGAAGTGGACCTTTGGGATCCTCGTTGGGTTTTGTTTAGGAGATTTGATTACACATAGAAATAAGGAATATTGTATAATAAATTTTTTTGTATGGGAGGTCTGAAGAGCTAAAATTACAGTGTTGCTAATATTAATCTGTCATGCTGAAATCGATCCATCGTCTAAATAATGTCATATACTTAAAAGTTAAAAGGACTAACTATTCTTGGATAATTAATATGTTAAACTCTTAGTGGCATATGATCCACTAAGAATTTATTCATCTTATTGCTAATGCTTGAAAGAATAGTAAAATTTAAAGTCTTTTGTTTTCTAATCACCACTTTAAGTACAACAACAAATATCTTTGTTAAATAGTAATTTCCAAATATTAACACACGTCACAGGAAGAGAAAAGGTTGCTTCATCTCATTTATCTGATATTTTGATGATAGAAAGCGACCAACGAGACAGTTTTGACATTACTTGCAAAACAACTCTTCTCCTTGACAACCTACAACTTTATATTTTGGTGATTACCAAAAAATAAAATTTTTATATTTTGGTTGACAAAAAGAACATCAAATATTTTTAGGAAAATAGTTTTGGCATGAATAGCAGGTTGGCCTATAGATTAAAATTTGAAGATTGTCTATTAAAATTTTTAGAAATCAAAGATAAAATTTTACTGGAAATAGTCTTATCTTCCAAAAATAATAAAATTATATGGTCGAAATTCCTCGTCCAAAACTAGTCGAAAAATAATCACCGTACATACAATCATCCATGTTTTCTAGATGTTTTCATTCTTTCTCTTGCACAATATTGATTTGATGTTTATAAACTCATATATCAAGTTTGTATCCGGTGCTGGATTCAAAAGATTTTATTTTCATACTTGTCCTCAATTATGAGCGAATCTTGCTCCATTAACGCTAGACAACAAATACAATATTAATGGCATGCAGCGCCCAGTCTCACAAGTTTCATTTCCTTTTCACCATAAAATAGTAATCGATCGGAATTAAATTATGGCTTATCTAATAGTAGCCCTGGGCATTTTACCCGTACCCGACGACCCGACCCGAACCCGACCCGAAAAACCCGGTTCGGATCCCTACCGCCCGACCAAATTACCCGGCGGGTATAAATGTTCAAGACCCGCAGACCGAGACCGATCGGTTCCTACCGAGAACCGGTCGGGTTTTCCGTGACCGAAATACTAGCCCAAATTACCCAAATCTCCTAAGCGATTGGCTTGTGAACGTCGTGATTTGGTGGTAGCGGAGGATTAGGCGAGTGGTACAAATTTTAGTTTTTGTTAATCTGAACTCAAAATCGGTTTCTATGTGATAGATTACAAGTTTTAAGTGAAATCATGTATAAAATCCAAAGGATTCAAAGATTATGCAAAAACGATGACGGCCGCAAAAATCTGTTTTAAACTGTGAAACCCTACAACATTTTGAAGAAGACAATTAGTTAATTACATAAATGCCACTCATTCATAAAAAAGCAAAGGCGTGTTGAAGAGTCGAACCCGCAGTAGGAAAGGCACTCAATGTTATCGTAACCACCAGACCACGCATATTTTCTATGTTTTACATACATAAAACAAAACATAATGTTAAAAGACAATGGAAACACATCGGGTATCGATGCAGGCCGAAATCTTTATATTTTACGAAATTGACCGAAAAACCGAGAAACCGACCGAAATCTTTAGGAACCGAAAATTGCGGGTTTTCTGATTCGTGAACAACTTGACCCGATCCGACCGACCCGACAAGACCGAACCGACCGAACCGATAAATTAAAATTACCCGATTGGGTCCTAATATCTAAGACCGAATAACCCGAACCGATCTGACCGGCCCGAACCCGACCCGAGGACCCGAATGCCCAGGGCTATCTAATAGTCTCTCTGTTTCAAAATGATACATATTCTAAGATTTTCACACTTATTAATAAAACATATTAAAACTTAGTTATTAGTGCATAGTTTTTTGTAATTTTATATTTCCTATATTTTTAAACCAATAAAATTTTTAAAAATGCAATTAATGTTTTTGAAACACACAATTTTTTATTATTAGTTGACAAAAATACATTGAAAATATGAAAAATACATCTTTTTGAAACAAAATTTTTTTCCTAGAAAATGGATCTTTTTGAAACAGGGGGAGTATTCCCTTTTCAAAATGTTATATATTTTAAACTTTTCACACATATTAATAAAACATATTAAATCTCATTTATATATACATAATTTTCTGTGATTGTATTTTTCCCATAACTTTAAGTCAATAAAAATCCTATAAGTGCAATTAAGTTTTTTGAAATCTGTTAGTAAATAAAATATGTATTGAAAATGAAAAATATATCTTTTTGAAACAAATTTTTTCTCTAAAATATGTAACTTTATGAAAAGGAGGGAGTAAGTTATAACTTCAAAATTTATTAAAAAATTGATATATAATTAGTTCTTATCTTCAATAATCTGATTTTCACTCTGGTCATTTACATATACTTTAACTACTTGCGAGTAGGGGTGATTGGTAAGAGCTGTGAGTGCTCTCTAGAGCTTCTTTTCTTTCTATAGCCATTTTAATTTACCAATTATGCCTTCCTTTCCTTAAAAAACTCACAGCAAAAATATCTCTACAAAATCAAAAGATGACTGTAGAGAGCTTTATTTCCAAAACAAAAAAATAGTGCTTTAGAAAGTTACAGCAAAAATTTGAACAAAAAAAAAAGTTACAGCAAAAAAAGTTAAAGCAACTAATTCTACAGACTAATTTCTACCGCTAAAAACATAAAGCTACAACCTTTACCAATCATCCCCTAAATTGCTTAGCTCAAAAGTACTTACTATAATCCAATTTTCATTTTCACGGAATTAAGCTTGTCACCTTCACTTAAACGTATGGGGGCATAAAACGGACTATATGAAAGTGGTACAAATGATTCATGTATCTGATAAAATTAGAGTTGTTTAGTCTACAACTTAGTTTGTTAACCCAAGTGGATTAAAAGTAAACATCACCAATTACACAACAGTTCCGTGCATTCTAGATGTTTCTTCTAGGTCGTCTAGTGCAGTTCTACAGTTTATATTTTGTCATCTAATTAGTATCTTACATTATAAAATACATTTGACGTTTTTTAATAAGTAGACTGCCCAAAATAAGTTATAGATATTTTACAATCATACGTCATATATTCTCAATAGAAGATGGAAACGAACTTAAAAGATTAATATTCTCAATAAAAGATGGAAACGAACTTAAAAGATTAACTACAACAAATAGGGGAAGGGAATCGGCCAATTCATACCTCAACAGAGGGTCGCGGTCCCGATCAGTACATGAACTCGGACCCTGTGCAAAAACATACATCAACACATAATATTTTCAAATTTCATACATCAACTAACAAAATTCGACTTTTACATACATTGACCATTTATCCGTTAGTCAACAATAACACTCCGTTAAATATTGTTTTTTTTTATATTTTAAATAATTAATAATTAAAAAACTCTCAAAGCGGGAGAATGGGATTGAACCAGTGCGGATGACATTTCAATGGATCCATTAACCATCTGGAACAGACACGATTTATTGATTGTTTCCCTATTGTGTTATATTTATACATATGGCGATTATCTCAAATAATTATTTAAATAAATAATGAAAAATAAAATTTTAATTCTTTCAAATAATTGGTTTAAAAATATATTTTTCAAATTCAAACCTTTTATTAGAAACAGATTTCTAAATTTTTATAAAAAAATATTTCCAATTTTTTTCAATCTTTTGAAATTTTTAATATTTATTTATTATTTTTAGAATTCAAAACCACCTCTCAAATCTAAACTATAAGTATATATTAGCTAATCATAAGGATATATATGTATATTTACCTTTTATAAAACCTCCATAGTGGAAGAATTAGAGCTTCAGATGTAATAAAATGTTTAAAGTAGTTTAAAATCAAACTTTAAACTATTTTTAAAATATATGAGTTTAGAAAAAATTGAAAATCTTTTTTTTTAATTGGAAATCTTTTGAAAAAAATTGGAAATCTTTTTTATAAAGAATTTAGAAATCAGTTTCTAATAAAAGTTTGAATTTTAAAAAATATATTTGAAACTAATTATTTGAGAGAATTAAAATTATATTTTTATTATTTATTTAAATAATTATTTAAATAAATAATGAAAAATAAAATTTTAATTCTTTCAAATAATTGGTTTAAAAAATATATTTGAAACTAATTATTTGAGAGAATTAAAATTATATTTTTATTATTTATTTAAATAATTATTTAAATAAATAATGAAAAATAAAATTTTAATTCTTTCAAATAATTGGTTTAAAAAATATATTTTTCAAATTCAAACCTTTTATTAGAAACAGATTTCTAAATTTTTATAAAAAAATATTTCCAATTTTTTTCAATCTTTTGAAATTTTTAATATTTATTTATTATTTTTAGAATTCAAAACCACCTCTCAAATCTAAACTATAAGTATATATTAGCTAATCATAAGGATATATATGTATATTTACCTTTTATAAAACCTCCATAGTGGAAGAATTAGAGCTTAGATGTAATAAAATGTTTAAAGTAGTTTAAAATCAAACTTTAAACTATTTTTAAAATATATGAGTTTAGAAAAAATTGAAAATCTTTTTTTTTAATTGGAAATCTTTTGAAAAAAAATTGGAAATCTTTTGAAAAAATTGGAAATCTTTTGAAAAAATTGGAAATCTTTTGAAAAAATTGGAAATCTTTTGAAAAAATTGGAAATCTTTTGAAAAAATTGGAAATCTTTTGAAAAAAAATTGGAAATCTTTTGAAAAAATTGGAAATCTTTTGAAAAAATTGGAAATCTTTTGAAAAAATTGGAAATCTTTTGAAAAAAAATTGGAAATCTTTTGAAAAAATTGGAAATCTTTTGAAAAAATTGGAAATCTTTTTTATAAAAAAATATTTCCAATTTTTTTCAATCTTTTGAAATTTTTAATATTTATTTATTATTTTTAGAATTCAAAACCACCTCTCAAATCTAAACTATAAGTATATATTAGCTAATCATAAGGATATATATGTATATTTACCTTTTATAAAACCTCCATAGTGGAAGAATTAGAGCTTCAGATGTAATAAAATGTTTAAAGTAGTTTAAAATCAAACTTTAAACTATTTTTAAAATATATGAGTTTAGAAAAAATTGAAAATCTTTTTTTTTAATTGGAAATCTTTTGAAAAAATTGGAAATCTTTTGAAAAAAAATTGGAAATCTTTTGAAAAAAAATTGGAAATCTTTTGAAAAAATTGGAAATCTTTTGAAAAAATTGGAAATCTTTTGAAAAAATTGGAAATCTTTTGAAAAAAAATTGGAAATCTTTTTTATAAAAAAATATTTCCAATTTTTTTCAATCTTTTGAAATTTTTAATATTTATTTATTATTTTTAGAATTCAAAACCACCTCTCAAATCTAAACTATAAGTATATATTAGCTAATCATAAGGATATATATGTATATTTACCTTTTATAAAACCTCCATAGTGGAAGAATTAGAGCTTCAGATGTAATAAAATGTTTAAAGTAGTTTAAAATCAAACTTTAAACTATTTTTAAAATATATGAGTTTAGAAAAAATTGAAAATCTTTTTTTTTAATTGGAAATCTTTTGAAAAAAAATTGGAAATCTTTTGAAAAAATTGGAAATCTTTTGAAAAAATTGGAAATCTTTTGAAAAAATTGGAAATCTTTTTTATAAAAAAATATTTCCAATTTTTTTCAATCTTTTGAAATTTTTAATATTTATTTATTATTTTTAGAATTCAAAACCACCTCTCAAATCTAAACTATAAGTATATATTAGCTAATCATAAGGATATATATGTATATTTACCTTTTATAAAACCTCCATAGTGGAAGAATTAGAGCTTCAGATGTAATAAAATGTTTAAAGTAGTTTAAAATCAAACTTTAAACTATTTTTAAAATATATGAGTTTAGAAAAAATTGAAAATCTTTTTTTTTAATTGGAAATCTTTTGAAAAAAAATTGGAAATCTTTTTTATAAAGAATTTAGAAATCAGTTTCTAATAAAAGTTTGAATTTTAAAAAATATATTTGAAACTAATTATTTGAGAGAATTAAAATTATATTTTTATTATTTATTTAAATAATTATTTAAGATAATCGTCATATGTATAAATATAAAACAATAGGAAAACAATCAATAAATTGTGTTTGTCCAAGTGGTGGATGGATCCATTTAAATGTCAACCACCCCCGGGTTCGAATCCCCTCTCCTACCTTTCAAAAGGTTTTTTTTTAAAATTATTAATTATTTAAAATATTAAAAATCAATATTTAACGGAATGTTATTGTTGACTAACGGATAAATGGTCAATGTATGTAAAAGTCGAATTTTGTTAGTTGATGTATGAAATTTGAAAATATTATGTGTTGATGATGTTTTCTTGCAGGTATGAGTTAAGTATCTTGACCGGAATCTATATGATAGTATGAATCGGCCGATTTCCCAATAGGGGAACATGCAAAGTCCTGCAAGATACATAGCATAGCTGTATATTACTGAAGATTCCACGCTTGAAGAATCTTGAAAGGTAATTTCGAATCTCGAAAGGAGAATCTAATCGGACGGCCGAGATTCTCCGTATAATATCAAGCTTTCGTCATCTTTATATATGAAGAATATAAAAGGATATTATAATGTAAGAGGAGAGGAAGAGGGTCATTCGTGACATCAGCAGAACAATAAACTATAATTAGACAAGGATATTATAACGTGCAATGATGGTTTAAAGCAAAACAAATCAATATAAAAAGGGTCTCATCTCTCATGCATCTTTTGTTGATCTCCTAAACCTAAAATTAGATTAAGAAAACCATAATGTATAATTAGGGCTTTAACAAGTCGGATATAATGTTTTTGTTTCAAAAATATGTTGGATCTCCTCTCCATTCCAGCTTCTCCGCGCGTCCAGCCTTCGTTCTTGCAGTTCTTTTTGGCTTGTACTAGACCACCTTGAGTGTGTCGGCTTGTATTTCTTGGGTTTCTTATTTTCCTTCTTCTCTTGGGTTGTGTCTCTCTGCTACTCAAATAAGTTGCTAAGCAACATGTAAACTTTAAAATGGTATAAATTTAATATGATTAGCAAAAAAAAAAATGTGGATATAGGCTTTGATTGGTAACCTTGCGGAATTGCGGAATGACGTTTCAAACGCAATTCCGCAAATATTTTGCCAATCAACAAAATTTGCAGAATGAAAAACCACCCTCAAAAACTCAAGTTTGCGTTTTCGCGGACAAAAATATAAAAGCAATTGACATTAAGTGAAAAAATGAGTTTTAGTTGCTTATTTACAAAATCAACACTTTCATAATATTAAATTATATGATAACACCATTTTAAACAAAATATAATTTGTTTTATAATATTATAAAACTATACTACAATCTTTTATAGTATTATAAAATGCCAATCTATTAATAAAAATATATTGAAAATAAGTTAAATATTTATAACAAGAAATAAAGTATTTTTAATAAATTTTAGTCATTTTCATATTTATAATAATTAGTTTAATTATTGATATTTATTTTTAATAATAAAGAAAATACCATATAAAATACTTTAATCAATTTAATATATATTTCGCGGTTCCGCAAATTTTAAATATTTCTACAGTTTAATTAATTTTTTCTACAGTTTAATTATTTTTTCCGCCTTTCCGCCATTGAGTGATGGTTACCTATCGGAGTCATAATCTATTCTATTACTGAATCATCGAAACCGATGTGAGTACCACAATTGATGATGTGTATTATTGGTATCTGACCATAATCTGTCCTTTCGGTCAATACAATGAAAAAATTACATGTTTGCATTATTGCATACATAAAATATAAAATATAAGACAATTCTCTTTTAAAAAATACAAAATATTTATTGTTAATAAAATAACATATACAAAATGACTAAAATAGCCTTTATTAATAATAAAACAAATAAAGATTAAGTTATCCATAATGAATAGTATATTTAATATACATAAATATTTTAATATCTACCAAATATTTATTTTAAAATCATAATGAGTCTAAATTTCATATTCTTAATCTTTAAGTCCTAAAATCTAGATCCTAAACTCCATGACAAAAAAATCTAAATACTAATTCTTAACCATATAACACTAACATTATATGTATTTTTAATAATCTTAATAAATGCTACTTTAATCATTTTTCTTGTTTTGTATTGAAATTAAAACATGTTATTGTTGGAACAAAAAACATGTTTTAGTGTCATCACATGATATTTCTATTAAATATATTATTATTTATTATTTATACCACAAGATTAATAAATATATTTATATATTTATTCAACAATAGTAATTGTCGGTTCTGTAAAGCAAAATCACATACGCTGACACATGAAGATACGGTGTCCAAGGATTCCGAAATTAAAATATTTATCTAAACTCTGGATAATAAATATCAGTCCCAGTTCCTTTCACGTCGTCACACGTGGATGACTCTCATCAAAACGCATCGTTCTGTTGCTTACGCAAGCACACAAGAGACCGATTCGATTCCAAAGTCTCTTCCTTTCGTTGCAAAAGCTTACGAGTCTTCCATTAATGTAAGCGGCCATATATCACTCTCTGCTGATGTAGCAGCTACCTTCCCTCGAGTGCTTCAAGTGTAAGTCTTTCCCCCCCCCCCCGAAATTTCTGTTAGTGGAAACAAAATCGAATCTTCTACTTTTAGCTTAAAGCTCTGTTTTTTTTTTCTTAAACTTAGTTCTTGGTTTGCTCTGTTTTCTCTCCAAGGAAGACAACTCGTGGTAGTAGCGTCTCCCTTTTGAGTTCGGTTCTCTAGGACTAACTAAAACTCTGAACTTTGGTCTCTTATTAAAGTGCAAGTTTTGGACTTTTGCAATTGGATGTTGTTTGCTACGAAATGTTGTGCTGATTTCGCATTTGTGGAGTTTTGGGCTTTTTATTTTTGCTGCGGTGACTTTTGTCCTCTTTGAAAGTTTTCCCCTTTTAAAAAGAAAAAAGTTTGAGACTTTGTTGCAAGTTGCAGAGCTAGTTTATTCTTTTCTGCAACTTATTAGGAACAGTTCTTGAATTGATTTTGTGACGTCTTCTATGTTGTAGGTTACTACTGGTGGAAGTTTGATTTATTAACTTTGCTACGTGAAGGGTTTTCAAGGATCTCTTTTGCTTGTAAGATTCACATGCTGTCTTTGATTTCCTGTAATTCATTTTTATTAGTGTGATTCAAGAACAATACTTGTTGTTGTTGTTGTAGAGGTGTGTTTTGGTCAGCTAATCATCAACCAAATGGAACACCCTTTTGCTTCCAGAGACAAGGGTTTTGGTTATCAAGATATGTCAGCAGAAGATATGGATGGTTTAAGCTTTGGTTCTGGTGTTACGAATTTGATCTCTGATGATATGCTTAACTCCTCAGAGCTTATGAATTTTGACTCTATCGCCACATGGTGTAACAGCCCTTCTTCCCCGACTGATATCTTGTTTGCTCAATATGGTCTATCGACCTCTCAGTCTATGCCCTTTGGAGCTATCACTTCATCTCATGCAGCTGAGCCGAGGGCTGCTACTTTTTCGAGTCTTACTCGCTCATTCCATGATTTGGAAAGCTCTTACTATGGTGAAGATAGATCGTCATTACCGGAAATGAGCTCTCAGTTTCATTGCTCTTTAGATGGTGATGAGTTAAGTGGTAAACGACGCAGGGTGGCTATTCCTAAGACATCGCTCATTCCTAACTTGATGAACTGTACTGTTCCAAGGTCTTTGAGCCACTCACTAGATGAGAAGATGCTTAAGGCACTACGCTTGTTCATAGAGTCCTCAGGTTCAGGAGAGGGCATTTTAGCACAAGTTTGGACTCCTATTAAGATAGGAGACCAGCACATGCTCAGTACATGTGATCAGGCTTATTTGCTTGACCCCAGGCTGTCTCGGTACCGTGAAGTCTCAAGGAAATTCACTTTTGCTTCTGAAGCAAATCAGTGTTCTTTCCCGGGTCTTCCAGGCCGTGTCTTCATCTCCGGAGTACCTGAGTGGACATCAAACGTTTTGTATTACAAGACGGATGAGTATCTGCGTATGAAGCATGCAGTAGATAATGAAGTCCGTGGTTCCATTGCTATACCTGTCCTTGAAACATCTGGTACAAGTTGTTGTGCCGTCATCGAGCTCGTCACTTTCAAGGAAAAACCCAATTTTGATATGGAAATGGACTCTGTTTGCCGTGCTCTTCAGGTTGATTCACTTTCTCTCTCTCTTTTTCTTTCTCCAAGTCTCTGTGTTTCTGCAATTCTTTCATTCTCTCACTCAACATTGATTTCATCACCATCAACACCTGTTAGCTGGTTGAGTTCTAGGCCCTTCCACACATTCTAGGCAAAACCATTGAACATAGAGAACTTGTGTCAATTTTGTCGCAAACAATCTGGATTTTAAACTTTATGCAAGCTTGATTTAGGGTCTGAGAATCCTTGTTGGCTTAAGAACTGCCCGAGTCTTGTGCCTTTGTCAATGAAAGCTTCCTAGGCAGCTCAGGAGACAATTTATTGTGGTTGCAACCTGAGGTTACAAAATGCAGTTACTGATTACCTGTATTGCACCAAATATGTCGAAAAGGATCGTATAAAAGTGGTATTGGCGGAGAGATTCATGTTTGTCATTTCATTTTTTCAGGCTGTAAACTTGCGGACATCAGCGTGCCCTCGCCCTCAGGTAACATCTGAACCAAACAAAAACTTCACTATATCAGCATTTTATGCCTCAATCTATTTGTATGTCTGCCTTTCAGTACCTTTCAAGTAATCAAAGAGACGCCTTAGCTGAAATACAAGATGTTCTCCGAGCAGTATGTCATGCACACAGGTTGCCTTTAGCTCTAGCCTGGATTCCTTGTAGTTACGGCAAGGGGAGAAAGAATCAATCTGTAAAGGTGCATGGATCAAACTCAGGTGAAAGTTGTGTTCTTTGCGTAGAGGAGACAGCTTGTTATGTGAATGATATGGAGATGGAAGGTTTTGTGCACGTTTGTTTGGAGCATTGTCTAAGAGAAAAAGAAGGAATTGTTGGCAAAGCTTTCGTATCAAACCAACCGTTCTTTTCTTCTGATGTGAAGGCTTATGACATCAGTGAGTACCCTCTTGTTCAGCATGCTCGAAAGTACGGTCTAAACGCTGCTGTTGCTATAAAACTGAGGAGCACTTACACTGGTGAAGATGATTACATACTTGAACTTTTCTTGCCTCCAAGTATGAAAGGAAGCTTGGAGCAACAGCTTCTATTGGACAGCCTTTCGGGTACTATGCAGAGAATTTGTCGAACTCTTAGAACTGTTTCTTATGTGGGAGCAACTAAAAAGGAAGTGAGTAAAGATGGATTGTCTAAGTTCCCGCAGACCACATGTTCAGGAAACTTTCAGACAATAGTATCAGATTCTGAACTTAACTCTACTGGAAATATATTTTCCGATATGTCCTCTGATAAAAATAACAGTAGCACAGGCTCTCAAGGCACTTATGAGCAGGTATGTGATGAAACTTGATTATTCTATAGATATTGTGAACCGAAACTTACTAGACTGAGCATTGGGTATTTTAGCTTCTTTCTTTTTTTTCTTTCTTTCTTCATAGGATATGAGCAAAGCTAGAACACCAGAGAAGAAGAAAAGCACAACAGAGAAGAATGTGAGCTTAAGTGTTCTCCAACAACATTTTTCTGGGAGTCTAAAGGATGCTGCAAAGAGCCTTGGTGGTGAGTTTTCAACATTTTCATTGATGGATTTTATTGTCGGACAAACTTTCTAAAACTTGACTTGTATCTAACGCTCTATTTGCAGTTTGTCCCACTACACTAAAACGGATATGCAGACAACATGGGATCATGAGGTGGCCATCTCGCAAGATAAATAAAGTGAACAGGTCGTTAAGGAAAATACAGACGGTGCTTGACTCTGTCCAGGGTGTGGAAGGAGGACTGAAGTTTGACTCAGCGACAGGCGAGTTCGTTGCAGTTTGCCCTTTTATCAAAGAACTTGATACCCCGAAGGATCCTGTTAGATGTCCGGAAGATGTGGCTCAAGATACTTCGTTTGAGCTCTTGGAAGCTAAATCAGTCGACAATGCAATTAAGTTAGAGGAGGACATCATCACAAAAGGTAAGTAAATCTCTATACCATACACCTTAGATGGAGAGACTAGAATCTTAAGCCACTTTTTTGGTTGTGCAGGATCATTAGTTGATCCCAGTGGTCAGCAATGGGCTTGGATGGCCGAACAATCTAGCTTCCATGGCAGTGAAGGAATAAAGAACAATGGCAACTTAAGCTCTCAGACAATCAGATGCAGTGGCAATATCAACGAACCTAACCAGTCCATGTCATGCAGCATGTCAGGTTCATCAAATGGCTCAGGTGCAGTTATGCTACGAAGCTCATCTACTTCCATGGACGATTGTAACCAAGTGAGGTCCCACAAAAGCAATAGCAGCGAGAGTGAATCAACAACGCTTACTGTAAAGGCTACTTATAGAGAAGACACCATACGTTTCAAGTTTGAGCCGTCGCTTGGGTATTCTCAGCTATACAAAGAAGTTGGGAGACGGTTTAAACTGCAAGAGGAGTCGTTTCAACTCAAGTACTTAGACGACGAAGAAGAATGGGTGATGCTGGTTACAGATTCTGATCTCCAAGAGTGTTTGGAGATATTACATGGTATGGGAAAACAAACGGTGAAGTTCCTAGTTCGTGATTTGCCTGCGCCTACAGGTAGTTCTGCTGGCAGCAACGGTTACCTAGGAACAGGTTTATGACATCTACTGCTCAGTTATGTTATCCCCTGTGAAAGAATGTTGTTTTTTTCTCCATATATTAGTTTGATTATAAAGAAAAAGGTATGAGGAAATAAACACTTGTGGTGTAGTGGAGTCAGGGTACTACTGTATATGTTTATCCGTTTCTATAAATCGGAGAATAACAAGTTGGATGTCTAGCCATATTACTAGTCTTAGAAAATTAGTTCGGTTCTGTATCACTAAGCAAAACGGTTTGGTCCTAAAGATGAATATAAATGGCACCAACACCAAGTGTTAAAAACAAGCCCAGTGAGACGACACAGAGTAAATGGGAAAGGAAATGAAACCTGTTTCTATCTTCGTTGTCTTTCTTCTTCTTAGTTATCTCTGGTATGTTTAAACAAAAAAAAAAAAGAAGTTATCTCTGGTATGTTTCTTGACAGATTTTTGCTAGTAGTTAAGTTCATATTGCGCTTGTTTTCCGAGTACTACTTCTCTGTGATCATAGCAAATTTATGATACATCTATTTCCTTTTGTTATAATAGGGAAGGCTTGAAAGAATACGGTGGTGCTGTTGGTTTCAGTTTTTGTATCTGAGATTTTGAAGATTATAAAGATTTATTCAAGATTTTTAACAATTTGTTTTTTCTAGTAATTTAGAAGTATGTTTCCATATAAAAATGTACAAAAATTTTTGGGGACGGAAACTAATGTTTTAAGAGGCTGTGTCCAAATCCAGCTTTTGTTATACAAGATGCCAGTGACAACAAGGGGGCTAAAGGTGGAAGATGCCATTGTGGTGGAGGCAGGAATGCAAGTGCTCATACACCTTCTGCAACGATCAATCCTAGTCACAATTTCTAAGCGATCGCTAATAGCCTAATACATTATGGCCGCAATGTCTGAATATTAGTCACCGATGCACTATGGCCGCAATGTTTGAATATTAGTTTGTTATGTTCCTTTCACAAGTTTTAGTCATGGTTTGTGTAATAAAATGCCAGTGAAATGGTCCCAAGTATAACGATATAATAATGTAATATGAAACACATAATAATGAAACTACGACTTTGACTACGAGAGAAGAAAACGTGCGATTATTTTTTGTGTGTGTTAAGATCATACATGTGTCCCTTGCCCTCCGTGTCAATGCCAGGTCGACTCAGCCCTCCGAGTCACGCTTCTATTTGATTTTCACGATGACAGCTAAATAGCATAGCACCACGACAAGGGCAGGAATCCATTTATACATACGTTTAATTAACTCCAACATGAAACAAAGAGTGTAAAGAGAAAGAATGGCCATGGCCACGAATTCAGTTTCTTCCTTCGCCATCTTTTTCATCCAACCCCGTATTTCTCATTATTTTGTTACAAAAGTTGATTAGTAGGATTTAGATAATAATATGGTCTCTTGGTGATCGATCGCATGCAAGTTCCGTTACATATGCATACTGTAACAAATTTTGACTTTAAAAGTTTATCTTAATATGAACTGAGCAGAAGTGCCGGAGACAAAAGCGCAGGATAGAAAATGTCTTCAAGAATACGGCGGTGACGTGGGTTTCCGCTTCTGTGCGCCTCTGATATATCCGTCTTTCTGCTATCGGAGATGCCGTGAGAACAAGGGGGCCAAAGGTGGAAGATGCCGTTCAGGAGAGGTCGGAACTGGTAGTGTGAAATGCTTATGCGATTTCTGCAGCGACAAGCCTTAGTCAAGCTCTAAGCGATCGTTACAAACTTTGCTAGCAGACGCAGACACCTTGTTTTGGTTTGAATCTTGTATGTCATGGCTTGTGTAATAGTAAAAGCAAATGGTTCAAGTAGTAATGTAGTACGTATAATTAATAAATAAGGGAAGGTTGTAACTGGTAAACATGTTTAGGAATTGGTGGAATGAAGATTAATGGAATAACATGAGTGGAATGTAGAGAAAAAATGGAATAGATTCATTCCATTCATTTTCTATCGTTTTTAATGGAATAATTCTCTTTGTAACTCGCTTATATATATACAAATATTTGCAATCCAGTTGCACCTGAAATAAAGAGACGTACGTACAATTTTGTTTTCGTTCTTGTTGAAAAATATGTATAACTGTGAAATCACAGAAAACAAAATAAAACAACAAAATGAAATAAATATTACATAACTAAAAACTGCATATTAGAATTATGAAAAAATATGTCACTGGATAAATTTTATAGAATTATTAGAATATAATATAAAATACAAATAAAAATAAAAATATTTAAATGTATTTCTATATTATTAAATACCCGTTATAGCAAGAATTATAATTATCAATATTTGTAAATACAATAAGTATGCCATATAAGATCTAGAAGTAGCTGAGGCTCGCATGGTTTGATCATATGGTTGATGGCAACGAAAGTAATTTTTAGCTTTCATACTTCGAAACTTTGCATAAGCCAAAAGAATCATCCGAGCCACAGAAAAAAATCTACTTTCCAAAAAGAAAATCTACTACTCTAAAATCTTTCATTTAACATCTACCTGTAGTAGATATGTGACTGTGTCTGACTGCTGTTCGATTGATTTACAGTTAAATCCAACGGTCAATACGTATATGCAACTGTGACGTGTAAACAAGAGATCAGTAATTTACATTATTCTCAAATGAGACATAACCCTCTTCCTTTATTCTCCTATAACCCAAGTGAGTTTATATGACCCATAAGATATTAATTTACATTTATACCCTAAATAAAATAAATAAAAAATAAAATTAAAACAAAACTAAAATCATCGTCGACGCGATAGCTTTCTCCCGTTCCACCACCGAGCTCGCTTCGTTTCCGACGGTTGACCCATGTCGCAACTATCGTGATAGCTTCCTCTGTCGCTTTCCTTGACGGATCCAGCTCCTCCAACTTCGTCTCCTCCGCGATCGAACCATCGTGAAAGTGGCTCAGCCCTCGCCGGCGACAAGGACCCTATGAAAATACGGCACCGTGGCAATCTCTGACGCCTCTGTCCATGAAACCCGACCTGCTCAGCCCCGCGTCCATCGTTCGTGTTGAAGCCAAGCTCGATCTCCTCCAATGGAGACTTCTTCAATATTTACAAAACAGGCCCTCAAACTCTTGATTATTCATGAATGTGACCCAACTATTAAAACGTACAAATTGGTCCTCTTGATTTAGTCCCAAACATTTTAATTGAGAAGATCAGACCTCTTCGAAATTGCACGATGGTCCCTTGTCTCTTGATGATATTCAGTTCAGCCACATACTTTATAATTTGCATGAATAACTTCAAGATTTTGTCCCAAATTTCTAAAGTGTACATTTTAAACCTGTCAAATGCAAATGAACAAACAAATGCAATATTTACATATAAATGCATCATAAAATGATTGAAATGAACTCAAAACAAATATTAAAGCTAATCAAAATAGTGAGATATTGTTTTTTGAAAATTCTATGTAAATATATGGTCTCATTAAAATTATAAATTAATAATTTATATGTATATATATTTTTTATAAGTAAGAATCTATTATTACATTGTTTGTTTTATATTCATAATGGAATTATCTTTTTATTTTCTAAAACCACATTTAAGTTTTATGCAATATATATTACGTACACCTAATAATATAATAAAATTAATATAAATGTAATTTTTTTTAAAAATAATAATTAATGTCAATACACTAAAATCAAATAATTTTATTATCTTAAAATAATAAATATCTTAAAATAAGAAATCTAAATAAGGAAACTTTTGTAAATTAATATTTCTATAAATTAATAAAATTTCAAAATCCCAACATTATTAATTTATAGAGGTTCTATTGTATATAAAACCATTGACTAAGAAAACAGCAACGAAAAAAGCAGCAGTGAGGGAAGCGACAACAAGGGAACCGGAAACGAGGGAAGTGGTAACAGAAGAAGTGATGAAAGAGTGTTACTTATGTGTTATGGAAATTTCTTATGTGTGTGGGACTTATTTATGGGTTAGGGATGCTATTTATGTGTCTTTAAACTTTATATTAGACAAATTTCCTAATGTGTTATTTCTGTCAGATACTACTTGTAAAACTTCATATAACATACAGTCATGTTTCTGTGTTATAATACTGGTACAACTAGTCTAACGATATGATGTAATACTAGGGCAACTAGTACAACTACCACTACATTATATACACGAGGAAGGAAATACTGGTACAACTGGTAAAAGTTCTTCAAATATAACATTTTAAAACTCCATTTGCCTTTTTATAGTTAAATAACAACAAACTATACAAGTTGAAATGTCCTCAGAGTGGTCCATCCTAATTATTTGAAGTTTTACCAATTTTTTTTTTGCAATTATTATACAATCACATAATTTTCCTTGATCTACCTTATACTCTAAAGGTTTGTTTACTAGTTTGTTCACTATATTTTTGGAAAACTTACACATAATATATTTTAACGAAACTAATGATTCCTTTGTATATGGTTCTATGCATTTAAGAATTCAAAGGCTGTACAACTGAGGTATATATATTTTTAATGTGGTACAACTACACAATTCAAATTCTCTACCAAAATACAACTTTGAACAAACTTGTACAACTCAAATTCTGGTACAACTATGTATTAGATTGTACAACTAAAATACTGGTACAACTACTTGTTAATAAGTTATGTTTTAGTTGTTTATCATGTTTTAAATTTAAGCACGTTTTAAGAATAATAGTTGTGCCTTCTTTTGTCTAGTTGTACCAGTTGTACCCGTAAGAGTAATTTTCCCATAGTTTACTTGGTAGTATTAGTTATACCAAAAACCTGTCAAGTTCAACCAAAATATGACAAATAAAAGTTCACTACTAAATCATAAACACACAAGTTCTAAGTTTAACAAAAGCAACACTAAATCTTAAGTTTCACAACATCAACACAAGTCTTATTGTTACACAAAAGCAACACCAACAAAACCAAGCCTGTCTCTTCTTGTCGACTTGTACAATGCGAAGCAAAAACATCCACAATCACATGACCTTTCTCCTTGATGAGTACTCCATATGGAAAAGATGCTTGAATTGTGGGTGCTCGTAAAACCACTTCTTCTCGAATGCATGAAATTCTTTAATTTAATCAACTTGATGAAATGCTTTTGATGACAGCTTGAGGAGAGCTTACAGAGCTTACATAGTATAGTTAACGTTAAATATGTCGTAGTTGTACGAGTAATACAAGTAATACATATAACAGTTCTACAAGTAATACTAGTTTTAATTAGCAATTTGTAAAGTATTACTAAATAAATAAATATTAGTTGTACGAGTGATACAAGTTTTACATATTACAGTTTTATTAGAAATATGAGTAATACATGATTTACATGTTCTAGTTAGAAGTTAAACTTCTTAAACTTTAAGTAGTTGTATCAGTTACACAATTTTACATTTTTAGTTGTATTAGTATTACTAGTTAAACTTATTTCAG
Source organism: Brassica carinata (assembly GCA_016771965.1). Classification (NCBI taxonomy): domain Eukaryota; kingdom Viridiplantae; phylum Streptophyta; class Magnoliopsida; order Brassicales; family Brassicaceae; genus Brassica; species Brassica carinata. The sequence continues at coordinate 53,169,952 of CM028687.1, read as the reverse complement.
TTGTGCTAGTCACACTCTCCTCTTAAGTACAACTAAGTCTACTAGAACCAGCTATTTATAATATATATCCTAGTTGTACCATATTACAAAAAGTAGTCTGATTTTTACCTCTATAGCATTATGTTCTTGAAATGTGTGAGCATCACCGTGATTCAACCCTATTTCTTTGGGATTTTCTCCTTGTTCCGAAGAATGTGTCCTCCCTAGTAGAAGACCCAGAAAGAGGTGCAATGGGATGGTCTTCCGTGTTCGCCCGTGGAGGATTTTGTGACCTCGTCGCCTCTGCTGACCGTGTTTCTTCACTGTCGGACTGAGTAGGAGAACCGCTCGAATTAGGAGAAATGGCCGGAGTAGGGACCTGCGGAAATTATATAACTAGTATAACTAATTCAACTTGTAAACAATTTATTATCCAAATCAGATATTAAACATTGAAAACATATTTATGTATTTTGACACATGCAGACGGAGAAAGATTAGACCAATATGTTTCATTGGTAATACATCATTCTATTTATAGCATCATTCATACATTGAAAATAAAAAATAAAATATCACCATATTATTTTCAAAGTTGTATTAGTTATGTGTTCTAATTGTATAAGTTATACTAGTTCTAATTGTACCATTAATACTAGTTTTAGTTGTACTAGTTTGAGTTGTACTACTTGCACTAGTTTGAGTTGTACTAGTTGTACTAGTAATACTCTGCGTTCTTCTTTATCATAAACTCGTACATAAAAGATGAAATTCGATTTTGAATAAGATATAGTTGATTAAATATGACTATGGATTGATCGATTTGGGGATAAAAAGAGAAAGTTAGTGAATATTTGAAGATTTTTTTTATTTTGTTTTGAAGTGAAGAAGTTGAAGAAAACATCAATGGAGTAAGAGGAAGAAAAAGAAGAATGATTAGGGTTAAAATCGGGTCGGGTTATGGGTCGGATTATGGGTTGAATTCTGGGTAGGATAGGAATGGCATGGGTCTGTAAATATTTCAAAATCCATAGGTTTTTTTGCTATTTTACCTACTTTTTTATTTAAATTTAAATAAAAAATAAAATTAAATAGAAATAGGGTCATGAGAGAATTGTTGAACTCCCATGTGGGTTACTTCAGAATTTGATCCAATTTTGTTCCGTTGTTGGATACATATAAGCGAGTTCGACTCCGCTTGTGACTCAGCATACGAGGTGTCTATCCCTCCTACACAATATGCTTTCACAAGCCGAGTCAAACCGGGTCGACCAGCTCTCCGTGCCACGCTTTGTTTTTCATGCCATTTTTTTCATTATAACCTCACAATATTGATATATAGCATATCACAACGACAAGTTGACTATTGAGCATGAGTCCATTTATACATACGTTAAGTCGAAAGTGAAACAAAGAGTGTAAAGAAAGAGAGATATAGATATATATGATTTCAGTCATAGCCAAGTATATAATCGTATTTTGAAATAAAAGTATGTTAAAAAAATGGTTTGGTCGAAAAGACGGTTCAGAAAAAAAAAAACGAAGTCAGTTTCTTACTTCGCCATATTTTTCATCATCTTTCTGGTTATGTTTGGTAAATTAAATAAATCTCTATTTCTTATTTCGTTATATTTCTTTTCGATTTATAGGAAATGCCTCTTGGTGATTGCATGCAAGTTTCGTTATATATGTGACATATATTTTCTTATGTCTTTATTTGAATTGAGCAGAAGTGCCGGAGACTGAAGCGCAAGATAGAAGATGCCTTAAAGAATACGGCGCCGACGTGGGTTTCAGTTTCTGCGCGCCTCGGATATATCCGTCGTTCTGTTATCGGAGATGCTGTCAGAACAAGGGCGGTATTAGCGATAAGTTAAGATATTCATGAGATAAGAATAGACTTAGATCAATAGATGTTATCTCCTTGTAATTAGGATCTCAAGTCTATCACTAATGTTGTATAAATACTGAACATGTTACCATAAATAAACCAACGAAAACAGTTTGACATGGTATCAGAGCTTCTTCCTGACTCTTGATATCGATTTTTTCACTTATTTTTTCTCTATTCTTGCTCGATTTCAATAAGGAATCATGAGCGGTGAACAATCTCCTGTTGCAACCAAAGACAAACACTACAAGAAAACACGTTTTATCGAGGAAAAGTAGCGAGGAAAAAAAGTCCTCGTAGATTTACGTGTGTTCTACGAGTTCCTTACGGGGAAAAAATCAACGTAATTTCATTGTAAAAGAACGACAAAAAATTTTCCCCGTAAAAATCAGGTAACTTAACATAGTTTTTACGAGGAAATAAGGTTTCGACCTCAAGAAGACGTAAACTTAACGAGTTCTTTACGACGAAAAGTTATACATGGATTTAGCAACGTAATCTCGAGTATAACAACTTTTTTGCTGTGAACACGTTTTTGTTTCGGCTCCCATCTATACTTTCCTCGTAAATTTCTAGTAAAATTTCACCTACCAATTTCGAAAACTTCCTATAAATACGTCCCTTGTGTTTCTTTTGAAGAACACACCAAAAAAAAAACTAAAAACGTGAAAGAAAATAAAATGTTGGGTGATGGGAATATTTGCGAGTTACGGAGGTGGATGTATACGCACAGAGATGCTAGCGGAAGAGTGATGAAAGAATATCTCGAAGAACTGGAGACATTTATGCATCAAGCAGATTCTACACCGCTCGCCCAAGAAAGCGGTAAGATGTTCTGTCCTTGTCGGAAATGCAACAATTCAAAATTGGCAACTCGTGAAAATGTATGTAAGCATTTAATAAATAGAGGTTTCACGCCAAATTACTATATCTGGTTTCAACATGGAAAATGTTATAATTATGGGAATGAAGCTAGTAGTAGTAATAACAATTATCAGGATGAACCAGTTGATCATTTTCATAATGAACATAGTTACCATTAGGAGGAGCAGATGGTAGATTATGATAGGGTTCATGATATGGTAGCTGATGCATTTGTAACTCATGATGAAGTTGAAGAATCTAACATAGATGCAAAATTTTTTTATGAAATGTTAGATGCTATGAATCAGCCAATTTACATTGGTTGTAGAGAAGGTCTCTCTAAATTGTCGTTGGCTGCTAGAAAGATGAATATTAAAACTGATCACAATCTACCTGAAAGTTGCATGGATGCATGGGTAGACTTGTTTAAAGAGTATTTGCCGGAAGACAATGTGTCTGCTGAATCTTATTATGAGATTCAGAAACTGGTTTATAGTCTTGGGCTGCCTTCGAAGATGATAGAAGTTTGCATCGAAAATTGCATGATCTACTGGGGAGATGATGAGAAGTTAGAAGAATGTCGATTCTGCAAGGAGCCACGCTTCAAACCGCAAGGACGAGGACGTAGTAAGGTAACGTACCAAAGGATGTGGTATCTACCAATTACAAACATATTGAAAAGATTGTACCAATCTGAGCAGACTGCTGGAGGGATGAGATGGCATGCCGAGCATACTCAGACGGATGGTGAGATGACTCATCCATCAGATGCAAAAGCCTGGAAACATTTTAACAAAGTACATCCACAATTCGCTAGCAATAGCCAAAATGTGTATCTTGGATTATGCACAGATGGATTTAGTCCATTTGGAATGTCACGGAGACAATATTCATTGTGGCCAGTCTTTCTTACGCCATACAACCTGCCACCGGAGATGTGCAAGTAACGAGAGTTTCTATTCTTGACCATATTTATACTTGGTCCGAACCATCCAAAAAGGTCTCTGGATGTATTTATACAACCACTGATAAAATAGTTGAAAGATTTGTGGTCAACAGGGGTGAGGACGTATGATTGCTCAACGAAGACAATGCGAGCGATGCTTTTGTGGACCATAAGTGACTTTCCTGCATATGGGATGTTGTCTGGATGGATTACACATGGAAGATTATCTTGTCCATATTGTAATGGAATGACAGATGCGTTTTAACTGAAGAATGGTAGGAAGATAAATTGGTTCGATTGTCACCGTCGATTTCTGCCCATTTGCCATCCGTACCAAATAAACAAGAAATTGTTTAGGCACAAAAGGGTTGTGAGAGACACTCCTCCATATTTAACTGGAGAACAATTTGAAGTGCTAATCGATTACTACGGAGCTTAAGAAACAGTCCATCACGGTGGTAATTGGTTTATTCTGGGTAATATGCCTGATTTTTACGGAGTTCAACACAACTGACACAAGAAGAGTATATTTTGGGAGTTGCCATATTGGAAGGATCTTCTATTGCGCCACAACCTCGGTGTGATGCATATAGAGAATAATTTTTTTGAGAACATCCTGAATGCGATATTGAATGTCCCAGGAAAGACAAAAGACAGCAAAAAAGTCGAGGTTGGACTTGCCTGATATTTGCTCAAGAAGCGAGTTACATATAAAAAGCAATGGACAAGTTCCCGTTCCAATATTTAGATTGTCTTCAGATCAAAAGTCGGTGTTATTCAACTAGGTGGCATCAGAAGTGAAGTTTTCCGATTGGTATGTTTCAAATCTCTCTAGATGTGTTGAAAAGGGTCAAAAGTTCTCCGAGATGAAGAGTCATGATTGTCATGTTTTTATGCAACGATTACTTCCCTTTACATTTGCCGAGCTACTTCCAACAAATGTACATGAAGCACTTGCAGATGATATATTACGTACGCATTTATTTTTTATTACTTTATAATATGTACAAATAAATAATATGACTACTAATTTGTTTAATTGTTTTTGGAATATACAAGGCACTGGAGCATTTTTCAGGGATCTGAGCACACACACTCTTAAAGAGGATGTCGTACAACAACTTCATGAGAACATTCCCATCTTATTGTGCAACTTAGAAAAGATATTTCCTCTGGCGTTTTTTGACGTCATGCAGCATCTAGTTGTCCACCTCCCGCATGAGGATTTGCTTCGTGGACCTGCACATTAGGGATGGATGTATCAGTATGAGCGGGCCATAAAATATTTGAAGGGAAAGCCAAAAACCTTGCAAAAGTTGAAGGTTCTATAATTGCTGGAAGTTTGACGGAAGAAACATCTCACTTCACATGATGGTGGTGTCACGCCAACATATGCGGTTGATGGTGTTTCAGACATCTTTAGCCAAATTGGACGAATGGGTGGGAAACTGAAAGAGGTTTGGTGGCCGAGTGATGCAAACGCCCATAGTGCACACACTTATATTCTACTCAATTGCGAGGATCCATTGATGCGTTATTTCGAAAGGTAACATATATGGAAACTTCTAAACACATATATATGTATAAATTATATAATTTTCAAAATGATTTATTAATAAAAATATGATTTTACAGCCTATTTGTTACTCAAGTTGAAAAAACATTTCCAGGTATATCCACAAGTGAGGTAAACAGAAGAAAAGATCAACACCTAGGGCTGGAATTATTATTCGAGATCCGGATCCGATCCGAGATCCGATCTGGATCCGCTCCGAAAATAGGATATCTGGAGCACCCGGATCCGGATAGTAAAATGCCGGATCCGGATCCGGATAGTAAAATGCCGGATCCGTCGAATCCGGATCCGGATATCTGGAATTTTAAGTCCGGATATCCGGATTCGGATCCGTTTTTTTAATATATATAAATTTATTTTTTATTAATAATTATTGCTAATTTATTAATATTTATACATAAAATTAGTCTTATAATATTACATTTTAATTTTAATAATATTATATGAATAAATACATTTATAAATTTTGTAAAAAAATTAATTTATTAAATACTTATAGATTTTTTTGTATTTTAAAAAATATTTTTATTATTTTTAATTATTTTGACGAATCCGGATCCGAATCCAGATACTCCCGGATATCATGATATCTAGACGGGTATCTGGAATCCGGATATCCGGAAGGCAAGGATCCGGATCCGGATATTAAAATCACGGATCTGACGGATACGGATCCGGGTACCCCGAATATCCCTGATATCCGGATCCGTCCCATCCCTATCAACACTTTATTAAGTGGTTGAAGAGTCAGGTATTCACCAATAGTATGATTAATTTTTTTTGGCATACATGATCTATATTCACACCGTTAGTATGATATTAATTTCAGCGTTCTCATTATCTTTGCAGGTTGATTATGAAGATCCAGATTACCCCACATGGTTTCACGAATTTTTTCAAGGTCCACTTGCGAAGGTCACCACATCACCGATGTATTTCACACGAGTCTTTACTTTTCATACATATGAGTATGGTAGACACCGGGCGACGAGTAATTATGGAATATGTGTGAAAGGCGTAACAGATTTCTACGGATCTTGCATGACATTATTGAGGTGGAATTCCCAGGGTTATTGAAGCTGAAATGCGTCCTCTTCAAATGTGACTGGTTCGACCCCGTCGTCAACAGAGGTGTTCGGTTTAACAAATTCCGTGTAGTTGATGTCAATGGTGGACGAAGGTACAACAAATTTGAGCCTTTCATACTAGCTTCACAAGCAGACCAAGTTAGCTTCCTTCCATACCCTCGGATGAGAGAATCGGGAATAAATTGGTTAGCCGTTATCAAAGTTACACCTTGTGGACGAATAATCAGCGGAGAAGAACTACCTTTGCAAGATGAACACATTAATGAAGTCGAGGAACCTGAACAACAAACTGATGACATCCTTCTTATTGATCCGCATAATCGTGAGTACGAAGATCTTCCCAACGATACCACGGATGATGTTGTTGAAGACGAGTTTAATGAAAATGATGATGTTTCTAGTGATGACAAGAATGTCAATGATGTCCGAATGACGATGTAATTTTTTCTGACTTAATGCATGTCTTTAGTTTGTTTCATAAAGAAAATGAAAATTATATAATTTCAGGTTGTGTAAGACAATGGGGTTTGTGGTTTGGAAAAAAGAGATTAAAATGTATAAGTGAGGGAACTTGGGGGTTTGAGGTTTGGGGTTTTGGATATTAGGGATTTACATCATTTCCTCGTAAAATCCTCGTTAAAGAAAACACGGGCCTTGTTAATTCCTCGTAAAGTCCTCGTTACCTTACGAGTACTTTACAACAAAATATTTAAATTAAATTATAAAATTTCAGTTTGTGTAGAAACAATGTAGTTTTGGGGTTTGGAAATATCCAATTGATATTTAGTTTGATTATAATGTATATAGCTTAAAGAACTTGCGGTTTGAGGTTTAGGGTTTTCGATATTAGGGATTTATATAATTTCCTCGTAAAATCCTCGTTAAAGAAAACACGGCCTTGTTAATTCCTCGTTAAAACCCATTTCCTCAGAAAATACTTGTTACCTTCACGAGAACTTTGACGAAATCATAAAATTAAATTATTAAATTTCAGTTTCTATAGAAACAATGTAGTTTTGGGGTTTGGAAATATCCAATGGATATTTAGTTTGTTTATCAAGAAAATGAAAATTATATAATTTCAGGTTGTGTAAGACAATGGGGTTTGTGGTTTGGAAAAAAGAGATTAAAATGTATAAGTGAGGGAACTTGGGGGTTTGAGGTTTGGGGTTTTGGATATTAGGGATTTACATCATTTCCTCGTAAAATCCTCGTTAAAGAAAACACGGGCCTTGTTAATTCCTCGTAAAGTCCTCGTTACCTTACGAGTACTTTACAACAAAATATTTAAATTAAATTATAAAATTTCAGTTTGTGTAGAAACAATGTAGTTTTGGGGTTTGGAAATATCCAATTGATATTTAGTTTGATTATAATGTATATAGCTTAAAGAACTTGCGGTTTGAGGTTTAGGGTTTTCGATATTAGGGATTTATATAATTTCCTCGTAAAATCGTCGTTAATGAAAACACGGGCCTTGTTAATTCCTCGTTAAAACCCATTTCCTCGTAAAATACTTGTTACCTTACGAGAACTTTACGACGAAATCATAAAATTAAATTATTAAATTTCAGTTTCTATAGAAACAATGTAGTTTTGGGGTTTGGAAATATCCAATGGATATTTAGTTTGTTTATCAAGAAAATGAAAATTATATAATTTTAGGTTGTGGAAGACAATGGGGTTTGTGGTTTTGAAAGAAGAGATTCAAATGTATAAGTGAGGGAACTTGGGGTTTGAGGTTTGAGATTTGGGATTTTTGGATATTAGGGATTTAAATCATTTCCTCGTAAAATCCTCGTTAAAGAAAACACAGGCCTTGTTAATTCATGGTTAAACCCCCTTTCCTCGTAAAGTCCTCGTTACCTTACGAGTACTTTACGACGAAATATTTAAATTAAATTATAAAATTTCAGTTTGTGTAGAAACAATGTAGTTTTGGGGTTTGGAAATATCCAATTGATATTTAGTTTGTTTATAATGTATATAGCTTAAAATACTTGGGGTTTGAGTTTTGGGGTTTTGGATATTAGGGATTTACATAAGTTCCTCGTAAAATCGTTTTTAATGAAAACACGAGCCTTGTTAATTCCTTGTTAAAACCCATTTCCTCGTAAAGTACTCATTACCTTACGAGGACTTTACGACGAAAATATAAAATTAAATTATAAAATTTCAGTTTCTATAGAAACAATGTAGTTTTGGGGTTTGGAAATATCCAATTGATATTTAGTTTGTTTATAATGTGTACAGCTTAAAGAACAATGTAGGTTTGAGGTTTGTGGTTTTGGATATTAGGGATTTACATCATCTCCTCGTAAGGAACTCGTAAGTTTACGAGAGCTTTACGACGAAATGTAAGAAACAAAAAGACCTTTCTTGCTATTTCCTCAGTACCACATTTCGTCGTACTCGTAAAATAAAAAGACGGGCTTTGTTAATTCCTCGTAAACTAAAAAGACAGGCCTTACTATTTCCTCGTAAGAATACGAGGGCTTTACGACGAAATTTAAGAAATGAAAAGACGGGCCTTGCTATTAACTCGTAAGATCACGAGGGCTTTACGACGAAATGTAATTCTATATATACCGAACCATCTCATTTCCTCATTTCGTAGTGATTTCCTCTCCTTCTCCTTCCAAGGTACTTCCTCTATACTTTCTCTCTAGTTTATTAGGTTGTTAGTTTAGGAAATTTAGTGTTGATTAGGTGGTTAGTGTAGGGAATTTGTAGATAGGTTTATTATGGAATTTGTTGATAATATAGGATGTTGATTTTTAAATGTTAATTAATAATTTACTTATTTCTTTTTTTTCGTATGGTTAATAATAATTTTTTTACAGATGGTTAGAAAGAACAAGCTTACAGCTCATTACAGAGAGATGTTTCGTGAGCCTGATACTCGTACAGACGCATCATCTTCTTCAGCTCCCAGTACTTCGGTTCCTCCGGAGTATGTCTCCGACTCTCAGTCTTCTCAGAGAGTCTCATGATAAGTCATGGATTTTACCTAATTTCAACCATGATTTTTATATGTTTTTGGAAACAAAAGGACACTTTTGGTGTCTTTTATGAGCTTTTACAGGTTCAGGTACTTTTTGGTGAAATATGACCATTTTGGAGCAAAAATGGATACTTTAAGGAGGGTTGTAATGGAATGCTAACTTGAGATAAATCGACCGACGCTCACCATGATGCATCGACCGACGAGACACCATATTAATCGATCGATAGAAGATTGTGACATTGATCGATATGAAAGGCCTCCAAGAATTAATTACGAGTTTAATGAGCTAGACATCTCATTAGGGTTTCACTTCTACCAAATGAGTCCATGGCCGCCTGTTAGGCTATATTAATAGGGTTTTGTATTATTTTAGAGACAAGACTTGCCTAGGGAACTTTTAGACCTAATTTTGAGAGAAACTTCTTGCTACCTTGGAGAGAGAGCTTAGGAATGGAGAGATAGATCCAAACTGCATACAGAGAAGATCTTGAACTCCCTTATTTTTCTCTACTCTTTTACTATTTCTCTTACTATTCTATTTAAAAGTATTATTCAAACCATCATGATTTTGTCTTCCATGAATATGTTTGAGTAGTTTCTCTTGTTAAATTTAGGCTTCTCATTAAGGCTAAACATGCATTGCAATTGATTTAATGCTAGGGTGTTTAAAATATAGTTCTTCATTCTAGTTGTTCTTAATGCTAAGTATAGGATTGATCACCATTATCTTAGATCTTAGGATTAATTTGGATAAGTGAAAACTTAGCAAATCCCTGAAACCCAAAGCTGGTATGTTCCAACTTACATTAAGTGCACGAAAGTAGCCTCTTTGTAAGATTGGAGAACCAATTCAAATCCGATCTTAAAGCTCACTAGAAACGATATCGATAGATAGAGCAATCCTTTGTCGGCGATACATGAAAGGTGTATCGATCGATATTCATATAGAATAATCGATCGACACTTTCTTATACTCATCGAACGATAGTTGATGACTTAAGATCTAGTTGAAGATAATCAATCATTGATTTAACCTTAAGGTTTGAGTTCAGAACTATGAATACTAAAAACCCTAGATATCCTGCATGCTAGTTACACCTGAGAAATAGCCTAAATCTAGCTTTCTTTCCTCTTGCTTAAAACCTAAACCATTTAATCAAGCAATTACTTGCTTATCCCTTTATTTACTGCTTTAAACTTGTTTGTCTAGTTTTATTTCAAAGACTAAACAATCTATTGTGTAATCCTAGAGTCTCTGTTGATTCGATCCCTAAGTACTACAACTGAACCTCTTATTTGAGAGAGTAAAGTCACTCCTTAGGGTAATTTGAGTGATATCAAATTTGGCGATGTTGCCAGGGACTCTTTCTTATTACCATTAGATTTAGTTCAGAATATAGTCTAGACCTTATTTTCGTATTTACTAAAATCTTTTCCTCTTATTGTGCTCTTACAGGTACCTAAGAATGGAGAAGGCAAATTTCGGCAGTCCATCGATCGACACGGACACAACAAAATCGAGCGATATATTGAGCAAGGAATCGACCGACATACCGCCCCGAACATCGATCGATGCCAACCAGCCGGAAGCAGGTAAGTTTTCACTTACCGAATCTGATAATGAGGAAGTAGTCCTAGGCAAACCAACTACCAACACAAATTCTGAATTTGCTGATGAACAGAGAGATGAAATCCCTGTTCAATCTTATTCATCCTCCTCTGAAGATGAGGAACCATAATTGATTTTGCAAGACTACTTAGACCCCATGAAGACCTATTCTAATAGGTCTGCCATCAAAGTACCAGAAGTTGATACCAGAAAATCAAAACTCTACCTTGATTTTATTCTTCTGGTACGAAATAAACCCTTCCCTGGATCTGCTTTGGAGCATCCCCACGAGCACATCGAATATCTAGAAGATCTAGTCTCTGATGACTACAATCGCTGTAAACTTTTTCCTTTTTCCCTTGAGGGAAAAGCCAGAAAGTGGTTGAATCAAATTCCAGCAGGCTCTCTAACTTGCTGGGAGGAAATCAGAAACGCTTTCATAAATCAATTTTTCGATGACGCTCGCTATTGGGATGTACGAGAAAAGTTATCTTACTTATCTCAAGGTCCACATGAATCGTTTAAAAACGCTTGGATCATATTTGAAGGCTATCAACGTGATTGCATTCACCATGGTTACTCAGAACCATAGCTCCTAAATTTCTTTTACGGAGTCGTTAGCCTTCGTTACCAAATCACACTGGATACCGCAAGTGAAGGAAACTTTAGCACTAGGAATCCTAGTAAAGCAAAGCGTTTGAACAGAAATTTAGCTTTGGGAAAATCCTATGAGATCAGTGATAGGAAAATAGAGCCACGCCCGTGGACACGCCCAATTAGCTGAAATCAGGCAGTCATTAGACTCTCTGCACTCAATCATGAGGGAAAAGAAACTTAGACAAACTCTTCCAAGTGAGGATAGTTGTTCTGAAAGACAACTATTTTCTGTCAAAAAAAGTACGTCTCAAGTTTACAACCCGGACGAAGATAGTTTCACCCAAAACTATGATGCCCTAACCAGATCCCATCAAAGAAAAACTGACTCCAGGATAAATCAAGCTTTCACAGGAAATCAGAAAATAGAAAGCGACATGGAGACCAAACTAAACGTTGTTCATCGTGAGCTATTTAAGAAATTAGATGCTCTAAGTGAACAAGTCAAACGATTAGAAGGTAATGTCGCCAAAAACGCAATCACTATCCAGAGGGAGGCAGGACGTCTTCCTGGGCGAACTGATATGAACCCAAGACGTCAAGTTAGTGCTGTACTCTTGAAAAGTGGAAAGCAACTTGTTCCGAAAGTTAAGGAAAAATCTTCGTCAGAAAATTTTTCTGGAGAAGAGATCAAACCCACCCCTAACCCTGTGCTATTCCATGCCAGTAGAGCGGAACCTTCACCAAACAAAAGCAAAGAAAAAAATAGTCAAGACACTGAAGAGGTTGTGATTGACATTCCGGACGATGAGGAAGATTCGGAGGATGAGGTTAATATCGACCGATATGATGAAAACAATATCGATCGACACCAATCCCCTAAGCCGAAAAGTGACTCAGCACCTGCTGGACCTACTATGGAAAGGGTTTATAACCTGATTCCACCTTTTTCTCCACGAAAGTCCGACCGTAAGCGTGAATTGGACAGAGAAGTCTGTAAAGGATCAGAGTTGAGATTCCATTAAGTGATGCTGTCAAAATTTCGCCGACGCTAAAGAAGTACGTTAAAGACATGGTAACTAAAGGTTTTCACGTCGGAGAACATAATATCATGATGATTTTCGAGGAAGTCAGTGCTATAATTCAAGGCGAAATTCCGATCAAGCAAACCGACCCTGGTAGTTTCGTTCTTAGTTGCACCATCCAAGATAAACAATTTCCAAGAGCCCTCTGCGATCTCGGGTCTAGCGTGAATTTGATGCCGCACTCTGTTGCAACATCCCTCGGATATGCGGAGTTTACTCCAGCAAATATCCAACTAGTTCTCGCTGATTGATCTGTCCGAGTCCCGGAAGGAGTGCTTGAGGATGTTCCCGTAATCATCAATGGCTGCACAGTACCAACGGACTTCGTTGTACTTCACTACAAGAACGTACCCAGAGACCCCATTATGTTGGGAAGACCATTTCTTGCAACCGCAAATGCGATAATTGACGTCAAAGAAGGACGCATCTGCCTGAACATTGGAAACATTCCAATGAGATTCGACATGGAAAAAGTAATGACGCACCCTTTGATAGATAGATCATCCTCCTATGTCGATGATATCGACAAGCTTACCCAAAAATCTTTTGAAGATTCATTCCTTGAAAGCCAGATCGAGGACGTGCTCATGGTTGCTCAGGGAGAAGTTTTCAGCATAGATAACCATACGGAGGATTATGCACATTTAATGGACGCAAGAAATGACGATGCCATCAATGATGAAGATGATTCCGAGATAAATATCGATCGATATTTGCAAAACGCTGTCGATCGACAACCATTCTCGAGAGACGATCTAAGCAAGGAAAATGCACCAAAGGTGGAATTGAAACCACTTGCTGCTGGACTCGAATATGCCTACCTTTTTGAAAACACTTATCCCGTTATCGTAAATGCAAATCTTACGAACAGTGAGCTCGCTTTATTGCTGAATAAACTGCGAAAACACAGGAAAGCAATTGGATACTCTCTTGAAGATATCCCAGGAATTTCCCCCGACCTGTGTATGCATCGGATTCATCTTGAAGATGAATCAAAATCATCAATAGAACATCAGAGGCGACTCAACCCTAACCTGAAAGAAGTTTTTAAATAGGAGATCATCAAACTTCTCGATGCCGGTGTAATCTATCCAATCTCAGATAGCAATTGGGTAAGCCTAGTTCACTTGGTGCCTAAGAAAGGAGGCATCACTGTGGTCAAGAACGATAGAGACGAACTTATTCCAAAAAGAACTGTAACTGGACACCGTATGTGCATCGACTACAGGAAACTAAACTCCACGACGCGGAAAGACCATTTTCCTTTACCTTTCATCGATCAAATGTTGGAAAGACTAGCCAATCATCAATACTATTGTTTTCTCGACGGATATTCCGGATTTTTCCAAATTCCTATTCATCCGGATGACCAAGAAAAGACAACCTTCACATGCCCTTACGGAATATTTGCTTACCGTCGGATGCCATTTGGCCTGTGTAACGCCCCTGCTACTTTCCAATGTTGCATGATGTCTATCTTCACTGATATGATAGAAGATTTTATGGAAGTTTTTATGGATGATTTTTCAGTCTATGGATCTGATTTCAAAAGTTGTCTCGATAACCTCTGTAAAATTCTAGCCAGATGCGAGGAAAAGAACTTTGTTCTAAATTGGGAAAATGTCATTTTATGGTTAATGATGGAATTGTTCTTGGACACAAGGTATCTGCTGCTGGAATTGAAGTAGATCGAGCAAAGATAGAAGTAATGATTGGTTTACCTCCACCAACTAACGTAAAGGACATAAGGAGTTTTCTTGGGCATGCTGGATTTTATCGAAGGTTTATAGAAGATTTCAGCAACATTGCCAGACCTCTGACAACACTCCTCTGCAAGGATGTTAAATTCGAATTTACTTCAGAATGTCAGCAGGCTTTTGATAAAATCAAAAAGGATTTGATAACTGCCCCTGTCGTGCAAGCACCCGATTGGAGTCTTCCTTTCAAAATTATGTGCGATGCAAGTGATTTCGCAGTAGGAGCAGTGTTAGGGCAGCGTAAAGATAAAAAACTTCATGTTATTTACTACGCGAGCCGAACTCTGGACGATGCTCAGAGAAATTATGGCACAACGGAAAAGGAATTACTTGCTGTCGTGTACGCTTTCGAGAAATTCTGAAACTACCTTGTTGGCTCAAAAGTCATTGTGCACGCCGATCACGCAGCAATAAAATACCTTATGCAAAAGAAAGATGCCAAACCACGACTTATCCGATGGATCCTTCCACTCCAAGAATTTGACATGGAAATCAAGGACAAAAGAGGAGTAGATAACAGCGTAGCTGATCACCTTTCCCGGATAAAAGTCAATGACAATATTCCTATTGATGATTTCTTGCCAGTCGAAGGTGTATACCTGGCAGAATCTACATTCGTTGGTCAGATAAATCTTGCATCTGAATCCATATCGGTCGATGAACAAAGTAATGCGGTGATCGATATAACCGAACCAATGTCGATCGATGACACGAACGATAAATCGGTCGATGCCACAGATGGCATGTCGATCGATGAATCAACCGCTCAATCGATCGACAACAAGACAGACGCACTGACCAATTGTGAAAACGGTGTTGACCTTGGCCCCGACCGACTGGACGGCACTTTGTGGTAGGTTACTCTTTTGTGAAATTATTTTATATTAACAATAACAAATAATTAATTTATATTTTTAATTTGTTTTTTTCAGGTTTGGGGTTGACGGTTCTGTCGCTCGGGACGTAACCGAGGTGCTGAAAGGCTACTTCTCCGAACCTCATCTGAACTGGAAAATGACGCCGCACCATGTCAGGAAGACGTGGTTCAAAATGTTCGCTTTAAGTATTAATTAATTATATAGTCTTTATTTTTCTATTATTAAATTTTTTTATTATTTTTAAACTAATTATTAATCTTACAGCAAATATATCAGTGGTCCATAAGGGTTCACGAGAGGGTGAAGAAGGCGTTTATCGGGAAGGCGAAAGCCCGATTGTTGGACACGGTATCCAACTAGAAGTATAATTGGACCGTGAAGGGTTATGAGCGGGAAAAACCCGCTGAGCTCACCAAGGATGTGTGGGATGGCCTCATCAGTTATTGGAAGCTGTCATCGTCCATTAAAGTCTCCAACAGTTGCTCCGCCTCCCGTATGACGCAAGATGAGCACGGCAACGGGCCGATGCTTCACTCTACGGGTCAAAAATCCCACGCCGGTGTCCGTTTGGAGATGGTAAATCTTTTAATTAATTATTTTTTTAATATATTTTAACTTTAAATATATTAAATTTTTCTTAAATGTTTTATAGGCCAAAGATAGGGAAGTTCTCCCTTCTCTTAAGGATCTTTACGAGAGGACCTACAAGAATAAGGCTGGGCAATTTGTAGATCCCAGATCCGAGCAAATCTACAATGACATGGTTGCTCGGATTGAAGGCCGCCAAACCTAGCTGACTCAGCAGTCCCCCGATGGAATACCGGTGACATTATCCACACCTAAAGTGGATCAGATTTACGAGGAGGTAAAAAAGTTTCAAATTTTTATTATTATTATTCATTTAATCTAATTTTTTTTATTATCACTAACATTAATATTTTTTAAAAAGGCTGTCCCTAAGAAAAAGTGACATACGTTGGGGATTGGTTCCGTCAACGATGTTCCGAGAGCGACATCGTCTTATGGTGAGAGGCGGGCTGATGAGGTCACTGAGCTGCGGTCTAAGTTGAACTCGATGCGGGCTGCGTTCACAGCTCGTATGGGTTCAGTGGAGGTTTTCGGATCTTATAGCGGCTCAAAATCCTCAAAGGGAGGCCATGTTGGCGGAGATGCGGAGACAAAATCCCATTCGAGCAACCCCACACATGAGGATGAGGAAGCTGTAGAGAGGAAGAGCCAATAATACTCCAAGGCTGAACAACAACAACAACGGCCCTTAGTTATTTTTTTTCTTTTTATTATTGTATTATAAATTTTAAATGTATATATTTATAAAATATTTTCAGATTGATTTTATTATTATTATTCATTTAATCTAATTTTTTATTATCACTAACATTAATATTTTTTAAAAGGCTGTCCCTAAGAAAAAGTGACATACGTTGGGGATTGGTTCCGTCAACGATGTTCCGAGAGCGACATCGTCTTATGGTGAGAGGCGGGCTGATGAGGTCACTGAGCTGCGGTCTAAGTTGAACTCGATGCGGGCTGCGTTCACAGCTCGTATGGGTTCAGTGGAGGGTTTTCTGGATCTTATAGCGGCTCAAAATCCTCAAAGGGAGGCCATGTTGGCGGAGATGCGGAGACAAAATCCCATTCCCGAGCAACCCCGCACACATGAGGATGAGGAAGCTGTAGAGAGGAAGAGCCAATAATACTCCAAGGCTGAACAACAACAACAACGGCCCTTAGTTATTTTTTTTCTTTTTATTATTGTATTATAAATTTTAAATGTATATATTTATAAAATATTTTCGTATTGATTTTATTATTATTTAAATTTTGAATAATTTAAAATAAATATATAAATAAATTTGATTTTATTTATTATTATTGTAAAAAAATAGAAATTAGTAAACGAGGAATTTACTTAGAAAGATTTACGTGTTTTTTACGAGTTATAGTTTACGTGAATTCTACGAGGAAATACTTACGTGTACTTTACGAGGAAACATTTACGTGATATGTTCGAGGAAATATTTACGTGTACTTTACGAAGAAAACCTTACGTGTATTTTACGAGGAAAAGGTTACGTATATATTACGTTGAAACTTTTACGTGTTTTTAACTTTGAAATATAACGTGTTCTTTACGAGGAAAACTTACGTGCCTTTTATGACGAAACTCTTACCTTTACTTTACGACGAAATGTGTTCCTCGTAACTTCTCGAAGAATTGGCGAGGAAATTTACGTTATGACGAACGTTTAACGATGAAATGGGTTTCGAAGTTAATTCCTCGTAAAACCTCTTTTACGACGAATTAACTACAAAATCCACACTCGTTAAAAACGTGTTTTCTTGTAGTGAAATTAATGTTGCCATATTACTTGCATCCCTCTGATAGCATGGGGCAAGTCCAGATGCCAATCCTCCTCAATGGTGCAAACTATGAAAGATGGGCAAAGTTGATTACCAACTCACTTCGTTCCAAACGAAAATTAGGGTTCATTGATGGGACTCTAAAACAACAGTCAAGCGATTCTGAAGATGCAGGAAAGTGGGACATGGTCAACTCAATGATCATCGGATGGATATAAAGTAGCGTGGAGCCGAAGCTACGATATTCCATCTCTCTTGGTGATAGCGCTAAAGCCATGTGGGTGAGTCTTCAGCAACGTTTCTCAGTAAACGATGATACTCACATTCATCAATTTTTGTAGACATAACAACCTGCAAACAAGATGGTGACACGGTTGAAATCTTCTTCGGCCGACTCAAAGTCATGTGGGATGACTTAGCCAATTTAGAAAAAGGTTTTACATGTTGCTGTGGAAACTCTGAATGCAACTCTATGGTAGAATATGAAAAGAGGTAGGAGAAAGTCCGAGTTACTCAATTCCTGATGGGATTAGATAACTCACAATTCGGGACAGCTCGATCGAATCTACTCAGCAGACAAACCGAACTAACTCTTGACACGGTGTACTCACAAATAATTCAAGAGGAACGACACTTGAATTCAATGCGATTGAATGAGGAATGAGTTCCAGCGATCAGAATCTCTGCAACAACGTCCCCACAACAAACGGTTTCGCGCCCTACTGAGCAGGCATCAGCAACAAAGTTCACACGACCTGCAACGGCCTGCACACATTGCGGAAGAATGGGACACGACACAACTACTTGCTTTCAGCTCGTCGGTTTGCCTGAATGGTGGTCCGACAAGAGCAAATCAAACGGAGGCAGAGGATCAGATAGACTTGTACGAGGAAGAGGACGCGGAGATCGTGGCTCAGGGTTTCGAGCAAATAACACAACAGCTCGTGAATCTGAACCACAAACACAAGGCATTCCCAACTTTACCGCGGAGCAATGGACGTCACTCGCAAATTTTCTGAAGAGCCAGCAACAGAGCACGTCTGAAAAACTTTCGGGTAAAAGAAACAAGTTATACTTGTACGGTAAAGACAGCAAATATGACATTATTATCGACTCTGGCGCCTCTCACCATATGACCGGAGACATCAACTTGCTCAGAAACGTCTCAAACATACGAGCTTGTCTGATTACATTTGGGACAACGTCTTGTACTTTCAAACGTGTTCTACGCGCCACACTTATCCATTACTCTCATATCTGTTGCTCAGCTGTTACGTGACATTGCTTGTTTTGTGCTCTTTACCAAAACGTTTTGTGTGATACAGGACCTAGCTTCGAGGACTTTTTGATTCGTGCGGGTGAAGAGCGTGATGGAGTCTACCACTACACTGGCGTAATAGCGGGCTTTGCTGGACGACTCCAAACACGAGAATTGTGGCATCGCCGTTTAGGACATTCATCATCAGCTGTGCTTTCTAGTTTATCAAATATTGGAAATTTTACTCATAATGTTGGAGTTTCCGAAAAGACTTGTGACATTTGTGTTCGGGCTAAACAAACCCGTGGTGTTTTTTCTCAGAGTTATAATAAAGCTGATGATATTTTTTCTCTTATCCACTGCGACCTCTGGGGACCTTACAAAACCCCCCTTTTTAAACGGTTCACGATACTTCTTGACAATAGTAGATGACCATTCTCGAGCGGTTTGGACCATTCTGTTACTTGAAAGGAAAGAAGCATCAATGGCATTTAAAAACTTCTTCGCTTACGTCCAACGGCAGTTTAACAAGAAGATCAAAATCGTTAGAAGTGATAATGGAATTGAGTTCACCTGTCTTCGCCATTCTTCTCTGAACAAGGCGTCATTCACCAGTCATCTTGTGTTGAAACACCACAGCAGAATGGACGCGTAGAACGCAAGCACAGGCACATCCTCAATATGGCTTGTGCCTTGATGTTTCAAGCTAATATCCCAATCCATTTCTAGGGAGAAAGCGTTCTGGCTGCTTCCTATCTAATAAACCGAACACCCAACAAACTCCTGGATTACAAGAATCCTTACGATCTGCTTCATAATAAATCTCCGCCTACAATGACATCAGAACCTTCGGTAATCTCTACTTTGCTCAAAAGATAACAAGAAACAGATACAAATTTGATGAACGCAGTACCAGATGTCTTTTTCTTGGTTACCCTATGGGAAAGAAAGGATGGCTCGTGTTCGACTTAACTACAGAAAAAATGTTCATATCAAGAGATGTAGTCTTCCATGAAGAGTAGTTCCCATATATCGATACTTCTCCACACATCGAACGCGAACATCAAGCTGTTTTGACCTTACCTCATCCTGTGATTTTTGATGATGAAACAGAACAAGCTCAGACCACTCCAGTCGAATCTCCATTAGGGGGAGTTACCGCTACGACCGATCCGCTTACAACAGCCGTTCCACCCTCATAACATGTTGTTACAAATACTGAAACCGAACTTGGTCGAGGAAGACGACAAAAACAGACATCAGTTCTCCTAAAACCTTAAGTCACATATGCTGCTCAAGTTCAAGACTCCCATCACGCTCCTTCACCCACCGACTCAACATCATTGTCCTCAAGTAAGAATCTTATCCCTTAACTAACTACGTATCTTTCCATCGCTTGTCTTCTGTACATCAGGATTATCTCGCAAAAGTAGCTGCGGAACATGAACCAATCAGCTTTAATGAAGCTATGTGCGATCCAAGATGGAATAATGAGGTTGTCGTGGAGGCTGGCGCACTTGACAAGAATCATACCTAGGATGTTTCAGATTTGCCTCCAGGAAAAGTAGCAATTGGATGTGAATGGGTCTTTAAGATCAAGTATCAAGCTGATGGAACTATTGAGAGGTTCAAAGCTCGACTAGTTGTTCTGGGAAACAGACAAGAGGAAGGTGTTGATTATAAAGAAACTTTCGCACCAGTAGTCAAGATGACTACCGTTCGCATTCTCCTTAAAATCTCTGCAACTAAAGGTTGGGAGCTGTTTCAAATGGACGTACACAACGTGTTCCTTCACGGTGACCTGGATGATGAAGTTTACATGAAACTCCCACCGGGTTTCTCAGCATCATCTCCGAATAAAGTTTGCAAGTTAAGGAAGTCTCTCTACGGTCTTCGCCAGGCGCCAAGGTGCTGGTTCGCCAAACTATCAGCCGCGTTAAAATACTTTGGTTTCAAACAGAATTACTCTGACTATTCCTGATATACCATGAATTTGACCCGATTTTAGTCATGATATATGATAGTTTGAGGATATATTTAATCTATTTTGGAGTCTAGATAGCATATTTACAGGTTCATGAGTAATTGGAGGAAAGATAATGTTTTTGGAGTATTTTGGAGCACTTTAGAGATTTCACCCGAGATGACCATATCGACCACTCGAGGTCGACACGGAGAGAGATGCGTCGATCGATACACCTTCAGTGATATCGATTGATATTAAACGCACAGAAGCCCAGTTTGGTCACATCCGACTTGAAGCCCAAGATTCTATCTATTTACCAAGATACCCCTGACGAGTTTTTAACCTAATTATTTAGTATTTATGTCTTGCCTAAGTGTTTTGGCAAGTGATAAGTTTTTTTAGACATAGTTCTTACCTAAAGGCTTTTCATACCATTGTTTTGTGAGAGAGAGAGTTACAATTGAGAGCTTTCTTGAACACCTTTATTTTCTATATATCCTATCTATGCAGTTTTATTTAATTGTTATGATGTTTTGCTTGACTATGTCTGAGTAAACACCTTTGTTAGATTTAGGATTCAAATAGGTTTTGAGGGATTAGCCCCAAATATGGATACTTGAGCATGTGATATTCATCTTAGAAGATTGTTCTTAATGTTTGTATAAGAGTAGCTAACCTATACATGATGACATTGGATATTATCCTTGGATCTATCTTCTTTGAGTCAGAATTTGCTATGCGGAAGCGACAGCATGGTCAAGCAAATCTCTGGTGAACTGTTATCAACCCGCGCTCAAAGCTTACTAGAAGCGCATCGATCGATTCTCCTATAGATACATTGATCGATTGATGCGAGGCTATGTCGATCGATACGTGCGACAGCAGGTCGATCGATGCCTTCATAATTATGCCTGCGCTAAGTAGTGAATCATTGTTTCTAGTAATAGATAACCCATAAAAGCGGCGATGAATACGGTTATGGTTACCGTTGGTTCTATAATAGCATGCAAGCATGATATACCATGAATTTCACCGATTTTAGTCATGGTATATGTTAGTTTTAGGATATATTTAATCCATTTTGGAGTCTAGATAGCATATTTACAGGTTCATGAGTAATTGGAGGAAAATAGTTTTTTTGGAGCACTTTAGAGATTTCACCCGAGATGACCATATCGACCACTCAAGGTCGACACGAGAGAGATCGTCGATCGATACACCTTCAGCGGTATCGATTGATATTAAACACACATAAGCCCGTTTGGTCACAGCCAACTTGAAGCCCAATACTCCATCTATTTACCAAGATACCCACGGCGAGTTTTAACCTAATTACTTAGTATTTATATCTTGCCTAAGTATTTTGGCAAAGAGAAGTTTTTAGACATAGTTCCTACCTAAAGGTTTTTCATACCATTGTTTTGTGAGAGAGAGAGTTACAATTGAGAGCTTTCTTGAACACCTTTATTTTCTATATATCCTATCTATGCAGTTTTATTTAATTGTTATGATGTTTTGCTTGACTATGTCTGAGTAAACACCTTTGTTAGATTTAGGATTCAAATAGGTTTTGAGGGATTAGCCCCAAATATGGATACTTGAGCATGTGATATTCATCTTAGAAGATTGTTCTTAATGTTTGTATAAGAGTAGCTAACCTATACATGATGACATTGGATATTATCCTTGGATCTATCTTCTTTGAGTCAGAATTTGCTATGCGGAAGCGACAGCATGGTCAAGCAAATCTCTGGTGAACTGTTATCAACCCGCGCTCAAAGCTTACTAGAAGCGCATCGATCGATTCTCCTATAGATACATTGATCGATTGATGCGAGGCTATGTCGATCGATACGTGCGACAGCAGGTCGATCGATGCCTTCATAATTATGCCTGCGCTAAGTAGTGAATCATTGTTTCTAGTAATAGATAACCCAGAAAACGACAGTGGTACGGTTATGGTTACCGTTGGGTTCTATAATAGCATGCAAGCATGATATACCATGAATTTCACCCGATTTTAGTCATGGTATATGTTAGTTTTAGGATATATTTAATCCATTTTGGAGTCTAGATAGCATATTTACAGTTCAGGAGCAATTGGAGGAAATATTGTGTTTTCGGAGAACTTTAAAGATTTCACTCGAGATGACCATATCGACCACTCAAGGTCGACACGGAGAGAGACGTGTCGATCGATACACCTTCAGCGGTATCGATTGATATTAAACACACATAAGCCCAGTTTGGTCACAGCCAACTTGAAGCCCAATACTCCATCTATTTACCAAGATACCCACGGCGAGTTTTAACCTAATTACTTAGTATTTATATCTTGCCTAAGTATTTTGGCAAAGAGAAGTTTTTAGACATAGTTCCTACCTAAAGGTTTTTCATACCATTGTTTTGTGAGAGAGTTACATTTGAGAGCTTTCTTGAACACCTTTATTTTCTATCTATCATATCTATGCAGTTTTATTTAATTGTTATGATGTTTTGCTTGACTATGTCTGAGTAAACACCTTTGTTAGATTTAGGATTCAAATAGGTTTTGAGGGATTAGCCCCAAATATGGATACTTGAGCATGTGATATTCATCTTAGAAGATTGTTCTTAATGTTTGTATAAGAGTAGCTAACCTATACATGATGACATTGGATATTATCCTTGGATCTATCTTCTTTGAGTCAAAATTTGCTAGGCATGGCGACTTCATGGTCTAGCAAATCTCGGTGAACTGTTATGTCGATCGATCGATGCGACAGCGAGGTCGATCGATGCCTTCATAATTATGCCTGCGCTAAGTAGTGAATCATTGTTTCTAGTAATAGATAACCCAGAAAACGACAGTGGTACGGTTATGGTTACCGTTGGGTTCTATAATAGCATGCAAGCATGATATACCATGAATTTCACCCGATTTTAGTCATGGTATATGTTAGTTTTAGGATATATTTAATCCATTTTGGAGTCTAGATAGCATATTTACAGTTCAGGAGCAATTGGAGGAAATATTGTGTTTTCGGAGAACTTTAAAGATTTCACTCGAGATGACCATATCGACCACTCAAGGTCGACACGGAGAGAGACGTGTCGATCGATACACCTTCAGCGGTATCGATTGATATTAAACACACATAAGCCCAGTTTGGTCACAGCCAACTTGAAGCCCAATACTCCATCTATTTACCAAGATACCCCTGACGAGTTTTAACCTAATTACTTAGTATTTATATCTTGCCTAAGTATTTTGGCAAAGAGAAGTTTTTTTAGACATAGTTCCTACCTAAAGGTTTTTCATACCATTGTTTTGTGAGAGAGAGAGTTACATTTGAGAGCTTTCTTGAACACCTTTATTTTCTATCTATCATATCTATGCAGTTTTATTTAATTGTTATGATGTTTTGCTTGACTATGTCTGAGTAAACACCTTTGTTAGATTTAGGATTCAAATAGGTTTTGAGGGATTAGCCCCAAATATGGATACTTGAGCATGTGATATTCATCTTAGAAGATTGTTCTTAATGTTGTATAAGAGTAGCTAACCTATACATGATGACATTGATATTATCCTTGGATCTATCTTCTTTGAGTCAAAATTTGCTAAGCAAGCGACTTCATGGTCTAGCAAATCTCGGTGAACTGTTATGTCGATCGATACGCATGACAACAGGTCGATCGATGTCTTCCTGATTATGACATGCTTAAAGTAGTGAATCATTGGTTTTGGTAATAGATAACCCATAAAACGACAAAGGGTACAGTTATTGTTACCGTTGGGTTCTATAATAGCATGCAAGCATGATATACCATGAATTTCACCGATTTTAGTCATGGTATATGTTAGTTTTAGGATATATTTAATCCATTTTGGAGTCTAGATAGCATATTTACAGTTCAGGAGCAATTGGAGGAAATATTGTGTTTTCGGAGAACTTTAAAGATTTCACTCGAGATGACCATATCGACCACTCAAGGCTTCCACACGAGAGAGATCGTCGATCGATACACCTTCAGCGGTATCGATTGATATTAAACACACATAAGCCCAGTTTGGTCACAGCCAACTTGAAGCCCAATACTCCATCTATTTACCAAGATACCCCTGACGAGTTTTAACCTAATTACTTAGTATTTATATCTTGCCTAAGTATTTTGGCAAAGAGAAGTTTTTTTAGACATAGTTCCTACCTAAAGGTTTTTCATACCATTGTTTTGTGAGAGAGAGAGTTACATTTGAGAGCTTTCTTGAACACCTTTATTTTCTATCTATCATATCTATGCAGTTTTATTTAATTGTTATGATGTTTTGCTTGACTATGTCTGAGTAAACACCTTTGTTAGATTTAGGATTCAAATAGGTTTTGAGGGATTAGCCCCAAATATGGATACTTGAGCATGTGATATTCATCTTAGAAGATTGTTCTTAATGTTTGTATAAGAGTAGCTAACCTATACATGATGACATTGGATATTATCCTTGGATCTATCTTCTTTGAGTCAAAATTTGCTAGGCGCAAGCGACTTCATGGTCTAGCAAATCTCTGGTGAACTGTTATGTCGATCGATACGTGCGACAACAGGTCGATCGATGTCTTCCTGATTATGACATGCGCTAAAGTAGTGAATCATTGGTTTTGGTAATAGATAACCCATAAAACGACAGTGGTACAGTTATTGTTACCGTTGGGTTCTATAATATCATGTAAGCATCTCACATAGGCATTCATACTATTATAATCCTGTTAACCTGAATAGTAATCCTAAGTCTAACGCCTTCATCATATCTGTCAAACCCCCTAATCAATCACTTGAGTAATTGTCTTGCTCACCAGTTTTAAGTTTACTTGCAATTTACTGCTTTGAAATCTTTAACCTAGCTTAGTTACAATAAGATCTAGTGTGTTCCCTCGCTCCCTGTGGATTCGATCTCTAAGTACTACGACTTAACCTCTTTTGATGAGAGTAAAGTTGCTCTAGGGTAATTTGAGCACGTATCAATTCCTTATTTACACTGAAGAAAGGATCGTCCATCATCTAAGTGTTAGTCTATGTCGACGATCTGATTATTGGCAGCAATGATACTACTCTATTAAGAAGTATATCAACCGTACGTTTCATATGAAGGACTTAGGGATTTTGAAGTACTTTCTTGGCATTGAAGTCTCAAGAAACAAAGATGGCATCTATTTGTCACAGTAAAAGTACGCTCTCGACATTATTGCTGAATGCGGCCTGCTGGGTACCAAGCCTATCGACAAGCCGATGGAACTAAATCAAACATTGGCTCGCGACAAAGGAGAATTCTTTTCTAAACCAACTAAGTACAGGAGCCTTGTCGGATGTTTGGTTTACTTAACAGTCACGAAACCGGACCTCAGCTACGCAGTTCATACGCTAGCACAGTTTCTTCAGAAGCCACGACTCAGACATTGGAATGCAGCTCCCCAAGTGGTGAGATATCTCAAAAATGATACATGCCAGAGCATCTTCTTAAGCACCCATAACGACCTTACTATGTCTGCTTACTGTGACTCAGATTGGGCCGCTTGTCCTCTCACCAGACGATCATTAACCGGCTACGTTATCATGCTAGGAGGATCGCTCGTGTCTTGGAAAACAAAGAAACAACAAGTTGTATCAAGGTCGTCAGCTGAAGTCGAGTACCGATCTATGGCCTTAACTCTTTGCAAACTTAAGTGGATTATTCAGCTGATGCAAAGTCTATACATTCGACAAAAGACACCCACTTCTCTCTACTGTGACAACCAAGCTGCTCTACATATTGCAGCAAATCCAGTATTCCATGAGCGAACCAAACATGTTGAGGTAGATTGTCACTTCATTCGCGATGCAGTTCAGGACGGTTCGATAGTTACAAGACACGTTCGGACAACAGACCAATTGGCGGACTTACGCACTAAACCGTTGGGAAGTCAACAATTTCACTATCTACTTGGCAAGATGGGCGTTCGAAATCTCTTCGCACCACCTTGAAGAAGAGTATCAGCGATAAGCTAAGATATTCATGAGATAAGGATAGACTTAGACCAATAGATGTTATCTTCTTGAATTTAGGATCTCAAATCTATCATTAATGTTGTATAAATACTGAACAAGTTACGAAGAATAAACCAACACAAACAGTTTGACAGGCGCCAAAGGTGGAAAATGCCGTTCAGAGGCCGCCACTGGGGGTATGAAATGCTTATTCGATTTCTGCAGTGGCACGCCTTAAATCAAATTCTAAGCGATCGTTGCACACTTTGGCCGTTGACGCAGACGTTCTGTGTTTGAATCTTGTATGTGTCATGGTTTGTGTAATAATAAAGAAAAATATAATGGTCCAAAAATGTAACTAAAGAATTAAGTGAAATAAAATAAATAAAGAGACTTATTACGACATTTTTTTCTGTAATTATACTTTGACATCAATTAACAGTAAAAAGATCAAGAGTTGTATGAATTAGTGGTTTGGTTTGTTCAGTCGAACTTAAGAATGATATGTAAGTGTAGTACATTATGGGCCCTATAGTCGGAAAATATTGTAAATAATTGAAATGATTTAAGACGATGGTCCTTATTGTATCTACTCGACGCAGACAACTCGCTATGATATTTCTTTTTATCGGAATCAATTATTTGGGTTGTTGCAACGAAGTAAATGAGAAGCCTAGTGGGCTTGAAGGTCTATAAAAGATGAATAGAACGACATAACATGATAACTGCAAGTGAAATATATATCTAGATAACTGCAAGTGAGATATATATCTACATAAGAGAAAATGGGAAAGACGACAAAGTCAGTGTTCATCATCGCTTGCCTCTTCTTGGTTATCTCCAGTAAGTTTTATCCATTTTCACCAAGGCATTATGGATTATATAGCTGTACTAGCTGTTTATCATCGCTTGCCTCTTCTTGGTTATCTCCAGTAAGTTTAATCCATTTTCACTAAGGTATTATGGATTATATAGTTATAATAGCTGTAATTATCACTGATAAGAAGTTTTTCTTTAACTAATGAAAATTAGTAAATCCGCTTCTTAATTTAGAAAGTGTAGCCTCTAGTTTGTTTGTTTGTTTGTGTTTAGTTTTGATAATGAATGTATTGTCTTATTAAATATAAGTCATTTTAATATTAACGTAAACACATAAAATATCGGCGTACTTTGTAGGTAAAATAGTTTATGGGAAATTGAAAAATTATATTGTATTAAGAACGTAAATTCCATTTCTCATGAATGCTAAATAATATTTGATTTTTCTTTTATAACTTGAAATCCCAACTGCAAAAACTGAACCCAACCCCCTCCCCCCCTCCAAAAATAAAAAAGATAAAAATGACTTTTTGGCACATAATAAGGGTCTATGATTATTATCCATAAAGGACAATCATAAAGCTTATCAATACAGGACACAAACAGCTAGTATGATTTTGAAAAGAAAAAAAAAACAAAATTTGTTACGATCAGATTGATGCGTAAATGGTATATGAGCAGGAGCCGCTGCGGAGATAGAAGCAGGGGTGACTGGGTGTCATGTAGACTCCGGCGGTGACATAATGAAACTATGTGTGCAAGAATATCCGCTATGTAATTGTTATTGTCGCGTGGTCTTGGGTGCCCTTGCCGGAGGCTGTAGTGGGCATTAGGCATGGGCACGGATCGGATATCCGGTTTTTTGAAGGTATTTGTGATTTGCTTCGAATGATACGGATATCTAATTTTCCGATTTGCTTTGCTTCGGAAAAATACGGATATTCGGAAAAACGGATATCCGGAAAATAAATAGATATTTGCGGATATTCGCGGATACTACGGATATCTCATTTGTTTTGATTAATACAAATAATCTTAAAATTTGATACAAATTTGTTTTGTAAAAATACTTTTTGCATGATATAAAAGATAAAAATTAAAAGAAGTATTGAATCTTCATATTTTGTAAATTTTTAAACTTAGTTAAAAATTATAATAAGACAAAACATAAGAAAAAAATTATAATTGTCATAAATGTTTTCTCTCCTTTTAAGTAATACGCTTATATAAGTAATAATGTGAATATAATCTATCAAATCATATGTTAGAATAATAATTATATAATTTTATACATTTAGAACTTTAAATATAATCAAAATATACATGTATTTATATATTGACGGATCGGATCGGATATTCGCTTCCCAAAATTTTAATATTTGTGATTTGCTTCGATTTTAACGGATATTGAATTTTAGTATTTGCTTTGCTTCGAAAGCTTACGTATATCCGGAATTTTCGGATCGAATAGCAACGAATAACGAATCGAATCAAATTTAACGGATAAAATGCCCAGCCCTAGTGGGCATATCACCGAGGATCTTCAATGCATATGTTACATGTGCTACGACAAGACGAACTCAAGCAATCCCTACACGCTTTAGTTGCAGTTAAGCTTCAGTTCTCTGAATGTGTTTGGGTATGTGAGTCTGTTGTCGTCGACATGTTCATGTGTGATATCAACATGAGTTAGCTTCAGTTTGCGACTCATTTATATTATATAAATCCTATGCATTTATGTAAGCTTAATCTGATTCTGGTATTAGTTTGAAATGTTTCCGTGTGTGTGTCTGTACGTCGTCGACATGTTCATGTGTGATATTTACTTGAGTTTGCTTCAGTTTGCGACTCATTTATATGAATAAAAGCTTGCTCATTATTTGAATCTGATTCTGGTATATACTTATAATAGATCATATATACTAGACTAGGCTGATAGGTTGTTCTTCATTTTATCTATGGTTGCAAGTAATTAATCTTGCGTATTTGCTAGAGATTGGCACACCTATCCGGTAAGAGCATTCTAAACAAAAAAATGAACAAGGGTCTAAGAGCATCATCAATAAAAAAAGTACTCATTTTAGGTATCTAGTGCTCCTATTACTAATAAATTTTAATTTTTTAATTAATTAGTAAAATTTTAGATTAAAAATATCTTAACCAATTAATTATAAACTGACAACAAGACGATAGTTTTACAGATTTTTGCTGAGTATGTCTAAAAAGACGTTTTTAGTATCTTTTTCCTCATTTGTTCTTCCAATAAATTGATGTTGAAAAGTCTAATATACTTTCAAACTTTCAACTATATTAATAGGTAAGACAAGGAATAATATAGTTCAGTTATAGATTACGCCAAAAATCGACGCATTTAGATAAAATCCATCGCTTCGTTACATTATTAATACAACCTTAGCATCATTTGATAACATTTCTCATATGTTGTCACTTTTATTATATTTCGAACATTTTTTCTTTAGTTAGACAAAGCTTAACAAGAAAGGTTATCTCCAGGTTCGACTCCAAGCTTACCACAATAGTCACGGAAATATCCAATCCTTTTCTCGACCGTAGCAGGATCTCTTCCGCTACACTCCATACCATTTATAGCTCTAATGGTCGCTCCAAAGCCCTGGTTAAATTTCTCCTTAACGTTAGTGGTCCAGAACCAGAAAGCGGTTTTGAAGGCAAGAGCTGGGTCTTGAGCCACTTTCTCTGGGGAAGCCAATATGTTCTCGTTTAGGTCTCTGCCACATTGACCGTAGTTGTAGTTCCAAGAGAGCTGGATCGGACCACGACCATAGTAACCCTTTCCTGGTGCACATGGGAAGTCTGTGTTCTCTTTGTCACAATAGTCATCAGCCTTGGCTGGTCCATCGATTTCCTCAATGTAGCACATGACTGCAATGAGGTATAACCAAATGGTTACAAAAATGAATTCTAGTAGTGGACGTATAATCCAAATCAAAACATTTTAAACTAAATAGAACAATTTTTTTATATATTCTGTTCGATTTTAGTATTTTAAACCAATTAAATCAAGATTATTTTAAATCTATTATAATTATTTTACTAGACCTAAAATATAGCTTTACTAGTTTTAAAGAATAATATTTTACATAAAATAGAAATCTAGATGAGCTTTTGCAGAATTTAGCAATCCGCCTCTTCCATGATATTTTGAGCGTTTTTCGAATGTACGCGTGGATGCCATAGTAAAGAAGCTAGAATCAGTGTAAACTAGGCAGGGTCTGATTGATCTATTCCTCGTAATAATCTTATTGTCGATTAAATTTTGGTTTACGAATATAGTTTTATGACTATAAAAAACTAAACGAACCATTCATGATTTTTCAAAACCGGACTAAAACCGAAATAACCGAGCAAAAACCAAAATAAGTGAGTGTCTAAAACCCTAAGAGATTTACTTACATTCTGTTTCATGAGTGACGTGAGCAAAGAACGCAGCGATCTCGCGTTTGGAGATGGAAGAACCGAAGCTCGGATAGGAGTTAGCTGCGGCAATGAAGGCGTTGTGAGAGTAAAACCCTTTACCTGCACAGTTATCTCTTGCTTGGCTTAGTATAGAGTTAAAGAACTCTGGCGTCACCGTTTCTTCAAGCGAAACGACGTCTCCGCCTCCGTCTCCATCGCCATTATCTCCACCACCGCCACCACCGCCTTGGCAAGGGCCTTCACGACAGCCGTCACCGCAGTAGTCCTCTGTCTGACCACAGTAACCCCATTTGCTGCAGCAGAAGTCAGAAGCACAGCCGCAGTTTTGGGAGGTTACCGGTTTGCAAACGGTTAGGATCAAGATAAAGAGAATTGTGAGAAGGAGTAATGTATGTTTTATTGTGGTGGATTTGGCGTTATTGACCATTGTATTTGATGTTGTTTGAATGTGTGTGTGTGGGACTTAGAGAAGTAGATTAGGTTGGTCTTTTATAGTGGAGAATTGGACATCAAGCTGGTTGGGAAAATTAGGAGTAGAGACCATTGTTGGATCCGTGAAGTAGACGTTGTGGAAAACAATTGTTTCTGGCTTTGCAAGTCAAGGTCAACTCATGTAAGACTTTTTTGGTTTATAGCCCATTCGTTACGTAAGGAAATTTCCACACAAACACTAAAACGTTCATTTAAAAATAAAATTCAATAATTTGTATATGAACTATTGATACAAGTATTCTTCTTCTGTTTTGCCTATATATTTTTGTAAGATATAATTTGTAAATAAAAGGCATCGGTAATAACATGGTGGGGAAGAAATTTAAAAATAAAGCATAATATAAGTATATTTCGTCAATCAGAAAAGCTGCTAAAATATGCTTTTCAGTTTTTATGTTTTTCATAATATGGCCTCACTCGTGTTCTACAGATTACTGATTTTTATTAGTATAGTCGTTGTAATATAATCCATATTTTAATATGATAATGTATGTGTGGGTTAGATATGACAAAAATACGGTCTCATATCGATCGTTTGCGAAAAAAGATGTCAATCTTGGTACAAAACTATTTAAACTCATTTAGAAATTAAAACATCTTTAACCAGATAAGCCTTTTTACAAGAAAAAAAAAACATCTTACCAGATCAATATCTATCTATAATAATAAAGGAGATTTTTTTTCTCCTTAAAGGAAAAAATGCTATATGACACTTTCTTTTTAATAATTTTTTTTTTCAATCTATATTCAATGGGTTTTGATGTTAATTGTGAAAAAAATTAGATTTTTAATTTTTTCCTCATACAAGTCCAAACGTTTATAACAGTGTTTTGAACCTGACCCGGATCTGCGGTTAAACCGGTAAATCCGGTGACCCAATATAAATCGGGTTTAGCTTAAAATTTAAAAATCTGCAAAAACCCACAAAAACTCAATAAAGCCCGAAACCCGATACCAGTTGCAACACTGGTTGAACCAACAGATAGTTTTACTTTTTTACTTTAAAAAAATAGTTATATTTTTAAATTTGTTTTATAGATTTCCAATTAAAAGAATAAGATCATATGATCATGTGGATTACAAAACAGAGTTTTGGATTGTTGAAGAAAAAGAACCTGGCGAGTTACAAATTTATTATTCACATTAGACATAAATATTTATGAATTTCATGTCTTGATTATTTTTTTAGATGTCATAACTTTTATGTTACAATTTTTTTTAAAAATAGTATAAACTATTTCTTAATATTTTGTGTCAAATGAAAATAAAAATATAGAAACTAAAGTTAAGTATTTTCTAAATGTTCTTAAACATAAAATAGATACATATCCAAACTATTATTTTATGTTTTAAAAATATTTAAAAATATTAACTTTAGTTTTTATATATTTA
This sequence comes from Brassica carinata, assembly GCA_016771965.1. Classification (NCBI taxonomy): domain Eukaryota; kingdom Viridiplantae; phylum Streptophyta; class Magnoliopsida; order Brassicales; family Brassicaceae; genus Brassica; species Brassica carinata. Next base: position 53,136,913 of record CM028687.1, on the reverse strand, counting down.
TTTTCATAGCTAATATATTATTATATAATAAAAATAATTCATTTATTAATCCGCGGTTGACCCAATGAATCGTTCTGTTCAGTCTTCGGGTCGGGTTTCAAAATACTGGTTTATAGGATTTCTTTGTATTTGATGTTGACGATGGAGTGTAGAGTCTCTACGATTCTCCTTCTTTACTTGTCGGCGTAACCGTTCATATAATTAATCCAAATTCCACTCTTCCCACTCTCTCCTATTGAAAACTTCTTTAGTTCCTGCATTCTCAGCTTCATCGGCTATGCATAGACGGTGTGAGAGCTCGGACGAGAATCCCTTTACTTTTCCCAATTCAGATCATGTTGAATTCCCAATTTCATTGCTCGGAGTTGAAGACAAACCGGTATAGAGATGTTGTTCAGACTAGGCTACAACAATTTTGGCAAGCTTGAAATGTTAAGAAAAGGGTGAGATGTTGGGGTTGATATGTTGTTGATTAATGTGAAGATACATCGGTTTCTTATTTCAGTTTACCAATTAATGATCGTTTGCTTTTAAAGTAGTAATTTTCTTACGCGTCATCCCCTTTCTCAGGTGGTGTTCCTACATGCGTCAATCAACTTTCACATGCTTAACACCTTCAAACATCTTTTGAAAGAAAGCTCAGTCTATGAATTTAGTATTTATGATGAAACCAGGAGCAACCCTAACTTCACATATGATGACGCCCTAATGCCATCTTATTCACAGAGCAGACTCGTTTGTTGACCTAGAAGAGACGACACACCCGATCTTGATGGAGAGTTCTAGGTACCGAAATTACGACCTCCTCATGTCATTAGCATACACAAAGACGATTTGCCAGGTTCATTTTTCTTTCTAAAGTTTTACAGCCAGTCAATATAATAACTTAACAAAATCCAGCATAATAGCAGCTTACTTCTTTTGGTTTGCAGGTATCATAAGAAAATTTTGGGTATTAAAACTATTTTCAACAAAGGGAACCAAAGCACTCACCGCAATATGGCTAACTTAAAAATTCAAAGGTATATCTCAAATATCTTACTTTTTATGAACTTTCTCAATTTAATATAACTGTAATCTTAATGTTTGGACATGAATAATAGTGGAAGTCTTCAGAATCGCAGTGGTATTAAGCGTTTGAATCGGTGTATTTGAAGGGCTCATGATACTCCTTGATAAAAAATATGGCTGCCTTGGGTGTAGAACATATATATTAGATACTCACCAATTATTTTACCAAAAATTGACACTTCACCCTTATTTTTTATCAAGTTTATAAAATGTGAGACTTATTTTATCTTTCTATTATTTGAACTAAATATATCAGTACAAGTTTGATACTTCATAATTATTTTAATAATTAATAATGTAAGTATGTTTTCTAAATATAACATCAACTTTGTTTTATATTTAAATTCCAACTAAATTAACTTTGTTACGACTATCAGCTTCTTACTGTACTTTTATTAAATTGATTAGTAACAATCACTTATGCTATTCTACTTTGAAATAAACAACTTCAAACAAAGTAATACACTATGGTCGCTAACCATTATAAAAAAGATCAGAAAATATCATTTTTAACATATTTTCATTTTCATATTTTTAACATATTTTATTTACCAAGTATATATAATAAATTATAAATTCATGTAAGAATACAACATACGGATGCGCGCCGAAATACCACTAGTAAATATTAAAGATGACACCAAAGACATTGGCAGATACAGCAGATAATCGTCGTCATCTCACAATCCAAAGACATTTAAGTACTTCTAGAAGGTTATGTGTCTTTCGTGTCAGACCTCAGTCCACCAATATCTATGTAAGAAATAAAAGCGAACGTTGTTTTTTTGGGTTATTTGGCTGATGTATTAGTGGAAGCTTCCGTTAGAAAACATACAGAATGGACATACAAAATATGAAAGAGTTGAATAATGAACTTTGTATTACTATTTTTATTTGTATTCTTCCACCAACAATAGTAATATACTACTATCAAGAGGTGTGAGAAAGCAATTGGAATAGTCTTTTACTTTTTCAGAGCGCTCCAATATGTCTTATCGTATATTTGTAATCATTCAACCGCTTTGACCGCTGCGTTCTAATTTAGTACCACACCGTTTACTATTTATTCTATACTATTAAATTAGAATCTAATAAGATTCTGTCTTTGATTTTTTAAATTATTTACAAGAAAATGCCACTATCTTTTTTTTACTTTTTTTTAGAAAAGCATCATTAGTTACAACCAATCGAAAGTTAGCTATTCTACAAAACAATTACATAAAACATTATTTAATATACTTTTGTCTTTCTCCCGATTTTTTTATACCAAAATAACATTCAAGAATTCAAACCAGTTACATTCAACCATTACTAAAAAACATACAAACTATACAAAATACTGTTAAGAATCATGTGGTGATTGACCCATGATCGAAGCCTGCATCGGACAGACCCATACCGGCTAAGGAACCAGGCGGCTGGAAGCTTAATTTATTCCTCCTTATGCTAGTTTTCCTTTTCCTTATTGTAGTAATTTTCTTATTCCTAGTGGGACTAGGTTTTTCATTTATCTTATGACTACATGTATATATAAATGAATCGATGATATGCAATAATATATATACATTATTCACAACACGTTATCAGCACGATAGTTTCTAAATACCTTAAGCTAAAAATCCGACATCCAAAAACCCTAATTCCGGCGTAACTTCAAAGCGATCGTTCTCTCAAACCGTAAGGATCCAGACGACGATCAGTATATCAAATTGAAGCTCTCGACGAGACGAATCCATCAGTACAAACCTTTTGTCAATCCGATCTACGACGCGCCCTCACGCTCAGCTACAGTACGCGTCGCCGACTTGCTTTGGAACCCTAATCCGGCAGCCGATAACAAGCTCGTGATCTCCTTCTCTCTTTGGTGGTCCAAATCTACACTTCAAAGTTCTGAAGGTAAATTTTGAAACCCTAAAGAACCCATAAATCGAACTTGGCTGATTGGTAACGGTTATAACAATTAAAATTTTGCAAAACCCCTAAAAACCCTAGATTAATAAGTCCAATCCCTCCCCATGGAGTAAATCGGAGCTCTTAAACCAAAAGTTCGATTATGAAATTGATTTAATCAATTAAAATCAAAGCCATAATGGTTGTTGAATCTCAAAACCTCTTTTGATCTGAATGATCAAATCGATAAAACCTAGAAATCGATCAATCCCCTAAAATCTAAATTTGATCGATTTCACCAAAACCCTAATTTTTAACTTGAATTCGATTGATTGCTTGATTTAATTGCTTGATAGAATTGCTTAAACTGTTTAGGATGATTATTTGAGTAATAAAACTGAGTAGAATCGAATTTGATTGTTAAGTTGCTGAAAACCCTAATTTTTATGGAAAATCCGATTGAAGAAGATGATATAATCCGAATTTTCCTGTTTTGATTGATTAAAATTGTTAATCTCGGCCTGAATATGAATAAGAATTGCTATAATTGATCAGAACTATTACTGAAAGTTTCCTGATTGCTAAATTGCAAAATTCCCTTTTCTGAAAATTTTCCTTTTTCTAGAATTGCCTTTTTTAATGTGGCTGGAAATTTTCCTTTTCTTTTTTTAAGAAATAGAAACTTGCTAGAATTTCTAAAATTGATCTGATTTAATTATGATTAAGTCATATTTCCTGTTTTGATCAATTGAATCCGAAAAAATAATAGAAATTTTCCTTTCTATGAAAAGTAGAAAGTTTCCTTTTATAGAAAATTTTATTTTCTGATATTTCCTTTTATAAAATTTTCCTTATTTCATGGAAAACTTTCTTGATTCATTGATCATCTAGAAATTGTTTGCTAAGATTGCATCATAAAATTGAATTTCGAAAGGCCTTGAAACCTTGTTTGAATCTACAAAGGCCTTGAAAACCTTAAATTCGAATTGGTTAACGTTAAGGTTTATGATTGTTTCCATACTTGATTATTATGAATCCATATATAATTGATTCATCTCTTAGCTGTTTGGCTTTGCATTGATATTGATAGATAAGCAATCATCTAAGATGGTCGTGTGACCTAATGCATTATAACCTTGATTATATTGTTTGCATCATACAATACTTGTTAAAAAAAATTTTCTCTGGTCCGTGTGACATAAATTATTGATATGAAGTTATAAAAAAAAAATTTCTAAAAGATTGCTTGATCTGAACTAAGACTTGATTGATAAATGTGATTCAGATGTCGAGATTCGAACCCTCGGATTATACTGCCCTAAATCTCTCTGGAGATAATTATCTAGAATGGGTAATGAACACTTTAATTGTCCTGAAGTCTAGAGGACTCGGGAAATGCATCATTGATGGCAATAATGAAATTGAAAGTGAAAAGCAAAGAGCCATAACAATTATGCGCTATCTCACTAAGGATCTAAGAGATCAGTATGAAAATATTAATGATCCTTGTGACCTTTGGTCAAAACTAATTTCCAGATACTCAATGGCATTATGGCGAAAAGCCATGAATGAATGGAAGATTCTCAAGTTCCAGGATTTTAAATCCGTGGACGAATATAATTCTGCTCTAATGAAAATCGCCTATAGTCTTGAACTATGTGGTGAAGTGGTAACAGATGAGGACTTATTATATAAGACCTATCCCACATTCCATCCAAAGGATCTGTTGTTATCACATAAGGCTAAAGGTTTCACAACCTATAATGACTTATTATCATGCCTATTGGCAACCGAGCAAAGAAAGTAGAAAGTTAGAGATACCATCAGCAGATTTGACAAAATTCAGAAAAGATACATTGAGCAACGAGACAGTGAGATGAGACCTCCTGAAGCAAATGAGGCTAAAAATGATAAGGAGAAATCCGAGGAAGCCGTGTGGCAAAATATGGATTGTGAGGCCGGCTTATACATTGACTAAAGAAATGAGATTTCGACATTCTGATTTTATGTTTTATGTTTTGCTTTGATTTGCTTGTCATTTACAAGTTTATTGCAATAATAAGAGTTGTTTTTAGTCTTATATTATCTTGCTTGATTTGCTTGATGATTCCTTGATTGATAAATGACAATGAAATCTTAATAAAAGGATAGTCAGTCTATTATAGACCACAGCCAAAGGCACTGCCTAAAAGGACACGAATTTATTCACCCAATAAAAGACCCATTGAGTTATAAAGACTTGAGCATGAATGGTTTCCACATTAAACCAATGGGCAAAGAAAACAAAAGTTCCTTACAGATTATAAGAAAATTGCCTAAGGCCTTATCAGAAAATGGTCAAGACTATACCTACATACTCTACTGATCTAGACTATGCCAAGGATCAGTATGATAAGAGGCAAAGAGCCATGGTAACCAGTAGGGTTTAACCACGAAATTTTATACACTTTATGGCAAGACTGGATTAGCCATCCAGGTTTCTTTTAAAATTGATGCACATATTACAAAAGGCACAAAGAGTTATCCATAAAATCTCACGTTGTGTAAATGTACACAAGGGAAACTCATTAGGCTCTATTGTACCAAGTACCACATGATTAGAGTATGTCCATGAGGGGGAGTGACGACAAACTGTGATCCATGAACATACTACAAATCCGTGTGACATGGTCCATGACCATAGTATACTTGGCCGAATTCTTTATACTACAAAGACCACTACCTAATGCTTGGGGACACATGGATTTACATGTATAAGGTTAATATGCATCAAGTCATATAAGTGAGCATAAATATTCCCATCTCAGATTGATTAAGGGTCATAAACAAGACATATACATAAACCATCTTAAGAGAATCAGAATATACCACCACAGATATATGTGTCATTTAAGATGGAACCTCAGAAGAGGATTGGGAATATATGTTGGATATAAATGTCTTTTTCCCACGAGTTTTTAAGGTATCTTGAGCCAAACATGGGTGATCTAATTAGTGGCCAAGAACACAAATTGCAAGAGATAGTAATCGGATTATCCAACATTAAAAGGAGAAAGTTATAAGCTGGTAAAGAGCAAAAGAAAATAAGAGAAATAGAATGGTATTTACCATCATTGTCTTGGCAAGATCCTCGGACTAGAAAACATGATTTAAGACGTCCAAAGAATATGATCAAATGATACAAAAGCTAGCAGAACTAAATGTCAGACACATTGACCCAAAAAGAAAAGAATGACTCAGTCATACCAGCTTAGCACCACGAATTTGATGTCCTAAGAGACACAATCAAGTTGCTACAATGTCTATACAAGATAGACCAATAAGTTCCAAAAGATAAGAAACCTCGGAAAAGAAATGAAAGGTGCATAGAAAGATACAAATCCGAGTTGAAAGGAAACCAGTCCAGACAAAGAAATAAGGCTGGCCAGATAAACATCTAAGGTACCAGACCATGTAGTTTGGGACGCCAAACTGCAAGGTAGAAAAGGTCCTGGATAATAAGATCTCAAATCTATTAGATCATGTCTGGAACACTATGGAACTACATAAGAGTGTTAACACCAATGATGTATTTACATATAAGAGAGCTCATAAAAGAAAGTAGCACTTGAGTTTAAAGATATAAAACGAGGATCATAAACCCCCGTAAGAGTACTCATAAAGAATAAAGATCAGATTAAAGGGAACGTGGGGTTTAAAGTATTTACAGAAAGATAGGCGTATTGGCCATACATATAGAAAACGCCATCAAATGATAAAACCAGTGAATGAGTCTTGTGAAGAAAATAAAATCATGAGATAAAGGACATGAACACATGGTCTAGAGGTGTTCATGTTCCTTCTTATAACACTCAAGCACAGCTTGATTACACAAGGATATTCACAAAGACCAACGAACATTTTATAAGGAGATATACTCCTATGTGGTGGATGCTACTACACAAATTCGAAATTGATAATGTGTGGACACATAAGAAAGAGATAGTAATGTAGTAAGCAGTATATGAATCACTGAATAAAGAGAATAAAGGTACCAAAGAAAGATGAGAAAAGAAGTTCTCAAAGAACAGTCTTGTTCCTAAGCTGTTCATGGACTGAAACAAAGCAGCTGCAAGTAATATGAAAGACTAAGTAAATACTTCGTGCAATCAGTCCATATATTCTTACAGAAGATATTATAATTCCTTGTGTTTGTATTTATACTAAACCAACCCAAAAGAGAGGTTAAATGGTTCAATGGTTTCAATGATACAAGTTATCGATTGGTTCTTAGACAGGTTATATTTTACATATGATAAGACTGCAATAACTTTCAGCAAAGACCATAGCCGTGGGTGTGTGTATGTTGAGATCAGCACACTCTAAGTGACATATGAGATGATCACAGAGAAAGACAAAGAGAACCATTAAGGCTCACGCCAAAGACCATACCAATCAAAGGCCATGTCCGGCTCCATTCCAGCTTAATCGTCCATGAGAAATGAATAATATGTTAACCCAAAACGTGTTATGGTTTTGAGGTATCAACTATCAGTATGCATAGTTTAAAATATAGCAAATGGTAAAGAAGGTCATGAGACGCCATCAAAGAAAGTGTGGGCTGCGATGTTTTTAAGTAACAAAATTATAGTGTGGGACTGCAATGAAAACACAAGCCATTATGTTTATATCAGTGGATAAAAGGGAACCATAATAACCCAAGAGAGTGATCAGAAGAATGTGTGGTCGAAGGCAAATGGATATGGCATTGCTGAAGGCAAGAAAGATCGATAGCCATGTATAAGGTCCATGAGTGTATTTGACTGCAGATCCATAGTTTGATGAGATTATAAAACTCATTGCAGCAATGATTATTAATGACATGACCTTAGACACTCATGGATTATGAACGTGTATAGACAAGGTCTATGACTCAACATGGATCGACAAATGATAATAATGAAAAATTGACTATAATGGATAAGCCATTAGCACATACGAGTGATGTATGTCCGAATGGACAAAGGCATGTTCGTGAAAAGCCAAGTGGTTCGTATGTGTTTGGGTCGATGACTCAATATATTAAAGTGTCCACGATATGGCAAAGCCATATGACTAAAGGATCCGTGGAACATGAGAGGACCTGCGAGTAACGTTTGATCGCAGATTAGAGGTCCATCCGAGTGCCATCCGTCCGACCAGGACATAGAGTAGTCAGCTGCAAAGATGTGCGCCTTGACCACATCTTAATGGAGTTCCAGAAGACATAAGAGGTCTAAGTGTTACAAGTTCGTTCAAATAAGAATTCAGTTGATCTCTTCACCAAGTCATTGGCCACCTCGACGTTCAGGAAGCTCGTGCACCAGATAGGCATGCGTCGATTAAAGGATCTTCAGTGATGCATTCATCAGGGGGAGTTCATGTTCATGTGTTGTACTCTTTTTCCTGTCATTGGTTTCCCTTTTTACCACATTGGGTTTTGGGTTTTCCAGGAGAGGTTTTAATGAGGCAACATCAAAAGCATGTAACAAACCCTGAACCAGATGTGTCGATCAAGGGGAGTGTTAAGAATCATGTGGTGATCGACCCATGACCGAAGCCCGCATCGGACATGCCCATACCGGCTAAGGAACCAGGCGACTGGAAGCTTTACTTATTCCTCCTTATGCTAGTTTTCCTTTTCTTTATTGTATTAGTTTTCCTATTCCTAGTGGGACTACGTTTTTCATTTATCTTATGACTACATGTATATATAAAAAAATCGATGATATGCAATAATATATACACATTATTCACAACAAATACTACGATTCCAGTAGCTAAATCACTACGATATAAAACCAATCGAAACTCATCTAATCTACGAAACAATTACATAAAACAATGAAAAAATATACTTCTGTTTTTGTCCCGAATTTTTCCAAACCTAATACGTTCAAGCATTCAAACCCGTTACTTTCAAGCATTATTTAAAAACATACGAACTATACAACCCTAAAAATACAGTTCATACCCTAAATCACTACAAGAAATCTTTGAGCTGCACAACTCATAAACCCTAAAATACCTAGAAACCCTAAGTTTGATCTTATGCTTATACATAAATTAATGTTTCATTTTTAAAAGAGTTGTTATATGAAACATTCAAATTATATAATTTAACAATAAAGTTAAATCAATCTGTGGAGATTTTAAATTAGTGTAATATGAAAATTAACTATATGAAAATTAAAAATATAAATTTTCACTTAAAAATGTCATTCAATATATTTTGTATGTTTAATATTTAGTGCTTACTATTTTAAAAATTATTTTGATATTATTATGCTACATATCGAATATTCATTTTGTAAAGACTTATTCTTGGATTCACCCCTAGGGTGAACCTAGAGGTTCACCAACCAATTGGATAGTGTTATTTCATATTTGATATCTTTTAAAAAGGGAAACAAAATCTTGTTAAGTTATATTATGTTTTTAAAATAAAAATACAAAAAAAAATATTTATAAAAAACGAAAAAATCTTTTAAAAAAAAATATTGTAACATTATTATGTTTTTAAAATAAAAATAAAAATAAATAAAGTAATAATTGCAAAATATTTTTGATTTAATGTTTAATATTTAATTTTTGATTTAATGTTTAATATTTATCCAAAGGGTTTATGGTTTACCCAAGGGTTTAGGGTTTAGGATTAGGGTTTAGGGTTTAGTGTTTTTTTTAAGATTTTTTTTTTGTTTTTTGTAAATATTACTATTTTTACTTATTTTTTGTATTTTTATTTTATGTACCCAAGGGTTTATGATTTAAAATTAGAGTTTAGGGTTTACTGTTTATGATTTACCCAATGGTTTAGGGTTTAGGATTAGATTTTAGGGTTTAGTGTTTTAGTGTTAAAAATTTAGTGTTTATGATTATCCAAGGGTTTAGGGTTTAGGATTATATTTTAAGGTTTAGTGTTTATGATTTACCCAAGGGTTTAGTGTTTAGAATTAGAGTTTAAGGTTTAGTGTTAAAATATTTTTTTTAAAGAATTATTTTCGTTTTTATTAATGATTATTATTATTTATTTATTTTGTATTTTTATTTTTAAAAACATAATATAATTTAACAAGATTTTGTTTACTTTTTTAAAAGATATCAAATTTGAAATAACACAATTCTATTGGTCAGTGAACTTAGAAGTTCACCCTAGGGGATGAACCTAAGAATAAATCTTTTTTAAAAATTAATTCACCAAGCAGAATCATTAAATACTAAAATATTTAACAATATTAATAACAACTTTTAGAAATAAATATTAAGTTGCGATTCTCCTAAAATACCAAATTTCGACCTTATCATTAAATTAGCCATAATATTAGGCATATGCCATATTCACCAAAACTTAACAGTGCATAATAAATATTTAAACAATTTATATGTATACAGTTCTCCTAAAATATGGCAACCGAATTAAAGCAAATCACTAAAATCAACAATAAAATTAGGCATATGCCATATTCCAGATTCAGTTAGCTATGATTTCCATATTGTTTCACGGCGTAAATAAAAAACGCTCACAATACCTCAGACTATTATAAATATAGAGGATGCTCCTACTGACAAGGTCAGAAACCACGAAAATACATATGGCTTCTAATCTGAAATTTGAGGCTATTAAGAATTTAAATCCTTGGAAAACAACTTAGGCAGTGTATGTGAAGGTGCTGTAAGAATATTTTATATTCTAGGTGACCGATGTGTCTATTGGTTTAATATAAAGTTCAAGTTCATATCAATGTTTAAAGATTTTAATATAAAAAGACGATACCGTGATGGATCGGTTTCGATTAATGAATTAGAATTCGGGTGTATTGATAACCCTCCTACTTTACCTTAATATTATAAATATCATTAATCTCATGATCATATATGTATGTGTGTAAAATGTAATAATAACATAATATAACCAGATATCAGCTTTGCTGTTGGTATGTTGGGCCGATATCAAAGTAATCCCAGAATGGACCATTGGAAAGCTGCAAAGAAGGTTCTCAGGTACTTGCAAGGCACCAAAGAGCACATGCTTACATATAGGAGATCTGATCAGCTAGAAGTCATTGGATATTCAGATTCAGACCATGCCGGATGCGTTGATAGCAGAAAATCAACGTTTGGCTACTTGTTCCTATTAGCTGGAGGAGGTATATCATGGAAAAGTGGAAAGCAGTCTGTCTTTGCTACTTCCACTATGGAGGCTGAATTTGTGGCATGCTTTGAGGCCACAATTCATGCATTATGGCTGCGGAACTTTATCTCAGGGCTTCGGATTGTCGACACTATAGCCAAGCCACTGAGAATTTATTACGATAATTCTGCAGCTGTCTTCTTTTCAAAGAACGACAAATACTCGAAGGGTGCTAAGCACATGGAGTTAAAGTATTTGTCTGTTAAAGAAGAAGTTCAGAAACAGAGAGTGTCATTCGAGCACATAAGGACGGACATGATGGTAGCGGATCCGCTAACTAAAGGTTTACCACCCAAGGCGTACAATGACCATGTAGAGCGTATGGGTATTATAGATAAGGCTTTGCTATTTTAGTTATGGGATGCTCATTGTGTATTTGACACTGAGAATTCACTTAAAGATTATGTTTCTGATTTATTAATTATGTTATCATTGAAGTATGTGTATACACTTATGGTTTGTAGATAACATATGTTGTTTTGAGAAATAAAGGTTCTTCTCATATAAGGATTGATATAAAACTAGAATAGATTTGTGATACATGGAAGGGACTATGTCGTTTAATGACATACAACCGCCATGATTCGATCAATTCAAATTTTAGTAAACCAAATGAATTTGATGTAAAAGTGCACATTAAAGTTATTAAACTCTTAAGTCGACACAAAGGTCAAGTGGGAGAATGTAAGAATATTTTATATTCTAGGTGACCGATGTGTCTATTGGTTTAATATAAAGTTCAAGTTCATATCAATGTTTAAAGATTCTAATATAAAAAGACGATACCGTGATGGATCGGTTTCGATTAATGAATTATAATTCGGGTGTATTGATAACCCTCCTACTTTACCTTAATATTATAAATATCATTAATCTCATGATCATATATGTATGTGTGTAAAATGTAATAATAACATAATATCAGGATAAATTTACCTATTAATTAGTGTTTTAATGTTTATATAGTTTATAACATGTTAATCACCAAAGTGATCTTGTTATTTACTTATGAATATTAAAATTAATAATAGTATCATTGATCATGATTAGAGATGGATGCTAAATGACATTAAAGTTTTAGTAATCAATTAATTTATTTTTATATTCTAGGAGATTACCCAAAGGTGAATCATTGAATATAACTAATAATAAGAAAAGAATTACTCATTTCTTACTATAGTCGATAATATGTATGTCCAAAGATAACATATTTATTTGACTAGTGTTTGATTTGATTAATATTAAAGAATATATAATTAGCATCAATGATAGTACTTGTATTTAAATATTGCCCAAAGATTATTTAAAATATAAGTGTTAAAGTTTCTATTAGTCTGAATATATATTAAAGTCTCAAAGCACTAACGGGTAAACATGTATGAATGCTTGCAGCTTCATCAAATGTGTTTGCATATGCTAACTCTGTGGTAAAGTTTAATGGCCTCAACTATGGTGAGTGGGTCGAACAAATCCGGTTTACACTGGGTGTAATGGCTTTGGACTCTGCCATACTAACTGATGAGGAATCTTCAGCTATTACAGTAGATAGCTCCGAATCTGAAAAGTCTCGTTATGAGAGATGGGAGCGATCTAACAGGCTGAGCTTGAACCTTATGAGGTTGACGATGGCGGAAAGTATTAAGCCATCAATGCCTAAGACAGAGAAAGCAAGGGAATTCATAGAACAAATTAAGGAGTGTTCACAATCGGAATTAGCTAACAAGTCGATTGTAGGAAGTCTCATGAATGAGCTAACTACAAAGAAATTTGACTGGTCTCAGCCAATCCATGATCATGTGACGCACATGTCTAATCTGGCAGCAAAGCTAATGACCTTAGGAATGGAGGTGCATGAGCAGTTCTTGGTTCAATTCATCATGAACTCTCTACCTCTTGAATTTAGCCAGTTCCAGGTGAATTACAACACCATTAAGGATAAATGGAACTTTAAGGAATTAAAGGCTATGCTAATTCAAGAGGAGGGGAGATTAAAGAAGATGAAAAATCAAGTTGCTAACCTTGTAGGTCTTGGAAGTGCCAGTGGCAGCAAAAGAACATCAAGTAGGAAGGACAAAAGGAATGTTAAGAACTTCGTGAAAGGACCTCAAAGTCAAATCCAGAAGGAAAAGAAGTGTTTCTTTTGTAAGCAAGTAGGACACTTCAAGAAGGATTGTCCTAAAAGGAAGGACTGGTTCGACAAGAAAGGTAAACAATATAGCTTTGTTTGCTATGAAATAAATCTTGTTGAAGTTCCTAATAATACTTGGTGGTTAGATTCTGGTGCTACTACTCATGTGTCTCATATTAAACAGGGATTCAGTTCGATCCAGCCCATAAGAGGACCTGAACAGTACTTGTTCATGGGAAACAGGATGAAGGCAAGAATAGAAGGAATTGGGACGTATAGATTGATCTTGGACACTAGAAGTCATGTAGATCTTGAAGGGTGTCTCTATGTACCTGAGTGTGCTAGAAATCTTGTTTCTGTTAGTAGGTTGGACAATTTAGGTTTTAGTATTAAGGTTGCACATGGTGTTTTCACATTGTACCGAAATGATTACTTTTATGGTAGTGGTATTTTATTTGATTCACTTTATAAGTTCAACCTTGATGCAAAGTTTTCTGAATCCCTATTTAATGTTGAAAGTCGAGGCATTAAGCGTAGCACAATTAATGAAAATTCTGCTTTTTTGTGGCATCAACGATTAGGTCATATTTCCAAAGTAAGAATAATGAGGTTGATAAAGAATGAAATTCTTCCTCAGTTGGATTTTAATGACTTAGATGTATGCATAGACTGCATTAAAGGAAAGCAGACGAAACATACTTTAAAGAAACCAGCCACAAGAAGAACTCAGCTTCTTGAGTTAATACACACCGACATATGTGGCCCTTTCGATGCTCCTTCATGGAGTGGCGAAAAATATTTCATCACATTTATCGATAATTACTCACGGTATGGATATACCTATCTACTGCATGAAAAGTCTAAATCTGTGAATGTCCTAGAGATATTCATTGACGAGGTGGAAAGGCAGTTAGATAAAAAGGTGAAAGTAGTGAAATTTGACAGAGGTGGTGAATTTTATGGCAAATTCGATGAAAGTGGACAATGTCCTGGTCCATTTGCAAAGTTACTTGAAAGTAGGGGCATATGTGCACAATACACTATGCCTGGTACTCCTCAGCAAAATGGTGTAGCTGAGAGGCGGAATCGTACCTTGATAGAAATGGTTAGGAGCATGTCGAGTAATTTCTCTTTACCCCTTTCATTGTGGATATATGCATTAAGAACTGCAACGTATGTGCTGAACCGGGTTCCTAGTAAGGCAGTTCCTAAGACCCCTTATGAATTGTGGACGGGAAGGAAACCTAGTTTAAGACATATACGTATGTGGGATTGTCCAGCAGAAGTAAGACTATATAATCCACATGAAAAGAAACTTGATTCTAGGACTGTCAGTGGATTTTTCATTGGCTATCCTGAAAAATCGAAGGGGTACACATTTTATTGCCCTAACCATAGTACGAGAATAGTTGATTCGGGTAATGCTAGGTTCATTGAAAACGGTGAAACTAGTGGGAGTGGTGAACCACGAAAGGTGGACATTAATGAGGTTCAGGTTGAAGTTTCTTCACCTGTAATTCCACCTGAGGTAGTTGTTCCTATTGTTGCATCAGAGGTTAATGACACAATAGGACAACATAATAATGTGCCAGCCCCACTAGCTGAAAATACTGTTGATGAACATGTCATAATTCAAGAAGAGAATAGTGAACCACAAATACCTTTAAGGCGATCTGGAAGAGAAAGAAGATCTGCTATTTCAAATGATTATGTGGTTTACACTATTGAAAATGAATGTGACTTAAGCATGGATGAAGATCCGATCTCATTCAAAATGGCCATGGAAAGTGACAATTCTGAAGAGTGGTTTGATGCCTCAAAAGAAGAAATGAAATCTATGGATGATAATCATGTATGGGACTTAGTAGAGTTGCCCGATGGTTTCAAAACCGTTGGTTGTAAATGGGTCTATAAGACTAAACGCGACTCGAAAGGTAAGCCTGAAAGACGCAAGTCTCGCCTTGTTGCTAAAGGTTTCACCCAGAAAGATGGCATTGACTATAAAGAGACCTTCTCTCCTGTTTCAAAGAAGGATTCTCTTAGAATTGTTTTGGCTTTGGTGGCTCATTATGATCTTGAGCTTCACCAGATGGATGTGAAAACCGCCTTTCTTAATGGAGATCTTGAGGAGGAAGTATATATGGACCAACCAGAAGAATTTGTGGTCGCACGAAAAGAAAATTTGGTGTGTAAGCTGAGAAAGT
Source organism: Brassica carinata (assembly GCA_016771965.1). Classification (NCBI taxonomy): domain Eukaryota; kingdom Viridiplantae; phylum Streptophyta; class Magnoliopsida; order Brassicales; family Brassicaceae; genus Brassica; species Brassica carinata. The sequence continues at coordinate 53,121,411 of CM028687.1, read as the reverse complement.
GAATATATGGACTAAAACAAGCTTCTCGACAATGGTATATAAAGTTTAATGATACCATTACGTCATATGGTTTTGTAGAGATCATTGTTGATCGATGTATCTACATTAAGATCAGTGGGAGTAAGTTTGTGATTTTAGTCTTATATGTTGATGATATTTTGCTTGCTGCAAACGACATGGGTATGTTATATGATGTGAAGAAGTATCTCTCTAAGAACTTTGAAATAAAAGATATGGGTGAGGCATCTTATGTGATCGGGATAGAAATCTTTCGAGATAGATCACAAGGACTATTGAGCTTGTCTCAGAAAGGATATATCAATAAGATCTTAGCGAGATATAGAATGGAAAAATGCTCTGCAGGAATATCTCCAATTCAGAAGGGGGACAAGTTCAGTAAAATGCAATGTCCTAAGAATGAATTGGAGAGTAAAGAAATGGAAAGAGTTCCCTATGCATCAGTGGTTGGGAGTTTGAACTATATTCAGACATGTACTCGACCAGATATCAGCTTTGTTGTTGGTATGTTGGGCCGATATCAAAGTAATCCCGGAATGGACCATTGGAAAGCTGCAAAGAAGGTTCTCAGGTACTTGCAAGGCACCAAAGAGCACATGCTTACATATAGGAGATCTGATCAGCTAGAAGTCATTGGATATTCAGATTCAGACCATGCCGGATGCGTTGATAGCAGAAAATCAACGTTTGGCTACTTGTTTCTATTAGCTGGGGGAGCAATATCATGGAAAAGTGGAAAGCAGTCTGTCATTGCTACTTCCACTATGGAGGCTGAATTTGTGGCATGCTTTGAGGCCACAATTCATGCATTATGGCTGCGGAACTTTATCTCAGGGCTTCGGATTGTCGACACTATAGCCAAGCTGCTGAGAATTTATTGCGATAATTCTGCAGCTGTCTTCTTTTCAAAGAACGACAAATACTCGAAGGGTGCTAAGCACATGGAGTTAAAGTATTTGTCTGTTAAAGAAGAAGTTCAGAAACAGAGAGTGTCATTCGATCACATAAAGACGGACATGATGGTAGCGGATCCGCTAACTAAAGGTTTACCACCCAAGGCGTACAATGGCCATGTAGAGCGTATGGGTATTATAGATAAGGCTTTGCTATTTTAGTTATGGGATGCTCATTGTTTATTTGACACTGAGAATTCACTTAAAGATTATGTTTCTGATTTATTAATTATGTTATCATTGAAGTATGTGTATACACTTATGGTTTGTAGATAACATATGTTGTTTTGAGAAATAAAGGTTCTTCTCATATAAGGATTGATATAAAACTAGAATTGATTTGTGATACATGGAAGGGACTATGTCGTTTAATGACATACAACCGCCATGATTCGATCAATTCAAATTTTAGTAAACCAAATGAATTTGATGTAAAAGTGCACATTAAAGTTATTAAACTCTTAAGTCGACACAAAGGTCAAGTGGGAGAATGTAAGAATATTTTATATTCTAGGTGACCGATGTGTCTATTGGTTTAATATAAAATTCAAGTTCATATCAATGTTTAAAGATTCTAATATAAAAAGACGATACCGTGATGGATCAGTTTCGATTAATGAATTAGAATTCGGGTGTATTGATAACCCTCCTACTTTACCTTAATATTATAAATATCATTAATCTCATGATCATATATGTATGTGTGTAAAATGTAATAATAACATAATAGGTGCTACACACGTGGAAACATCAAACAAGCTTTATATTTTTTGCCTATTTGTCTATAGTATGTTATAAAACTCGCATCATTTTTGAATTCATATAATTTTTTTAAGTTTATAGGTTAGATTTAAGGATTTAACAAATTAAGATAATAAAAATACTAATAACAAATAAATTACATAACACTTACTAAGAATAAAATTTTGTAATTTTAAAACTCATAAACAATTTATGTGAGTATAAAATACATCATTTTATATCATGTCAAACAAATAAGTATATTTAAAAAACATAAAAATCAACAAAATTGTAACTAGAGTAGATTATATTATATAAAAATATATAATCTTATAATTAACAAAATTTGACAGAAATTTTAAAAAGAAATAAATCTCGCGTTTTAGAAGTTCGGATCAAAATCTAGTTCCTTTTCTAAAAAGAATCTCCTTTGACAACGCACCGCTTACTATCAAATGCAATTTTTCTTGCGTTTAAAAAGACAATCTTTTCTTTACCAGGATACCAACTCTTGCGAACATACCTAAGCAGCGACCGTATATGTATGAAAACAAATCTTTATTTTACTTTATAATTCGATTCATTTTCACAAGATTATTACATGTTTAATAACTTTTTATTTCACCTAAAACACTCACTTGCCGCACATCACGCCTATATTGGAAGACTTTTCAGCAAGTGACATTTGCACCAGTATCTACACCAAGCTGCCCACAATAGTCTCTATAGTACTTAATCCTTGTGTTTGCTGCATTTGAATTCCCACCGTTACACTCCAAACCGCTGATAGCTCTTATGGTGGCTCCGAATCCCTGGTTCAGGACTGGCCTCACGCTCTTCATCCAAAACCACATAGCCGCCCTGAAGGCCACAAATGGATTACTACTGACCAGCTCGGGCTGGCGTAAAAGGTCGAGGCCGAGACTCTGGCCACACGGTCCGTAGTTATAGTTCCATGATAGTAGGAGCGGACCACGACCATGGTAGCTCTTTCCCGGTGCACATGGATATTGCCTGTTGCTCGGGTTGCAAAATGAACGTGATGCTCCGTTTATCTCCTCTATATAGCAGAAGTCTATGCAATATAAATATGCAAACGAAACAGAGTGGTTAATTTATGACCAAACGGATCAACTGAGAATCAATTGCTCAATTTTTATAATATCGAAGATTTGAGGTATGCATGAATCTCTTACATCTAGATAACGAATGTCACTAACGTTTGTATGCTATAATCGTTTAATAGTTATGTGTACATTTCAAACACCGTTGTAAATGCAAACGTAAAGAATAATTGTTGCCTTAGTCTTTAGTCTACTATTGTATCTTACCACTCTTGGTCATCCGAACCGGTCATCGGTAATATTAGCAAACTCTCAAATTTCAATGGATAATTTACATAAATATAAGTTCTCAAAATTTTAATTTTTCAATTTTTGTAGTAAATTACCTATAGTCCCCAAATCAGGACGTGCCCATGTTGGTCATCAAAATAGAAGTATAGATTTAACCCGAGAAAATTCTTGATATATCATCAATAAAAAGATATAGAACCAGAAGAAGATTCTTACGTCCAGTCTCGTACGTGAAATGAGCAAACATGGTTGCAATTTCACGCTTAGTAACAGAATTAGCAAAGCTAGGGAAAGTAGTGGTGGCGTTAATGAATGAGTCACGGGTATAGAATCTTTTTCCGGCGCAACTATTACCGGCTTGGTTGATGATGCCGTCAAAGAATCCTTGTGTCACAATGCTACCAACAGCATCAGCACCAGATGGGGTTCCACTGCCTCTACAAGGGCCTGATCGGCACGTAGGACTACAATGAGCGTCTGTGGTACCGCAATAACCGAACTGACTGCAACAGACGTTTGGGGGGCAGTTACAGTTTTGGGACTTGACGATTTCAGAGTAGAAACTTAAGAGGGAGAGGAGAAGGATTAAGGAGACTTTTCTGGAAGCCATTTTTGAGGTAGTTTTTGCTGTGAGAGAGTTCTATATAGGGAGAGATATTGGGTAGATTGATCACTTCACGCGGAGTACTACATAGAGATTTTTTTTTTCATTTATTTATTTTTTTTTATTTAATAATTGGGATTGTGTAACTTTTTTTCAGTTTCTGATAAAAAAGATTTTTTTGAATTAATCCGGAGGTGTCCCAATTCTATGAAATGGTCCAAACATTCTCAAGAGGAGGTGTAATGACTTAATTTTGTACAGCAGCAGATGAATCGAACCTGAGACATGTTGAGGTCCCAACCTTTCCTTTTACTACTCGACCACAAAATATCTGTATATATATACCACAATAATACAACCGAGTCCCCAATCAATTTCTTAACAGCCCTAAGAAAAATAAACAAATATAAAATATCTATGGGATCTCTCTATTTTATCTGTCACCCCCAAGCCGACCTTATAAGATGAATTCGCACATGCCGTGATAAATTTTGGTACCATGTGAAGCGTTGGGTCCATTATCCTGCCGTACTTTGATGCATTTCTATTTTAACTCCACAAGAAGTGGCTCTTCATGGGCCATAACAATTATTTTCACTCTCTTGATTAGTAGTTAGTAGTTACCTTCTTCAACCCTAATAGCAATCTCATTTCACCGTTTAAAGGCTGTAATGACCAATGTTACTATGATGATGCATCGCTCTATGAAATTGAAATTTACTTGGCCTGTGGTTTGAAGGTTGATTGGCTGGTTGCAACTAAGAATTTCAAGCTTCAACTTAATTACTCTCTTGTTCATTTAAAATGGTAGAAATAAAATGTCCTGATGGCAAAAAGGCCACCCCTGAAAGTTTTTAGTAAAAAAAAAAGATTATGGAGAGAAGTTCAAAGTCCATGTGTATGTTTAAGAAAAAATTGACAATTCAATTTATCTGGGTCAAAGTACGTTATCTCATTCTAGAAAGAGAATGGAAGCAAGAGACGTAGTAGAACAAAACACGAACATCATCTTGGAACAAAGATCCAAGATCACCCCTAAGAACAAGAATAGGTAGCCCGAAATAGCAGCCTCAAAACCATCCTAATTAAAGGAAAGGTCATGATGTTTACACGCATTTCTTTTCTTCATGTCTGTTCATACAGATGGCATCCATGGCAGAAAGAGATATCCTTAGAATACTAAGGCATGTATATAACAAGACGTCAAGGCATTCGGCTCCTAGTGACATATTATAAAAATGAATATTTTATGAGTTTTCACACCTATAAAATTTCGTATTTCAATCGAGAAGACTAGTCAATAGCCATTTGAAGGATGAATCATCTTTGTTAAGTTCGATTTTATGATAACTTAAAACTATTTGGTGATAAATATCTTATCTATAACTCTTTATATATAATATTTTTTAAACTTTCGATATAAAAACAATTTATCTTTAATACAACTCTTCAAAATAATCTCTTATCGACCAAAAATCTTAGAATTTAGGACATTTATACCCGATCGAAAAGATTAACAACAATAGTTATATCTGGCCAAAGATTAAGTATGACAGTTATATCCAGTTGGGAGAATTATATTAATTAATTAAAAGTTTAGGATGTTTACGATTTGGGTTCTGATACTATATTAAAGATCATGGATTTCCAATTTGAAACCAGTTAATAATAAATATATTAAATTGATCTTAATCTTTTATACTCTCTCTATTTTTATTTGTAAGTAGTTTTAGTTAAAAGTGTTAATATATATTAAGAAAATTTTTACTTTTGAAAAAGTAGCATTTAATACATAAATTCAACCAATAATTAAAAGATATGCATTATTAGATTGGTCACACAATATGTAATAAATGTAAAAGGTGCTTTGGATTATGTACGTAAACATCTTATATTGTGAAGCAAACATTTTTGGCTAAAACCAGTGGCGGAGCCACATTGTATTTAGGGTGGTCAATTGACCCTCATGAAATACGTAAAAATTTAACATTAGGTTGATATCCAATATTTTGATGTAGTAAACTGGTTAGAAAATCTCCTTTTGACCCCCATGTGCTAAGTTCAAAAGTCAGATATGACCCTTCCAGTTGTGATAAAATAATTTTGACCCTTGTGAAGTGGAATTCTAGCTCCGCCACTGGCTAAAACTACTTACATATTAAAGGGAGTATTACTTAAATTTCTCTTAAATTATCCATGTGATATATTCTATCCCTTATAAACTTTGAACCAACAAGGATGGCATCTACACATGATCCTACCTCTAGATGTGAAAAGCAACCATACAAGCTATGCATATATAAGTCGTACAATCGCATTGAATCTAGAAAACAATACGGTAGCTAGTGATGAATCAGTGGAAACTACTAGATTACATATTTGTTCACTTCATAAATTATCAATCATTTCAAATGTCATTAATACTTAATCATCTAAAATGCCAATGAAAATCATAAATTTAAAATTGATTATTATTAACATGGTAGTAATAGGAGTGCGCACCATTTTGTTTTCATAAGTGACCAATTATACCATTTCTCCAATAAAAGCGATGGCATGAAAATAGTTGGGACTACGGTAGGCAGCATCCCTTACACGCGTGAAGTCTCCGTCAATGGCCTAACAATGCATGACTTTTTTTTGGGGACAAAATCACAATGTAAGATTCCTAGGATCAATTAATAAAACCTACTCTATTAAAATAGAATCACTATTTTTATCTACTAAAAAAGAGTCTATGTTAGACCAAATCTGGATTATTGATATGTTTTATTAGGTTTCTAATTTAAATTTTGAACATATCGTAAACCAAAATAATGGGCTATTAAGTACCAAAAGAAATATTTTTACGTAGATAGTTAAAATGCTTCCCCTGCTATATAGGAAATTTGTTTGTATAGTACCAACCGTATTTCATTCAAATATTTCTGTAACATGTTATATTGTATTAACAACCGTATTTTAATCCTTTACCGAAAGAAATAACATTTATTTATCTTATTATTTACGAAAATATGAAAATAATGATTAGAGATTTTAGAAAGAATCTAATTTATTAAACATAAAAAAAGTTATCATTCAGATTTAAATGAATCTACTAAAATTGACATATCTATACTATTATTTATGAAGTGAATTTGCTGATTTGTCATGCTCCCCATGATTTTAGGTAATTTTGTTTATTTGTCATGTTTTTATTAGTTTTATTTGAGTTATTAATTTAAATATATTAGATCATATATTTTAGATTTAGTCATATTTTATATTCAATTATTAATCTTAATAAAACAAATTATCATTATCTTAAGAATAATTAAAACTTTAAAGATAATATCATATTTAAATAGTTAAATTTATACTATATTACTTTAGTATTAAATTATTATTATTATATATATATATATATATATATGTTTATATTATATTTGGTTTAATAATATTAAAAAATCTATTTTAACATAAATATATATATATATATATATATATCACATAAAATAGATAAATTCTTAGGACAATAAAAATCATCATTGTAATAATTTCTGAAAAAGTTGGTAAAGAATTCAAAAATATTTATACTATTATTTTCAAAGTATTTTTTCGCTCTTAATTAAAAATTAGAGTATTTAAAGTCTTTATTACTCTTAATAAATAATTGATTAGATTTGTTAATATAGAATTACCCACAAATAAAAAATTAATTTATTTAATTTAATAATCATCTTTATCTAAAAAGATTCTATATTATTTCATTCAAATTTGTTTTGAAAATAAATATAAATCCTTGTATATATTTTATGTATATATGAATGTTTAAAAGTTTATTTTACATAGTAAAATATATTTTTATCATATATAAAATAATTAATATTTAATTAATTATTAAATATTATAAAGTATGAAAATAATTTATTCTAATAATTTCTGAATTGATAATATATTTAAATATAATTTTTTTTGTAAAATTATTAAGCCCGCAAGTGCGGGTAAACACCTAGTATTATTATTGTGAACAAACGCAAATTAACTTTGAAGAAAGCAAAAAAGAGAGCAAAACGTATTGAAACAAATACCCGTTTAGGGTTTCTTATTATTATATAAATAAATAATCTTACAAACCCTTATACCCCATATTTATAACAGTCTCAAAACCCGATTTCCTTTTTCCTATAGAAATACATATTTATTTAGAAAAAGTAAATTCTCCTAAACAAAAAAGGTGTACCGTACCATGGAGGCCGCAGATCCCCGCATCTCCCGGATGTCAATCTTGATAGCGAGTTTATCTTCTTAGCGTCTACGACGCCCGCACTCGATCAGACTTCGCCCGATCCACGAGTACTGAGTTTTTACTGGTGCACAGAGATTTAAGACACACAGATGCAACAATTATATATTATAAAAATAATAATAACAACCCAGTCACTCTAACCCGTTCACCAATAAAACAAAATGATTAAAATAATTGTAACCAAACCGGTAAAAATTAAAAAAATTGTATTACACAATCAACACTTACATCTTATAATCTAATTTAATCAAATTATAATACATTAATAATCCTACATTTGCTTCAATTAAATTTTCTGAACCGATTTTAGTATAAATAAAAACGTGCAATTATTTGTATTGAATTGATAAAATAAACATAAAAGAAAAATAGTATCCGCGTTCTAATGCGGGTTGGATTCTAGTTTCTATTAATTTCTTATTTTTTTTTAAATCCCCCAAATGGAAACACAAACTAATATCAAAAGTTAAATAGAACAATTTATAATTTTCAAAATAGGCGAATGTCATCGACATTTACTGCACTTACAACTGAAAATGGTTAAATTGCAGCGAACACATTCGAACCCTTTTTTTTTTTTATCGAAATCCAATTATGGATCACTTTTGACCACTATGGTTGGCTGTTTTATTCTTCAGCTTTTAAATCAACACGACTATATTTTTTTTGATAATTTAAAATCGACAAGACTAGTCAATCCCTTATTCATAAATCGTAAACATTTTTTTATTATGCATTCTAAAGTGGATCAAAGTTGAAAATAAATGTAGTACAAATTAGTTTTAAACTTTCAAGTTTATTTAAATTTCAGTAAAAATTAAATCTTTAAATAAATTATTTTACAGTGTTGATGTAACTTTTTCATATTAGTAAACTTTTTTTTGGAGGAAAATGACCTTTAATAAACTTGATTAGTTGCATGATAATTCTATTTATTTGCGATACAATTTTGTTTCACTATACTAAAGATCCCAGAAATTTATTTCCACTAATCTCATCTAAATTATAATGAAGTGCACTCTTGAAATTCCAATATACTTTTTTATATAGAAATGTTAATGAACTTTTAAAAGGGACTTGAAAAATCATATAATTTATTTGATATTTGAGGATATTTTGCTATAATTTACAACCTTTCCATTGAAGACTAGACAAAGTAACCTTGTTCCGACGTGGTCTCATCCTCTCTACAGATTATTTATTTGCGTAATAAACGTATATAAGTAAATCGTAATCATGTAGAACCAGTTCTGAATATGATAACAGCTAACGAATAGTCTCTATGCTATAGAAGATTATGGTAATCGGTGGGGGAGGTAGGAAAAACTTGTAAGGGGGATCAATTTTAAAATTAGCATATATTATAAATATAATTTAGCTAAACTTTAAGTCCTTTCTCAAAAAAAAAATTAGCTAAACTTTACCAAATTTACATAGTTCTTAAATAATTATACAACTAGTTTTTTTTTTTTAATAAAAATTTCACAAGGGTCAATTGACCTATCTGCGAACACATTGGCTGACGACGGTAAACCTAATTAAAGGAATCCCCCTAAGACTTTGGACGTACCCATAAACTGAAAAATTATACTCACATAAAGTTAACACATAATAAAAATCTATAAATTATTATTTGATAAACTAAAAATATGATAAATTAATATAAAATTGGTTGCGAGTAAAGACAGTACAAAACATGGTACATTTTAATAAAATAATAAATTTTGAAATACTTTATGTAAATATATAATCTCAATATAAAAGGAAATTAATAGGTAATGTCTATAAATTTTATATAAATATAAACAAAATATTTTATTATTTGATTTTTATTCACAGTAAAATTCACCTTTAGTTTTTCTAAGCATTTCAAAATATTTTGATGTTATTTGACACCTAAAATTGGTCTACATTTTAAATACACATTTTCTAAACAATATATATACACCTTAAAATTAACTTTTCTTCTCATTTTGACGTAAAATCATAAACTAATAATTTTCTAAATTAATAAAATATCATAATTTTAATTTTATTAATTTTATTAATTTATAGAATTTTTACTGTATTTCCCTAACGTTATACTGTTATTTTACAGCATCACCACTAAAATTATACTAATCATTCTAAACTGAAATCAATACGTGGGAATATCCAAAAAGCAGATACCGTAAATGTCTTACTTAGCATTTATAATGTTGCATTCACTTCACAGTACATTTAAAAGAAAATCACTTTCACAAGATTATTACAGCTACTTATTGCTTGTGACGCAGGGAACGCTAAGACCCAACACAAGAGCATACATGAGCTTTTAGTTTATTATCTCATTTATTATTTCAGAACTTCAACTTTGTCCATCACTACCCACGTCACGTGTGTGCGTGTTTGTTTCGAATAGCTTTTTAGCAGCTAAGGTTAGGACCAGGGTCCACACCAAGCTGTCCACAATAGTCTCTATAGTACCTAATCCTTGCATTGACCGCACCTGAGTTCCCACCGTTACATTCCATTCCGTTGATGGCTCTAATGGTGGCTCCAAACCCTTGGTTTAGTACCGGTCTTACGCTATTCATCCAAAACCACAGACCCGTCCTGAAAGCGACAGTTGGGTTGCTACTCACTAGCTCGGGCTGGCCTAAAAGGTTAAGGTTGAGACTCTGGCCACAAGCTCCGTAGTTGTAGTTCCATGATAGTTGAATCGGACCACGACCGAAGTAGCCTTTGCCCGGGGCACATGGGTACTGCCTGTTGCTCTCGTCGCAGTAGTCACCTGAAGCTCCGTTTATTTCTTCTATGTAGCAGAAATCTATAGACGATAAAGATACACATGAAACAAATTGCTTTTAGGATCATTCCAACTAATTGAGATCAAGTCATGTTTAATTTTATCAAAAGTTTATTATTCTTTCTTTTTTTTTTTTCAATAATCGAGGGTTTATTATTATTTGTCCTATACTCTGGTTTACTAGTTATATAATCAGCATCTTTTAAATTTTTTTTTTTTAAAAACAATATTAAAAGATATCCATGCAGATTTCGATAATATATGAGTACTCAATTTGTATATTCTAGTTTAAAATTAGAATCGGCGATGACCAGACTAAATGTATATACACAAATTTTAGTTTTTTCTATAACATATTGTTATTATTTTTGTCCATTGCTCCTAAGCCTAAACTAAATTTTATTTTTGATCGTTAAAATATATTATTCTGAAGAACAATTATATCCAACCATTTCTTGTTTATAAGCTCTGCAACATATTAAAGGAAGCGAAGAGAGAAAGTGATTCTTACGTCCAGTCTCGTGGGTGAAATGAGCAAACATGGTTGCAATTTCACGTCTAGTAACCGAATTGGCAAAGTTTGGGAAAGTATTTGCGGCGTTAATGAAAGAATCACGGGTGTAGAAATTCTTTCCAGCGCAACCACCACCGGCTTGGTTGATAATACCGCTAAAGAAAGCTTGTGTCACAATGCTACCAACTGATCCACCACCAGCGGGAGAAGGGGTTCCACCAGGGCTTCTGCAAGGGCCTGATCGGCACCCAGTACCACAATAAGCGTCTGTGGAACCGCAGTAACCAAACTGACTGCAACACAGGTTTGGGGCGCAACCGCAGTTTTGAGACTTGACGGTTTCAGAGTATAAACCTAAGAGGCAAAGGAAAAGGACTAAGGATAATTTCGTGAGAGCCATGTTTTGTGTAATTGTGTGTTGTAGATGGGAAGGAAGAGGGTGCGAGATATATATAGGGATAGATGTTGGGTAGTTTTGTCATTATATTTTTGGAAATAAAATGTTATGTTTTCTATAATAATATTTTTCAAAAATACATTATATTAGTTCTCAAGAAAAAAAAAATACATTATATATTTGTAAAACGAGTTTGACTTTTAGTCTTGCTCTTGCCCAAGATAAATAATTTGGATTTGGTCTATGAATGAGAACTCAATTTTCTTTTACAAACAAGATATATATGTATTACACTATTACTGTTTCTCACTTCTGTTTTATGATTGAAAATAAATATCTTATTTGATTTCCAGATGATGGAACAATATAAGTTGCTTTAAAAAAAATGATGAACAATATAAGTTGATGTTTTATTAATCTATTTAATTCATGTATGTACGAACTCTATAAGAGCAAATAGTCGACATAAATCTGAACTAGTTCTCGAGACACTGTTGGCAAGTGGCAGAGCACCTACCTCTTCTTGGAATTTTGAGCACTAGGATTTGATGTCATCTTCCTTCTATGAGGCAATGGATTAATTAGGTGAAAACACAACAAACAGAAATTTTGGTCTCATAAAAATTGATCGTTTTTTCTTTCTTCTAAAAACCTATCAATCTTTTTCTTTGTTTTTGAAAACTCTCATATTATATGTACATTTTTTTTTTCAATTAAAGGTTTGTTTTATATAGTTTCAGCCTAATCAACGAACGATTTAGGTATTACCATTAACCATTCTAAAGATATGCTTTTTTGGATTATATTTATATTTTAAGTTTTTATTATATTTGATTAAAGAAAACTATGTGTTTTTGTAATGAAAATTTACAATAAATTCCGAAGACATCTTTTGAGACAAATATTTTTAGAAGGTTTGTCATTAGAACGGAGAGTAGTTATTTTTTTTGATAACCCACGGTTTAATCCTTGGGGCTGGGGGGCCATGTGAATACTCCAGTGATTATGTGTTGCGCTAATCTGAGTGTAGACGAATTCGAACTTATATCCCGTAGGATTCTTGGAACACCATGCTACCACCCAACCACTAACGCATGGTTATTTTACCGTAGAAATGTTTAAAACTCCAAGATATAAGGGCTGCTAGAATATAATGTGAGATATTTATTGAGAATAATGACCATTCACTGTTAAACCTATAAAATCACTTATGTATTAATTGAGAAGCATTACAATAAATTATGAATCTTATGACACATTTTATCACTACTATAGTTTTTTAATCCCTAAAAATAGGTTAGTCTATATAATCATATACTATACTTTTTATTAAATTAACAAAAAATTAATTAATAACTTATGCATAAAAGGTATGTAATTACTTCATATAATTAAAGTATATATATGGACTTTGATAATAAAGATTTTATAATAGTTTATGTATCCTCTGTATACTAAAATAAGTTAAACAATTACATTAACCATATAATAATAAAACTAGATTTTTTCATCTGTGTCATAAATTGAATTTTTAAAGCCAACTATAAATTTTTAAAAATGTTAAAAGTCTTACATTAGAGTTTTTTAATCGGTGGTTTAAAATTTTTGTTACAACAAAATACAAATGATCTTAAAATCATATATGTAGGACATTTCATTTAATATATATTTATATTAAAAATATATCTTTTAATATCGTTTAAATTAAACTACATACCATATGAAAGTATATATAAATATTTCAATTTTGATATTTTAGAATATGCATCATACTTCAATTGATAAAAGTAAATATATTTACAATTTTAGTTTAATCAAATTAGTAATATATTTACATGTCTTTTATTATTAATTTAAATATTTTTATAACGTGAGTTATTACGTAGTTATTTATTAAAATATTAAAAATGAAAAAAAAATAGATAAAATGAGGTTCCATTGCATTGCTCACCAACATCTGTTAAGGTCGGTATTTCAGGAATGCATCACCTCTGGAACCCATAAGATCATATTCACCTTCATATGGATGGTGCAGTATTGTCTCAGCTAGATCTCTGGTTAACAAATGACTAATCAAAAGGGTGGGATCAGGATCATCCATTTCAATATGGAATGATCCTTGGCTCCCATCCACCCGTTTGAGACCAGCAAATAAAAATCTTCACAACCTTCACCCTGACCTCATTGTGGATTCACTTATTGATGCATCCTCGAGAACATGGAACTCACAGGTAATTTGGGCACTGGTAGATCCTCAAGATGCGCAGATTATTGAAAGCATTCCAATAAGTCGTTGCCAGACAGAAGATCGGGATGGATAGCATTTTACCCATAACGGGAGATACACGGTTAAGTCGGGGTATCAAGTGGAACGAGCATATCCGGACAGAGAAAGAACGCTAATAGAATATGGTCCTTCGGTCTTATCCCTAAAGGCTTACTGTTGGAAGGTACGGTGTCCACCAAAAATGAAATATTTCTTATGGCAATTGGTTTCAGGATGTATAGCGGTAAAAAAGAACTTACAAGCGAGAGGAATACAGGGTGATACAATCTGCGTAAGATGTGGAGCAGCTGAAGAATCCATAAACCATGTTTTCTTTGAATGTCCACCGGCGATCCAGGTTTGGGCACTCTCCCGTATCCCATCGAATCCGGATATATTCCCACCCAGTCACTTTTCACCAATATGGATCACTTATTTTGGAGAGTTTTGCCGCAAATGGAAGATGACCATTAGGCTTGGATATTATGGTACATATGGAAAGCAAGGAATAAAAAGTTTTTAGTAATTTGGATGTTGATTCTAGAGAAACTCTCAGGTTGGCTGAAACAGAATCTTTACCATGGACTGAGGCACATGTCATAAAGGAACTGGGAGCTGCCCAGACTAGATCGGTAGTGGAACAAACATTACCCTCGATACCATGTAGATGGTGCTTTACGGATGGATCATGGAAATTCCAAGAGAAGTTTTCGGGACAAGGGTGGTACAATACTTTGATCGGTTTTGATGGTCTAATGGGAGCGAGGAATACAAGAGCTAGTCAATCACCACTTCATGGGGAGATAGAGGCTCTAATTTGGGCAATGAAATGTATGAAGAATTTACGACAGTTTTCTGTCACATCTGCAACGGATTGTTCTCAGTTGGTGAAGATGGTTTCGGAACCAGAAGAGTGGCCAGCCTTTGCAAGTTATTTGGAAGACATCAAGAATCTGAAGGGAAGTTTTCACAGCTTAGAGATCATTCATATATCATGGACACATAACTCAAAGGCGGATAATCTCGCACGCAGTGTAAGGAAACAACTGTCTTTTGTCGTCCATATGGATGCGGAGCCACCAGTTTGGTTTACAGAGTCGTCATGAATCTGTAATTTATTGATGACAAAAGAAAAGAGCCAACTCTAAGAAAATTATAGTGTAAGCAGTGATATAATTACTTACTGATAAGAGTTTAGAGAGCTTCATCTAAAATCAATCTAACTAACGAAATTTGTTCATAATTTATTTGTATTTGATTTTTAAAAGAAATGTTAAATTGATAGCTACATATATCTATAGAAATTTTTATGTTTTATAAAATGTGAAATATAAAATGAAGTAGACGATATGAAGAACAAGTCATAGACGATAAAGAAATTAAGAGTGGAAAGGGTTTTCACTAGAAGAACTAGTGAAACAAAGATGACTAGAATGGAATTAGATGACAAAGAATGATGATAACTAATAATTTTATGTTCTTCATTCTTCTAACAAATAGCAGAAGAACAAAAAAAACGACCTAGATTTTGGTTAAAATTCAGCTTTTCCAAGAAAAAATGGTAGAATATTTCCACTTTTTCATTTAAATGGTAAACTTCCAGAAGAATGTCAAATTCTATCAACTTTATTCTTCTACTTATGCAACCTAATGCTTCATGTTTTGACATTTTAAGTACTTTAGTGGAGTTAAACGTTAAATAGTAGTTGATGTTACACAATTTTTTTTTTGAACTTAACGTTACATAAAATTAGCTCATCTTAAGCCCTTTAACAAAAAAAAAAATTACCTTATCTTATTTACTTGATTAGTAGCTACCTCGTCTAGCGTTTCCTAAAGGCGGACCTAAGAAGTGAAGTCGCATATATCACATAAATCTTGGTACCATGTGAGCCAAGGCGGCCCTAAGAAGAGTAGTCGCATATGTCACAATAAATATTGGTACCATGTGAGCCATTGGTTGGGTCCAGCATCTGGCTTTTCAAATTCAATTTATATAATTCTCAAATTAAGTTTAAGATTTGTTTTCCAGCCATTTTCATATTTCTCCTCCTATGATGTATTACATTTTTCTTACTCCTACTACACGAATCATAAATATATTAACAAATAAATAAGTACTAGTAATGCATATTCAGGATTGAGAGTGTGTAGCTAATTCCTACCAAAGATATAAATTGAAATAAATATACGACTCATAAAATATAAATTAAAAGAAAAATAATACTCCCTCTGTTTCAAAATAATACATGTTTTGAGATTTCACACTTTTTAATAAAATATATTAAAATTTAGTTATTAATGCATAGTTTTTTGTTATTTTATATTCTCAATATTTTTAAATCAATAAGATTTCAAGAAATGCAATTAAGATTTTTAAGATTCACAATTTTTCATAATTAGTTAACAAAAAGTGCATTGAAAATGTGAAAAATACATCTTTTTGAAACAAAATTTTTTTCTAGAACATACATCTTTTAGGAACAGAGGAAGTATATACTTTTTTATAAGAATATGGCACTAAATATTATTTAGCTTAGCAAGCCCCTTTATCAAAAAGAAAGTATATTATTTAGCTTGATATGAAGATTGTTGATCATAATCAGTATAAGAATCTTCTATTTCTTTGGTTCTCTAATTATGAATGATTAACTCTCTGGATTGTACTTTGTCAAAAAAAAAACTCTCTGGATTGTATGATTTTCATCCTGTTTTAATTTTTTGGATCTTTCAAAACTTTATAGCTTTGTCCAGCTTTTGTAACAGAACCTGTTCTTTTGGTATATTTAACATGTAATAAAAAAAGACTGTTAACCGTTGACAAAAAAAAAAAGACTGTTAACAAAAGAAGAACATCAACAACACCTTCATATAATTATTGAAACCGATACAATTAATCTTTAGGGTAAGGCTAAAACTTGTCGATACAACAAGTCAAATGCACTGTCGTACCATTTACGTCGCAGACGTTGAAGAGTCGACAGCAACTTATTTTTGACAATTCAAAGCTATCGGTTTCGATTTTTCTGGTGGAAGTGACAACTGTACCGGATATTGTGGATTCCGGTTCGATCGTTTCAGGATCGTATGATTCCGTAACGGACACTTTCTCTTGAAACTATTTTGTTTTAAGAATATTTTTTAATGTTTTAGTTTTAAGAAATTTGAAAATTCAAGTTTTATGGCATGGTTTCCTCTCGTGTCTAATACTCCTTCCATTTTATAAAAATGTCACTTAGATACATTTCATGCATATTAAAAAAATTATAAAATATATTGATCTACTCTTATTTATTATAGAATTATTTAAATAAAAAATGATTTAACTAAACATTTATTGATTATTTGAAAGCGTAAAAAGAAAATTTAATGTGAAAAATTGCATTAAAAACATAGAATAATATTTATTTTGAAACAAAACAAAAAGCTAGAATGACAAACAGAAGGAGTAGTAGATTAGTGAAAACCCTAGTGTTTACATGGATTTAACGATGAGGAAAAGGGAAGTTTAATATGTAGTTATTTGTATTTTAGTTATCATGTTTATTTTAAATCTTAATTAGTTAGGGTTATCTTTAGTTATTTGATTTTCATATAACTAGCCTTTTATGTCTAGAGTTGTATTCAATTTTATTGATATTGATATATTTTATAAAGAGTTTTTGTTAGATACTACAAAGTAATCTCAACTTTGTTTTAGATAGATCAGTAAATTTCAAAAAGTATGAGAAAACATTAATTCTAATGTATTTTAGTTTTTTTTTTTGAACTTATAATGTATTTTAGATTAACTAGACTTTTTGCATCTATCTAGCTTTCAGTAAGTCATTAACCAAAAACAAATTTAATTGTTTGAATAATATTCTGATTTATTTTACTTCGATACAAATGTAAAGCTAATAGAATTCCAAGTTTATTTTATAGACGAGTTAATTAAACATACTTGGATTGGGATGAATAAAGGTTTTCAAATGAAAGCTTATGATTCATAGACAAGAAACCACTATGGCATTACCTCACACTTGTTGTAACTGGTTTAAATTCTACTTAAAATTTAAAATTTAAGTACATCTTAACATGTGAATCCGCACGAGTTATATAATATATATATATATATATATATATAATTTTATGATTAATTTGTAAATATTTTGGTGTTCTCTATTTTTAATTATTCTATATTGCTTCACGTCATTTGACAAAAAGAAAATTTAAAATTCTAAATACTTTTTATAAAAACTGTAAAGACTATTTTGATTAGATATTATGTGGTTTTAAGTGTTCTTAATATATTAATTTTTTCATATTCTTATTCGGTTGGTTTGTATTGTTTACAAGCAATATAATAATTATATATGATTTAATGATTTGTCCACATACTAATCAATAAATTTGATTCAAATATTAAATAAACCGGTCTTTAATTTTAACCTATGATTATATGCACTGTGAAACTTGTGTCTAAAAAATTGAGAGATTGTACCAATTTTTTTATTAACATCCATAAGAGATGAATGATTTTGATATGAAATTTCTTGGTTTGTTTATTAAAAATATAATGTCCGGTTGAATTGCTAATTTTATATTATATATAGTAAATAAATTGTTTTGTACCAAAAATACAGTAAATGAATGTTTGAAAATATACAATAATAAATTAACAATTTGGGGTATATACAATTACTAACTTAATAAAAAATCACATTTTATTTCGTAAATATATTTATATTATTAAAACTGAAGTACCTTTTGGTACTGTTTGGAAACATAAATAACATTATAAATGAAAATTGTTTGGAAATATAGATAGTAGTATAAAAAGAGAAATACTTCCTTTATTTACATATTTCGTCATTGCATTTACAATAAATTAAGTATTTTTTTATATTTATTTTTATTTATATATTATGTCACTGTATTTAAAATTAATTTAAATTAATTAATTATAATTCCAAAACTTATCTAATCAAATCGATATTTATATATTAACCATTATTAATATTATACGAATATTAACTAAATCGTCTGTATTAAAGGAAAATAACATTTTCCTATATATAAAATAAAGTAAATTATAATAAATTTTGTGTAGCAATTAATGGTTGTTGTTTCTTAGTGGTGAAAATAAATACACAAACTGAAATCTATAATATATATTATATGAAACGATTTTTAAATATAGTATTACCTTATTTAGTTTAGTCAAATAAAAAATTTCGAGAATTTATTATAAACCATTGAAGTGGACGGTCCATAACCGGACCGAACCAAACCGAACCGAACCGGCCTGTACCAACCAGGAACGGCCCGGACCAGATGAACCAGAGGCGGCCAGCTTTACTTCCTTTATGTTTATCTCTATTTCCTATTCCTTGTTGTAGTAGGTTTTCTTTTTCCTAGATAGACTAGGAAATATGTACTTTTCTCTTTTTTTTTTATGGGATTGGGTTTTTCCATTTATCCATTATGTAAACATGTATATAAAGGAACCTCTGGTCCATAATAAAGATAATACTTTTCCAGAACTCTTGTTTCACAACACGTTATCAGCACGAGCTTGCTCTAATAAAACCCTAGCTAAAGTCCGACCACAAAACCCCCACGGCCGCCGGCCATAAACCCTAAAAACCGGCGACCTTACTTTCTTTTCTTCTCTTCCGTGATCAACCTGATCCGTTCCTCCTCTTCTGATCATAGATCCAGTAAGACGCGACCAGTCTCCCACCTTGTCCGACGAAGAAACAATCCAACCAGCCTGTTTATACCCGAGAAGCTCACCCGGCCGCTACACCAGCTCATCCGCGTCCGATAAAGCCTTCCGACCAAGGAGCTCCTGTTTTGCGGCCTGTATCAGCTTGTGATCCATCTCTTTGGAGGTCCAAATCAACACTCCTAAAGATAGAAAAGGTAACAATCAAAACCCTAGAACCTGAAGAACCATAATTCTTGTTAAACCCCTAATCATGAGGAATTAGGATCTGGTTTTAGATTGATTGAAAATTAGGTTGATAGAACAATGGTCGTTAAGTTGCTAGAACCTGAATTGATTAATCTGTTTTGCTTGATTAAATCGAATGAAGTGATGATGAATTGCTTGCTTGCTTGTTTGCTTGTTTCGGATTGATTAATGTTCATCTTGATATATTTGATTGCATATTGTGATTTGCATAGTTGAAATCGAATTGATCTGAGGTTTAGAAGTTAATAATTAAAACCCTAATCTGTCCGGCTTGTTTAAAAATCGTTTGATCATACTGAGACTATGTGATCCCGTTCTGTTTTAAGATTGTTGTTAGAATTGATTTTCAATATGTTTTAAATTCCGAACCTGATCATTGATTGAACTGTTCTAAATGTTCTTGATGATTGTTTGAGCTGATTAGAACCGATTAGGATGGATAATTACACAAATCCTAATTTTTGGAAAATCCGATTGAAAAATATTATTAAATCCGATTGTTTCCTGTGTTGCTTGATAAATATGTTAAGATCAACTGGAATGAAAAATAGGAATTTCTAGTATTGATCAGAACCCTAATTGAATTTTTTCTGATTACTAAATTGCAAAATTTCTTTTTTCCTGAAAATTTCCCTTTGTGAAAATTGTCTTTGTGGTTGCTGGAAATTTTACTTTTTGCTATTAGGATTAATGGAAAATTGCTAGAATTGTCAAATTGATCTGGTTTAATTCTTTTTAGTCAACTATCTCCTGTTTTGATCAATTGACTGCATACTCATATTATCAATTGTGGCCGTATGGCCTTATCATGCATCATAACCTTGTGGCCGTGTGGCCTTGTTTGATAGTGTTGTCGGTGATCTAAGAAACCATATGCATTGATGTTTTGAATTGATTGCATGAATTCTAAATCTTAAATTGATTGATAATGTGATTCAGATGTCGAGATTCGAACCCTCGAATTATGCTGCCCTAAATCTCTCTGGAGATAATTATCTAGAATGGGTAATGAACACTTCAGTTGCCCTGAAGTCTAGAGGACTCGGGAAATGCATCATTGATGGCAATAATGAAATTGAAAGTGAAAAGCATAGAGCCATAACAATTATGCGATATCATCTCACTGGAGATCTGAGAGATCAGTACTCGAATATTAAGGATCCTTGTGACCTTTGGACAAAGCTAAATTCCAGATACTCAATGGCATTATAGCGAAAAGCCATGAATGAATGGAAGATTCTCATGTTCCAGGATTTTGAATCCGTGGACGAATATCATTCTGCTCTGATGAAAATCGCCTATAGTTTTGAACTATGTAGTGAAGTGGTAACAAATGAGAATTTATTATATAAAACCTATTCCACATTCCATCCAAAGGATCTGTTGCTATCACATAAGGCTAAGGGTTTCACCACCTATAATGACCTATTGTCATGACTATTGGCAATTGAGCAAAGAAAGCAGAAAGTTATAGATACCATCAGCAGATTTGAAAACTTCAGAAAAGATACATTGAGCAACGAAACAGTGAGATGAGACTTCCTGAAGCCAGTGAGGCCGGCTTATACATTGACTAAAGAAAGGGAATTTTGACATTATGATTTTATGTTTTATGTTTTGTTTTGATTTGCTTGTCATTTACAATTTTATAGCAATAATAAGAGTTATTTTTAGTTATCTTGTTTGATTTGCTTGATGATTTCTTGATTGATAAATGACAATGAATAAAAGGATAGTCATCTATTATAGACCACGGCAAAAGTCATTGCCTAAATGGACACGAATTTATTCATCCAATAAAAGACCCATTGAATTATAAAGACTTGAACATGAATGGTTTCCACATTGAACCAATGGGCAAAAGAAACAAAAGTTCCTTTCATATTATAAGAAAATCGCCTAAAAACCTTATAAGAAAGTGGTCAAGACTATACCTACATACTCTACTGATCTAGACTATGTCAAGGATCAGTATGATAAAGGCAAAAGCCATGGTAACATGTATACCCACGAAAATTATTCACTTTATGGCATGACCGGATTAGCCATCATGGTAGCTTGATGCAAAGATTGATATTGCAAAAGGCACAAAGAGTTATCCCATAAAATCTCATGTTGTGTAACATGTACACAAGGGAAACTCATTAGGCTCTATTTTTCCAAGTACCACGTGATTATAGTATGTCCATGAGGGGAGTGAGGACAAACTATGATCCATGAACATACTACAAATCGGTGTGATGGTCTATGACCATAGTAGACTTGGACTAATTCTTTATACTACAAAGGCCACTACCTAATGCTTGGGGACACATGGATTTACATGTGTAAGGTTAATCGCATCAGGCCATATAAGTGAGCATAGATATTCCCATCTCGAATGAATAATGGTCATAAACCGACATATACATAAACCATCTTAAGAGAATCTGAATATACCACCACGAAATATGTGCCATTTAAGATGGAACCTCGAAGAGGATTGGGAATATATGTTGGATGTAAATGTCTTTCTCCCACGAAGTTTTAAGGTATCTTGAGCCAAACATAGGTGATCTAATCAGTGGCCAAGAACACAGATTGCAAGAGATAAGTAATCTAATTATCCAACATTTAAAAGGAGAAAGCTATAGGCTGGTAAAGAGTAAAAGTGTAAAGAGAAATGGAATGGTATTAACCATCTTTGTCTTGGCAAGATCCTCGGACCAGAAAATATGATTTAAGACGTCCAAAGAAAGATCATACAAAGCTAGCTAATTGAATGCCAGACAGATTAGACCCGAAAAAGAATGACTAAGTCATACCAGCTTAGCACCACAAAATTAAATGTCCTAGAAGAGACATGATCAAGTTGCTACAGAGTCTATTAAAGATAGACCAATCTGTTCCATAAGATAAGGAACCTTGGAAAGAAAAAAGTGCATAGAATACAGATCCGAGGTCATAAGGGAAACCAGACCAGACATTGAGATAAGGCTGTGCAGCTGAACATCTAAGGTACCAAACCATGTAGCTTGGGACGCCAAGCTACAAGGTAATGAAGGTCCTTGATAAGAGTGAAATCTCTAATCGATTAGAACATGTCTGGAACACAATGGAACATTATACATAAAGGTATCGACACACAAATAATAAAGATGCATAAGAAAGAGCACTTGAAATATAAAGCAAGGATCATGAACCCACGTGAGAGTACTCATAAAGATAAGAATAAAAGGAACGGGGTTAAAGTAATCGAGATAGCGATTGGCCATATATGATAGAAACGCTATCAAATGATAAACCAGTGGATAAATGGGTCTTGTGAGGGAAAATAAATCGTGAGATATAGGACATGACCACGTGGCCTAAGGTGCTCATGTTCCTACTTAAAAGCATTCAAACAATGGCTTGATACACAAGGATACTCACAGAGACCAAGGAGCAGATTATAAGGAGATATACTCCTATGTGGTGGATGCTACTACAAAACTCGAAATTGATGAGGTCTGGACACAAAAGAAATAATGATGTAGTGAGCAGCATATTGATCACTGGATAAAGGAAATAAAGGTACCAGAAAAATGAGAAAAGAAGTTCTCAAAGAACAGCATCGTTCCTAAAGTTGTTTGTGGATTGAAACTAAGCGGCTGCATATAATATGATAGACTAAGTAATACTTAGTAAAGGAGTTCTATAAGAATGATCCAAATCAGTCCACATATTATTATTAAAGGAATCCCTTGTGTTTATACTTAAAGGAAGGATGATTGGCTCAATTGATTCTTGGACAGGCCATGATGGGACTACAATGATTTGTAATAGAGATCATAGCCATGTATGTGTGTTGAGATCTATAATCCAACGTATCAAGAGTAGAATGTGAGATGGTCATAGAAAAGGAGAATGGATCCATCAGATTCACGTCCAAAAGGTCCATATCGACCAAGACCATGTCCGGCCTCGTTCGGGATCAATCATTCCAGCCCTGTTCCGGCCCTATCGTCCATGATGAGAGACGACCAATATGTTGACCCGAAACATGGTTTGGTTTTGAGGAACATCAAACTAATATGATAGCCATTCATGAACAAATTGTGGGCACATACTAAAGGAGGTTCATAAAGAGTTTTGGTCAAAAGCCATGAAAAAGAACGCACGATGGTCGACAGGATGATAAGTTACATCCGCATAGATTATGAGACAATCCATAAGCGTTTATGGTCGAAGTCTATCCAAGTTAGATGGACAATAACAAAAGAGATACTTCCATACAAAGAGTGTTTGTGTCTGTAAGTATGTTTTGGTCGAGAACCATAAAACATATCCGACCAGATTATGGAATGGACGACAAAACAAAGAAGCACAAGTACTCCAAGTTCACTGAAGCAACATTCAGAAACTCATACAAGAAGATCTTCAGTGATGCATTCATCAGGGGGAGTAGTGTGTGTTGTACTCTTTTTCCTTCACCTAGGTTTTGTCCCACTGGGTTTCCCTGGTAAGGTTTTAATGAGGAAACGTGAAGCACACTACAAACTCTGAACGATTATGGCGTCCAAGGGGGAGTGTTATAAACCATTGAAGTGGACGGCCCACAACCGGACCGAACCAAACCGAACCGAACCGGCCCATACCGACCAGGAACGGCCAGCACCAGAAGAACCAGAGGCGGCCAGTTTTACTTCCTTTATGTTTATATCTATTTCATATTCCTTGTTGTAGTAGGTTTTCCTTTTCCTAGATACATTAGAAAATATGTACTTTTTCCCTTTTTTTATGGGATCGAGTTTTTCCATTTATCCATTATGTAAACATCTATATAAAGGAACCTCTGGTCCATAATAAAGATAAAACTTTTTCAGAACTCTTGTTTCACAACAGAAATCAATTTTTCATGAAAAAGTTATCGTAAATTTATAATAATTCATAGAAAACTAATGCAAAAAATTATAACTTTTTAGTATGTTGTTTGATTTTAAAATAATTTAACAAAACAAACAACATATATGAATAATACAATTACATCAGATTTTATTAAGTTATAAAAAATTTAATCTAATATTATGTACAAATAAAAAATTATTATCATACATTTAACTTTTTTATAAAACTAACAGGTTATAAATTTACATTGAATACAAGTTAAATATTTTTTATGGAGCGCGGTCAAGTTCTAGTTATCATTTATAGTTTTATAGAGTACACATAAACATTGATTGCTTCTTCGAGTCTATGACTATATACACTAATTTTTTCGTCAACAGATCCATATACATCACTGATGATAGTTTATACTCTCTGCAATTTTTTTTTTCTAGGATGGTCTCCCACCGGTATGGCGGCGGTATCAGTGAATACAGAAAAGTCAAAAAGTTATCGGCTATTCATTAACACTTGCAAAGTACCTGTTTTAAAGCGAAAAGAGAAATTAGTGCGTAAAAAATTATAGAACTTTTTTTTTGTAACACAAAAAGTTATAGTACATTTACATCATTTTCTGTATATTTATGATGTCATGTATTTAAACGCAAACATATAACTTGCAAGTAAAAAACAATTTATGAATTACTTTAGATGACTGGCAGTATATGTACTTGTTACAATGTTTTAAAATCGTACTACAGTTAAATAGATAACTTATAATCTAAAATTAATTTTCATTTTTTGTTATTTTTAAAATCTCAGCCCAAAAAGTCACTGAAAACATAAAAATATCATGTGGTGAATTAAGTTATTTTAAATTAAGTAAATAACATATATCACTTATAACGCAAAAGTATATAAGAGTTCAAAGAACAAAGCGAGTAAGTTTACAAAAAAAAAAGTATCTATTATATTAAAATAGAAGTCACAATTTCTGTTCATGTATGATTTTTTTTTTAAAAAACTGGACCTTCCCTAGAATATCATATTTCATTTATTTTTAATTAACATTTTGACATCATTAAGATATCACATATTAAATAATTAACATATATAACAACTTCACCCATAAAATTGTTTTACCTTTTTAATTATAGCAATCTGTTGACAAAAAAAATCTAACAAAATCTTTTTAAAATTTTTAAATATTTTTATAAAATAATACATTAATTAATTTCGTAATTTGTAGTATAGTATTATTATAAATTAATGTTAATAAGATTTTATTATAAAATAAAAAAAATTTGAATATTATTTTTCTTAATCTTAATTTTAAAAAATTATATCTAAATATTTTTCACTAATTTCGAAAAATATTATTATGTATTTATATATTTTATAAAATTAAAAATATGAACTCTATCCTATTTTATCTATTATATAATCATAATCAATTATTTCAAGAGAAAATTATTATATTGAGCTAAATATGATAAAATTATATTAAATAGTTAAATTTATATTTTTATTTTCTGAAATATTTATGTTCTAAATATAATATGTAGGTACCATGTGCTAACATTAGCAAACTATATAATATATGTATAAAAATTAACATGTATTTCATTAAAGCTAATAATATAAAATCTTTTAATCATGATATTTTTCATTTTAAATATATATATATATATATATATATATATATATATATATATAATTTTTTAACAAATCTGTTGAAAAATATTTTAACAATTTCATAATTTTTAAAAAAATTATGTAAATATTCCAACTAATTTCTTAATTAGCAATGAATTATTATTATGCATTAATATATATTCAGTTATCATTTATAAAATAAAATAAAAATTCTTATTTTTATCTATTTCTTAATAGTAATAATTCATGTTAATCGAAATTATTATAGTGAACTAAATATGATAACGTTATATTAAACTGATAAATTATTAAAAATTCATAAATATAAAATATTTATGCTAAAATATAATACGATAATATAATGACTTAACATTCGCAAACTATATAATACATGTATAAAAATTGACATATCTTAAAATTTTGTATATATAATAATATATTATCTGAAAATAATAAATGTAGAAAATATTGTTAATAGAAAATTCGGATTTAAAGGTCGGCGGGTCAAAATAAAAAGCGACAAATATATATGACGGTTTTAAACAATTAATTAATTACAATATGTAAACTATAAATTATTGTATTTGAAATAGATATAGAAACATTTAAATATATGATTAATATTAAAAATATATAATCTAAAATAAAAATATATATATATATAACTGGAAACAAACAACTGCGTGGTTGCGCGGGTCAAGATCTAGTATAAGAGTTAATTATATTGACATGTTATACTACATTTTAGTAGGGCTGGAATTATTATCCGAGATCCGGATCCGATCCGAAAATAAGATATCCGGGGAGCCCGGATCCGGATCCGGATAGTAAAATGCCGGATCCGTCGAATCCGGATCCGGATCCTCTCCAAAAATAGGGTATCCGGAGCACTCGAATCCGGATCCGGATAGTAAAATGCCAGATCCGTCGAATCCGGATATCTGGAATTTTAGGTCCGGATATCCGGATCCGGATCCGTTCTTTTTAATATATATAAATTTAAATTTTTATTAATAATTATAGTTGATTTATTAATATTTATACATAAAATTAGTCTTATTTTGACGGATCCGATCCGATCCGATCCGATCCGATCCAAAATAAGATATCCGGGAGCCGGATCCGATCCGATCCAAAATAAGATATCCGGAGCCGGATCCGGATCCGGATCCGGATATTAAAATCACGGATCCGACGGATTCGATCCGATCCGGATCCGATAGTAAAATGCCGATCCGTCGAATCCGGATATCCGATCCGCCCCACCTACATTTTAGTAGGAAGATAATCACACAAAATTATAGATTGTACGACAGATAATTGAAATGCGGGACATACTAATAATTTATAATGCTAAGTAAATTTATACCTCCAAAATTCCTGAACTTTTTCTATATATTTCAATGACGTTGAACAGAGAAAAGCTAATATTCTCATATTACAGCTGCATTTTACGTTTAAAGATCTCATTGTCTCAATACCTTACAGATAGAAACAGACAAAACAAACTATAATGGGCTGCGGTGGACAACCATCTCTTCTAATTTTTTTTGGGTCAACAACCACACTAAGTCCAAAAGGCATGGGCTAGCAGGCATAATTAATGATTTTTAACAAAATATCATTAATAATATCTTATCTATCAAACCAGAAATTACAACATTTTTATATGTGATTTTTAAGTTAAACCGTTCCTTAGAATTTTTTTAAAATATATCTTCTTACTAAGCTAATTATTCCAACAATAAATATATTTTCAAACCAAATTATGTCATATAACAACCTTCCAAATTTAATTGATACATGTATATTCCATATGACAAATTATGAATATATCAAACCTGAATTGTATTCCAGAAAGTTTCATTATTCCAGAAAGTTTCATTTTTCAAAATCAATGATAAACAATTTATAAATTATTCTAATATTTAATAAATATGACCATGTAAATTTTATATATCAAACTATCTTAATATTTTAAAAAAGCTACAAAAATTTAAATCTTAACAAAATTTTCAAACTTGAACAAGTTTTATTTAATATAAATGAGTATACTATAAATAGTTAGATTTATAAACTTTATTTAATATAAATGAGTATACTAAATAGTTAGATTTATAAATAAATACAATAGAAAAACAATCTATAGTAAAACATAAACAAATGACAAATAACTTACGTAGCATGTCACTTTGAGTGGGTTAACCTACAACCAACACATATACCATCGATCAATCATAAGTGGTGTCTATTACAAACTGACAAATACCAAATTAAAATTATATTAACTAATCATAACCGCCTCTGAAAATGTTAAGGTTTAGAGCATAATCAGTGAGGAATTCATTTTGAGTTTTCCAGTAAAAATACTATTATCTTATTATATTTTTTTAGTGAAGACCAGATATAAAAGTATTTATTTGATTGCAGTAAAATGAATCATGTTCGAAATACAAGGCAATGTACAAGAACCATATTCGTTGACAGAAAATCTCCCCTTCTTGCTAGTTGCTGACAGATCATCTAGAAAAATAATGTGCACTTAATATATCTCATAGATTGGGATTCAAAAACAACTATTTCAAATTCATATAGTCATACAATCTCATGAAAATACGAGAATATTTATCTTGAAACATCAAATGAGGTTGACTCTCCCATTTTGTGCTTCAGTGAGTGCCAAGGTTATAATGTAGATGGAAAACAATTACATCGGTGTTGCTTACGATTAGCAAAACTATATTACCTCTAGTTATCTTTTTCAGTAACCTAGTAAAACTATATATTAATAATGATTCTAAGTTTTATATATTTTTGAGAGAAAAAGTTCTACAAAAACTGTTTGAGATAGAACATTTTGTCTACCAATCAGGGACCTGACTGAAATCCGTAGCCCAACATGCTTTACATGATTAATTTGCGTGACGTTTAAACTTTAACATTCTCAATAATAAATTATAATTAATTCAAATTAATGTATACATTATTTGATGTTGTTTTAACAAGTCAGACCTTCATCAGGAGTAACCCCAAGGATCTTGCACAAGTCCACGTATTGCTTAACCAGATTCCTATTATCGTCAGGATATAAGTTATCGCATAGTCGACCGTCCACTCTTTTCGAGGTTTCTCCAAATCCTAGGTACAAAGCTGGACGCACATTTGTGGTCCAGAACCACAATGCCAATTTGAAAGCAACTTCCGGGCTCTGAGCCACCCTATCCGGATCTTTCAACAGAGGCAACCTAAGGAATATGCTGGCTGCACCATAGTACTCGTTCCATCTGATTGATTGAAGCGGACCACGACCATAGTATTGCTTTCCCGGTTCACAAGGGTACTTCTTGCTCGGAGAACAGTACTTCCCTCTCGCTTTATCTTCTTTGTAACAAAAGCCTTAAATTAACACAACATATCTTATTAGTACGTCCCCGCATAAAAAAAAAATTGTTGATTTTAGAGGGACTTAAATCCAGTAAAAAATCACATGCCTTTTGTACGATATATCTTTTGGCAAAACTGTTTTTGTAGATAAAAATGTTTTTATAAAGAAAAAAATGATAAGTACGTATCAGTCTAAATGATAAAACTGTTTCATGAAAAATGAATGTCGTTATAAAATTACGGGATCTAAAGATGTAAATATTTTATTCATATAAACCAACGGGTTGTATCAATCGTAATTTTTCTCATAAGTGTTTTTTGCTTTCTTTTTGTTTACTTTGTTTATGTTCACAACAAAAATGTGTTATTGGTCAAGATTCTTTAAACGCCACAGTTTGTAAATTTTAGGGTGGCCATGGATAAAGTGGATCTCATGAAAACAGTTGTGTCATTGGCTAGTAAGTGGACTTACCTTTAGATCCGTGAGCGAAATGACTCAATATGGCTGCGATCTCGCGCTTAGCCACCGTTCCTTTATAGGCTTGGAACGATTTAGCCGCCGAGATAAAAGCCTGGTGAGTGTAGAACCCTTTTGCCGGGCAGTTGTTTCCTACTTTGCCCATGATGCGTTTGAACAAAGATGGTGTGACAATGCTCTCTATTGGACCGCGTGGACCGGCACTGACGTTGTAGTCGAATCCATATGATTTGTTTTTGAGATTGCAAGGGCCACTGAAGCACCAAAAGCCACACTGGTCATCTTTGATTCCACAGGAACCCCACGAGCTGCAGCACTCCTTGAGGCCTGGACACCCGGTGCTTTGGCAATGCTGCGAGAACACGGTTTTGGCCATGACGGCAAACGCGAGGAGGAAAAACATGAGGGCGTTTTCAACAGTCGCGTTTCGGTTCGACATATTTCTTCGTTTGATGGAGTTAGTAGTAAAACCAGCTATGTGAAGAAAACAAGTTGGTTTGTGAACGTATATGTAGTGCAAACCGTGTCAGCTACGTGTAAAATTTATTATTTTATTTCTTTACGATTAATAAAGTCCTTTTATTTAATTTAGTTCAGAATTCTTTCTTCGTAACTAATACAACAATAACTTACCCCAACAACAAAATACAATAAGCTTTTGTACGTCAGTAGTGGAGATATCAATAATGCTCACTAGCTAGATGTAGCATTTGACAATATAATTATGAAGAGCTGGATTTCGCCATCAAACATCAGTGAAAACATAAACAACATCTCGTCATCTGGATTAATACTAGCAGTAATATTTAGTGTGATTGATTCAGTTGGATTATTAAAGCAACCTACAGTTTTCACCCAAATTTAGGTTGCTCTTTTGTTTGGTAGCCGGAATCCCTCAACCATTTTGGGGTAAAATTTCGAATAAAAAATTCAAGTCTCTCTCTCAACTTCATTCTGTGCTTGAATGATTACTAAATATTGGATATGGGTTGGTGACTTGGTGGATGACTGGGATCGCATAAATAAAGGTTTTTGAATCACCTTCTCTGTACACATTTTCTTGCTTTTCATCCTTGCATGTTCTCCCCATGTCGCATGCTTCTTCTTTTTCTATTAGAGCATCCACAATGGTGAATTCCTCCAAGAAATCCTTAGACTCTTTTTATTAAATTATTTTTGTTTAAATAGTTAAGAATTCGAACCAAAAGAGTGTCTACAATGGTGATCCCCAATTTGGAGTCCTTAGAATGATTTTTTTTTTTTTAAAAGTGAATTTTAATTTATCAATTTTATTACATAATTAAATTTAAAAATACAATAATTAAAAATAAAGATACAAAAATTATTAATCTTCATCACCAAATTTGTTCCAAATATTTTGAATTAGATCATTTTTCAATTGGTCATGCATATGTCTATCACGAAGATCATTCCGATTGAGAAACATATTATTCAGATTTGTAGGCCTCTCGGTTTCCACCTGTAAACTTCTGTTGACGTCTCCTTCTTCAAATTCAGATATATCGATACGAGTGTATCCATCCCGTTCATCTTCGACTATCATATTGTGTAGTATGATACATGCTCTCATAATCTTCCCTATCTTTTCTTTATCCAATATTTTTACTGGGTTTGTCACTATCGCAAATCGAGCTTGCAATACTCCAAAAACCCGCTTCACATCTTTTCGGGTTGCTTCTTGAACTTTAGCAAATAACTCTTGTTGAGGAGTTTGAGGGAGGGTGATAGATTGGATAAATGTTGACCATTTTGGATATATACCGTCTGTGAGGTAGTACGCCAACTTATACATGTGTCCGTTGACCATGTACTTTACCCTCGGAGCTCGACCTTCTAAGATGTCATCAAAAACAGGAGACCGATCGAGGACATTAATATCGTTTAAGGTACCTGGAGGACCGAAGAAAGCGTGACATATCCAAAGATCGTGTGAAACTACAGCCTCTAAGACAATTGTCGGTTTTTCTGATCCACGTGCGTACTGTCCTTTCCAAGCGGTTGGGCAGTTTTTCCACTCTCAATGCATAAAGTCAATGCTCCCGACCATCCCAGGAAACCCGCGTTTCTCTCCAATATCGAGTAGTCGCTGAAGATCCTCCGGTGTGGGTCGTCGTAGATACTCATCTCCAAATAACTGTATAATTCCGTCAGTGAAATTATGTAAACACGAAAGTGCTGTGGTCTCACCAAGTCGGAGATAGTCGTCAACCGTGTCAGCCGCAGTACCATAAGCAAGCAGACAAATTGCTGCCGTACATTTTTGTAGTGCAGAATGACCGAACCTTACATCTCTTCTTTGCTGAAAGAATGAAAAAGCAGTCTGATAGGCCATGAACAAGACGCAAGAATAATTCCTTATTCATGCAGAAACGACGTCTGAATAAATGAGACGAGAATGTCGCATCTTCGCTGAAGTAGTCATTCCATAAGCGGGCCTCTCCTCCTTCGCGGTGTCATTCTACATAAGCATGTGTCCTTTGCGGTATGGTTTCGGCCTCCACTATGTCGTTGTATGTATCTTCAACGATTTCGTCGAAAAGTTCGTCTACTCTTTCTTCAAGTACATCAGATGAAGATGATGACATTTTAGGTTTCCCTTCTTTTTAAAACAAAATATTTAGTTGAGTTTTTTCAATCTTTTATTTTTGACATTAATAACTTATTGTCTAAATTTTATTTAGTTCAAAATTTTTCTCATTATATTGTCATCTTATTGCAATTTTCATTTTTTTTAGGTTATAGATCTTAGAAATTTACCAAATTTAAAAAAGAATATTCATTTTCTCATTACCTTTTCATCTTATTGCAATTTTCATTTTTTGTTATAGATCTTAAAAATTTACCAAATTTAAAAAAAGAATATTCATTTTCTCATTACCTTTTCATCTTACTTGCAATTTTCATTTGTTTTTTTGGGTAAAAGATCTTAAAAATTTACCAAATTTTAATCTTATATGGTATTAGTTCATAAAATACATTTTCCAATCATCTTATTTCCAATTTGTTTGAAATTGTAACATCTCCCTTATATAAGTTTTAAAACTAACAATTTTTTTGAAATTGTAACATCTCCCTTATCTAAGTTTTAAAACTAAGTGTAGTTTGGTCTTTTGCTAACCTTTTTGGAACCGGATGAAATTGTATGTACTTAAACGGTTGGCACAAGTGATATGTTTCTTCACTAAATGGAGTTTGGCCGTAGTTCTTCTTCTTCATTTCACACTCAAACCCTGCCTTGCTTAAATTAAAATGGACTTAAAACGTTAAGCCATGTTTATGATATGTCTAAGCTCTGCACAATTTCAACTAAACAAGTTCGACAACACAAGTTTCAACTAAACAAGAGGATACAAAAGTTCAAAACATAATCAGAATATTACCTAAACAGAAGCGGTTCTTGTAGTAGTACGAACCGATTACAAGTACAGTCAAGCAAAATATTACAACCTCTCCGAGAAACACTACTTTTTGACGCAAGATTTAAACAAGAGGAAACAAGTTTTGAGGAAAAGGAAAACAACCTCTCCGAGATACATAGTTAAAGACTACATTGAGTACTACTTATAATACATAAAGTGAGGGAAAAGAACCTGTGACTTCCTTCACATGAGCTACAGACCGCCAAATGCACCCGTGACTTCCTTCACATGCCTACTCAGATATACCTGACATCAAATAAGACAACGGTTAGTAAAGTTCAAAGCAAAATGGTACTGAAAACATAAACAATACCTCAAACAAGATTAAGACATCAAAGCATTTCAGACATTAGTTTCATTTTAGGACTTAGTTTCTATCTCAGTTAAAGGCTCTTTTTTCGCGAGTAAACGATCAAGAATCTTAGCTCTAGAGAGTTTTTCTTTGACTTCTAAAACCCCCTGAAGCTTTCCTAACTCCTCCTCTCTACCACTTTTCTTCTTCTTACTACCAGCTTTGGCAGCCTTTACCCCGGGAGGTCTACCCTCTGGTTCTCTGACTTGCTCTTCTTCTCTATCAACCTCCAACACTTGTTTGCGCTTTTCCTTTCCACCGTCCTTAGGCCCATAGGAAGAGCACCATTTCTGGTCATGCCTCAGCTCCCTCCAGCAGTGATCTATGGAGAACTTGTACTCGTTATTACTGAAGAAGATGTCTAAGGCAGCTTTCATCACATCATCATCATTTTGGCCACTTCTCTGCTCCCTCAGAGCCGCGTCATAGCATCCAGCGAACTTGGATACATTAGTGTTGATCCTACTCCACCTCTGCTTGCAAGAGGTAACCTCTCTTGGTACTGTCCCAACCAGCTGCGGGATTGCGTTGTAGTAATCTACAATCCGCTTCCAGAAAGCACCAACTTTCTGCTCATTGTTGACGACGGGATCCTTACTGGTGTTAAGCCAAGCACCAATAAGGATCTTATCCTCCTTCGGAGACCACTTCCTCCTGACACCAGACTCGACAGCAGACTCGACAACAGGCTCGACAACAGACTCACTAGGACCTTGGCTACCGAACCAAAAAGGTTCGGGTGAATCAAGGTCCACTAGAGTCTGAGATTGACTAAACAGTAGGTTCATATAACTAGTGTCATTTTCCATCTTAATAGATTGGTCTGTGTCACTCTAATAGCAACACAGAGACTTAAGTAGACGCCCTTAAACTATGAGACCTAACTAGTTGCATTTAATTTTTAAAAACCGAGCAGTTAGGAAGGTAGAAAGCTAACTAGTTGCATTGAACACCAATCAAATCAGACTAATACCCATTTGTAAAGTACAAAAACATTTAAAACAATCAACTCTGAGGCGGTAGGAAGGTAGAAACCAAACACCTAGCATTTATGCAATCAACTACAACTAACATCCTTTCGGGTTTTATTTTTAATTAAACAACTACAACTAAAGCATTTACGCAAGACCAACCACAACTACAACTAACATATATGTTTTTAATTATTCAAAGAAAAGAGAGTAGGAGGTTGTACTAAACGTACCTAATTATACAGACGCTCTCGAGCTTTATAACAGTCTGGTTTACTTCTTTGAAGCTCTTCCTGCAAAAACATTAGATCAAACAGTCAAAAGTTTTACTAAGTAGAATGAACAACAACCAAAAGCACAAGAGAGATACTTACCACTCAGGAGCATAGCAGCCAAACCTATGAAAACTAATGCGGACACCATTACACAAAGTGTCAATGCAAAGGCATTTGTAGTCTCTGATTTCTTCTTTAGCTCACACACGGTCTTCTGTAGCTTAAGCAGCTTCTGGTCACACTCAAAAGCTTGATCCTTGAGCTGCCTGAGATGTCTCTGAAACTCACTCATCTCCTCCATTAAAGCCACATCCCACCATTTCCATATGTGGCAGTCCCGATCATCGACATTGGCGCACGTGAAGTATCTTCTGTATGGATCTTTAGGTGTGTAAGAGCATGCGACAACAGGCTGAGCACCACAGTAGCATGCCGTCGGGATTCCATCATCAGCCTCTGGTTGAGGTGGGAACTGATCCGGCTCTGCATTGCAGTAGGGACTCTCAGCTTCATCCGCGTACAGCTTAGCTTCTGCTTCAAGAAGGGAGCTCATGTCTATAGAGTTTGATGATGAAGAAGGCTGGAAGTAGCAGTAATCTTGTCCCATTTTGGTTAACCTGAGACTAATGATGAACGAACATAGTTAAAAACAACAATAACTTAAACCGATAACAACATATGGTTTCAATAACAAGAACATAGTTAGAGCAACAAAATCAAGGAAGCAAACAACATATGGATTTAAAAAAATGACGAACCGATTGAAAGCAAACACATATCAACCTAAAAGGTTTTGAAACCGTTAAGAAAAAAGAGAAAATCCTCTTCCGTTTGATACCAAATTCATTTCGAAACCGTATAAGAAATAAGATAAAATCCACTTCGGATTGAAACCAAAATCTTGTCAAAACCCTTTCTATACACGCCCATAATGGATCTAAACTCCAAATCGATTTAACCCCAAATTTTTTTGAAACCCTAATTTCAATCGTAAACCCAAATCGATTCAAACCCGTTCCCGAACCCTTAAATGAGAGGAAACAAGATGAAAACTAGGCTAAATCGAACAAACATACAGGTTTAGGCTTCGATTTACCTTCGTGAAGACGATCGGTTTCAATCGCCAAAATATCGCCTTTCGTCGAGTTCTCATTTTTTTTCGGTCTCGGTCGAGAATGACCAATTTTTTTTAACCAAACCGAGCCCGTCCCACTCAGATGTTGCCACGTAGCTAAGGATCAACTCATTAAACTCCTTCCCGACGGACCGATCCTTAGGTAAATTAACATAATTAATATTATTATATTACGACTAACCTATGTATTTATGCTAAGGATTGCTCGTGAACCTCCGTTGCGGGTGGTCTTAGCATTTGGTCATTAGAATTATACTAAGTTTGATGAACCCATGTGGTAACTTAGCGAGAACATAACCACAGCTATACCACTAAACTATAAATCGTCGCTTGGAATACAATTTTATAGTACCTTATATTCCGTTTTAGTCATTATCCTATTACATTATTTAGATTTTTGTCTACATAACAACTTCCTACAAATTGAAAAAACTTTACTATAACGGAAATGATTTCTTGTATTCTAAATGAAAAAAAAAAACATATTTATTAATTTTGTCATATAATTATTTATAAAATTTATCTCTTCCTTGAGATAGAGGTTCGAATTATCAGAAGTAGTGTATATATTTGTTTAAATGGTAGTGCTAACATATGCGTGACTAAAAACAATCGAGACCTTGATCAGGAGTGACCCCAAGCATCTTGCAGAACTCTATGTATTGTTTGACCTTGCTTTTCTGACTGTCACGACGCCAGTTACTGCATTCTCGGCCATCGACCCTTTTTGTGATTTCTCCAAATCCTAAATACAAAGCCGGACGCACGTTCCTGTTCCAAAACCACATGGCGAATTTGAAAGCCACCTCTGGGCTACGAGCCACCAGATCTGGATCCTTCAGTAGAGGTAGCCCTAGGTGCTTGCCAGCCGCACCATAATACTCGTTCCACGTGATTGATTGGAGCAGACCGCGCCCGTAGTAGCTTTTCCCCGCTTCACATGGATATTTCTTGCTCTTTGAACAGTACTTCTCGAGCGATATTTCTTCTTTGTAACAAAAGCCTTTACATAAAATACAGTTAGTTTTAAACTCCGGAGATATTTCTCCAAATTAACAAAAAAAAATGTAGTGGAGATAGTGACAATTATTGTTTTAAACGCAAACGTGAATGTTTGCAAGTCATCATGATATACAAAAGAAAATTGAAATTAGAACTTTGGAAGAGCTTGGTTGCTATTTAGAACAACTTTATTGCAGAGATCTGGCATGAGTTTTCAATAAATAACTAAATAAAAATAATACTACAATATCGTAAGGTATTTATAAACTTTAATACCTCAGCCTGTTTATGAGAAATTATTGGACTGAAGCTCTTTAAAAAATAATTAGATATATCTTCCAATATTGTGTTGTTATTATCTTTTATTTATTTGTTGAGAATTTATCTAGACCCTTGCAACAATTATTACAATGATCATGCTCTTAGGAAGGCAGTTGATTCAAACGCAAATGTAAATAGAAAAGTAAAAAAAAAAGTTGTTTTTAGTACAGATAGTGATAATTATTGTTTTACACGCACTTAATTAAATGTTTGCATGTCATCATAATTTGCACAAAAAAATAATTCCCAAATTTTAATAGAAGAGCAAAATAATACATCTATTATTATAAAGTTGAGTTTTCTCACTTCTAAGGCATGCCACATGGGCGTCCACGTCACTAATTCGGTGTTTGTGGTGGCGACACATGTCATGGTCAATCAAACCTTAATGTTTTATTAATTCTTGAGTTTAAATGGTTTTCTGTGTTTATTACGATCCAAATGCATCTTCTCCAGAAAACTGTATACAAAACCTAGGGAAAGTGGCCATCGTGCAATAATTTCCGTTTAGTCAACTGTCAATAAAAATCTAATGGTTTCACCGGTGACGAACGATTCGATCAATGTCGGTTGGAATCGAAAAGACTTCTTTAATCGGCACCGCATCTAAAATTAACTTGGTTTCACCGGTGACGAACGATTCGATCAATGTCGGTTGGAATCGAAAAGACTTCTTTAATCGGCACCGCATCTAAAATTAACTTGGTTCATGCATCTTCATTAACATTTGCATTAATACATATTCTCTACTTCTCACACGACCTTACATTCAATGAATCCCTTCATTCATTCTTCTGTGTTAATCCTCCATTGTAAATATGAAAGTTTTCTTCCAACAAGATCATCAGTTCATTTCTCTTAATAAACAACACAAAAGGTGATGAAAAGAGATATGTTAAGTCCATGGTTGTGCTTAACGGATTGTGACAGAAAAGTGATAAGAAACAAAAGAAATGAGATGAGAAACAGAATAAACAAAGAAGAAGAGAAATGAGGAGAACGATAGAAGAGGGAGATAACTTTTTTTAGTGAACCTTTTTTAAAAAATCTATTTATCTTTAACTCATAATAATTTCCAACATCCTGGTGTTGATTTTTCATTATTGTGGCTCCATAAAAGGTTGTTGGCCCTGATCTCAATGATCAACAGTTAGTGCAGACACTTATGGATAAGAATCTTGTGTGAGTATGCATGATTGTGATTTGTGAGTATATTTCAATTACATCTTTTCCATATCAACTACTGGATTATGAATTCTATTTAAATTGGCTGCTTCTGTGTCTCCAAAATGGGCTGAGTTTTGATATATACGTAGAATTCATTTTTCTTATTATACTTCTAATTTTGAGTCTGCATATATCACAATAAAATGAGGATGATGGACGAATGAGCTGAGTGTGGAATACTAAACATGTTCTTACATGAAATTAAAGCGTTTTAGTTTTGTCCAAATATTAACTTATGCCTTATTTAGAACACTCACTTCCCATAACATATATACTCTCTTCTCGACAAATTGACACCTGCTAACCTAATAAAAAAACAATAATTTCAAATTTAATAAAGCTGAATCCTTTATTTTCGTGATGGCATTTCATCAACAAAAATTGTCTAAAAATTTAACACTATAATTTTTAAAATTTTATTAAGTATTCCACATTTTAATCATCTTTTGTTTAAACCAAATTTATTAGTAAATTATATAATAATCTAGAATTTATTTTTGATTAATACTTTATTTTAGGTCTAACAAAACATTTGATATCAATCTAAAATAATATTTTATCACATAAATAACAATATAATATCAAATATGTAAGTTTTTAAAATATTCATAAGAAAAAAAGTAATGTAAGATTTTTGTATCAAAAATTATTTTACTTACTATCAAAAATTATCATAATTACAGTAGAATAAACAAAGATAATATGTAAAACTATTATGTATCATGAACATTTAAATATTAAGATAATCATAATCTATAAAAAGAATAACAAAACATACACAATAAAAATTAATATCACCTTAAATATACTTTTTAACTGGTATATTTATATATTTTCGGTTATTAACACACCCGTAGAGTGAAGAGAGAGAGAGAGAGAGAGAGTAAATTATGCTAATAGTAAAAATTAGTTGTTTGGTTAATTCTAAATTAAGAAAATAGTATATCTCATATACATCGCTTGCAAATGTAAACATAAAACACAAACCACAAATCATATAAAAAATAATAATCTTGATCACAAGTTAAGTATATCCCGTCCGTAGGGCGGGCCGACCCTAGTGTTATTATAAATTTACCTTTAGATCCATATGAGAAATGAGCAAATATGGCGGCGATCTCGCGTTTAGCCACTTTTCCTTTGTAAGCTCCAAATGATTTGAAAGCGGTAATGAAAGCCTTATAAGTGTAGAATCCTTTTGCCGAGCAGTTACTTTCAACTTTGCTCATGATGCTGTCGAACAACTCTGGTGTGATGACACTCTCTATTTTACCACGCGGACCTGCATCCACGTTGTAGTCATATCCGTAAGATTTACCTTTGATATTGCAAGGTCCACTAAAACAAAAGAATCCGCAGTAATCTTCTCCGGTGCCGCAGAAACCCCATCTGCTGCAACATTGCTTTTGGCCAGGACAACTAGTATCCATGCAATTTTGTGAGAACGCATTCTCTGCCAAAATTGCTAAAATGAAGAGGAAATGAATAAGAGCGTGTTTTAGAATTGCGTTTTGGATCGCCATTTTAAGGTTTTGGAGTTACTTATTAGAAATGGAGATTTGTGTGAAGAAACGAGGACCGTTTGTGGACGTATTTGTAGTTCAAAAATGGTTTGCTTGTAATCCAGTTGGTTGACTAATATGATATTCTTTACTACTAATAGAAAAGTATAACCATTTTTCATTAAAATATTTTCTTCATATTAACTATTAAGCTTGTGTTAGCCCATTGGTGGATACTATACATATCAATACTCACTAGATGAGCTGAGCAGTAAAATATTCAGATGTCAACTATTGACCCTAAAATCTTGAGAAATTGACACTCGAATTAATGTTTCACGTGACATTAACATGTTGTCTTCTTATATATCAATGGCCGATCCAAATCAGCTTTCATGTGACTTGAGTAAAAAAGGGAACAAATTATCTAAAGATGTGAAATATAAAAGAATCATTAAAAATGTAAGGTGGTCATAAGAAACTTGCTAGACTAAGATCAGTCAACAGGAAGACTTTCAATCGCTTGCTAGTTTTCTGGCAGGTGATGTGGGAAAAGTAATGTGCGCTTTTAGTTTCGGAATTACCAGCATAATTCTACTACCCAAAAACTAAGTTAATATCTTTAATATTGAATCATATTTCTACAAAGAACTAAATCAATATCTTGTTTGGATTGAACGACACTACGCCAACTCTTTTCCATTGACACTACACCATTGTTTCTTCCACTACAACACCACCATCATCTCGCTTCGTTGAGCGGCAGTCAACATCATATCGTCTCGACTTGTTTAATCTCAAATTTTTACTTTAGCAAGTTTAAATCCGTCGGAAATGAATATGTGAAAACCAAACGGTTTGAAACGTGAAAACATGATTTAAAACCTTTTTAGAAATAGAAACGTTTTACAAATTAATGTCTATATATATACACGACTGTTCACATATGAGTTCAATTGATTTTTCTATTTGGTTTATCTAAGCG
Source organism: Brassica carinata (assembly GCA_016771965.1). NCBI lineage: Eukaryota > Viridiplantae > Streptophyta > Magnoliopsida > Brassicales > Brassicaceae > Brassica > Brassica carinata. The sequence goes on along the minus strand of CM028687.1, from coordinate 53,079,955 downwards.
AAAAAACTAAGTAATACGAGAGTATTAATGTATTATTACTCTGTAGATTTTATAAACTTTTTAACCAAAGAATATATGTTATTATTTGATAAAACTTATCAAAATAACAAATATATTCAGATATTATTAATTATTAATATATCCTTTTCAAACAAATTTTTTGTCAAGAAACGTATTTTTTAATTTGTTTTCTATATGTTTTAACACGTTTCTAAAATACGAAACTGACCATCAACCTAGTTTCTATTCAACCTATTAACTGCATTATTTTCTATGGGGGAGGGTTCTGCCACCCTATATATTTTTGGATAATATATATTTTTGAAGTATAATAATGATAATTTCTTTTTAAATTTTTTATATCTTCAAAACCTAAAAGGTAATTTATAAACGAACCATATTATGATCAGATGATAAGTGGTCTAACATTATTCACTCTCCTTTTACTCAACAATCGCTTACATGGTACTCTATTTGTTGTCCTAACCGTTGATAAGAAAAGATGTGATAATACGCGTCTATACATATAAAACTGTCCAGTGTGTAAACAAGGAAATACGTTTATTAGATAATGAGATATAGTTTCACTTGTATCACTTATATGACAGTGCATACAAACAACACAGCACAACATTACATACCGTAAGACACAGCATCATATGACTTCTCTTTATTATTCGACACATGAAATCTTTAACCCATACACACTTGAAACCCCACAATGACTAATAGTGTCTTCAACATCTAAGATTGGTTCCAGGAGTAACCCCAAGCTTCTTGCAGAAATCCAAGTAATGGTTAACCCTGCTCTGCACTGCTGCTGGACGCCCACCGTCACACTCACCGCCGTTGATCCTCCTTGTGGTGGCCCCAAATCCTCGGCTCAAAACCGGACGTACATTCTTGTTCCAAAACCACATGGCACATTTGAAAGCCACGGTTGGGCTACGAGCCACCATATCTGGATCCTTCAAGAGAGGAAGTCCCAGAAACTTTCCGGCTGCACCGTAGTTGTAGTTCCATGTGATTTGGATTGGACCACGACCGTAGTAGTTCTTCCCCGGTTGACATGGGTAGGTTGTGCTCGGTGAGCAGTACCTTCCCCTAGCTATTTCTTCTTTGTAGCAGAAACCTTTTCACACCAAAGAAGTAAGTAAACTTTTATTTCAAATAATGAAAATGGATGCTCCAGATAATTTAAATAATTATAAGTTAAATCAAAATATAATCAAATATTTTTGCAATAAAGCTAGAAAATTCTTATATTTTATGAGGAAGATTCCGGTCTCTATACATTTCTTCTACTACCGAAATTAAACCCTAATACAGATAACCAAAGGTATTTACATATATTTAGCGTGAAACTTTGTTTTTCTTTCTATAATAAATGGTAATATATAGCTAACTATTATTAATCTTTTTTACAAAAGGTAACTGTAAATTACTTTTACAATACTTTCTGATGAAAAAGAAAAATGATAGAGTAAACGGTGAACTTACTTCCTGATTCGTGAGAGAACTGAGCTAACATGGCTGCAATCTCACGCTTAGCAACGGTTCCTTTGTAGGCTGCAAACGATTGAGCGGCCGCGATGAACGCCTGGCGAGTGTAGAACCCTTTGGCTGGGCAACCACGTCCGACTTTACTCATGATGCCGTTGAAGAACGCTGGGGTAACAACGCTAGCTATGGTACCGCGAGGACCAGCGTTTAGACCGCCACTACCGCTGGGAGTTGGAGTAGGTTTAGGTTTGGATTTGCAAGGTCCACTCTGACATCCCGTGCCACAGTAGGCGTTTGTGGTGCCACAATATCCCCACCTGCTGCAGCACATGTTGCCTTTACAACCGGTTTTACCGCAATTTTGAGAAACTGCGGGTTCGGTCATGATGGTTAGAGTGAAGAGGAAAATCATGAGAGCGTTTTTGAGAAGAACATTGTGTGTCGCCATCTTTTGATATTTTTTGGTGGATCGAGTGTTTTTAAGGGTGAGTTGTGGGAAGAAATGAGAGGGTTTGGAGACGTATTTATAGTGTAAATATGGCAATATTGAATTATGTTTGGTCAACGCTTAAATATGTTTTATAAACAAGTCATGACCCATTCCTTTTCTTTTAGTTGTGATTGAGGATAAATACTATGATCATTTGAATATGGGCTTGGTCTTAACGTTTAGCTTAATTTCAATAAAATCGTTCTCAAGATAATCTTTTGTAATCAAACAGGTCCGGGATCGTGTCGATTCACATACACCAACAATCTACTTGAACGATTAAAATCTAATAACCTTAGAAATATATTATATATCTCGATGTCTAACTAAGAACATAGAACATATTATATATGTGCATTCATATATGCAGCTAAACTGATTAGCTCGATAGCCTCGATCCATTATTGCTCGATATTCGTTGAACTAAAACTAAAGGCTGGCTTTATTTTATCAAACAATTCAGATGAAAAGAACTAGAAATTTTACATCGTACGTCACTAACATTCAAAAAGAATTATATATAATTGGCTGCTTAATTAACGGTGTTATTATCACATAATGTATGGGTGTATTATGTTCCTGAAGGTTCTACGATCGCGTGAGACTCTGCATACGGACATTTTTTTCTGGTAGAGATTAAAAACTTAAAACTCTACAAAGGGAATTGTGTATGGAAACAACGCCAAAAGCTTGGATCCATTTCGTGCAATAGTTTTGAACATTAATGTTAATCAACTTTAATACATATGATGTTATCCAAAAAAAAAAATTTGTAAAAGACTTTTTCTTCGACGAGTAGATCATACGTCCTAGACTTTATCGAGTGAACAAAATATTAGATATATCTTGGGCAACTTAATTTTAAAGAATTTACCAAATATTTGTAAAATAGTTATAATTCTACCACAGAAAGTTGAAAACCACTCTCTACCGGAGTCTTTCAAAGCATCCAACCATATATATAATGCTTACTTACGTTGTACATAGTGGTACGACTTTTTAAACCTATGTTATACAATTAATTTGAAACTAGGGTTGAATCCGTATTATTTCATAAATATATCTCCATATTAGATGCGAATATGCCTTTACAATATAAGCACGTACGTATTTAAATTATTACGACATAGTTTTCAACTTTTAAGGACTGCGATGGTTTGGAAATGATAATGTTCATGTTTCCACGTAGTGTGATAACTTCCACGTAGTGTGATAACTTTAGCTAACATTCCAAATCATTAACAAATCTATGATTATAATTAACGAATCGTTGAATTGACTAACTATGTTAAATAAAGGGGTTTACTTAGCGAGTCACGACAATTAAGAGGTTTACTTCAGCGCTAATTAAGGATCCTTGGAATCGGCGTGGCCCTATCCTTTTATAGTCAACTCAAGCATGTCACATGTTAAAAAAAAAAAAAAAAAAAGAGCATGTCACATGTTCACATGAAGGAACACACCTTTGTCTCCCTAGTCAAAAGGTAAGAATTTATTACTATTTCTTTTTTTTTTTTGTAATACAATTTATTACTATTTCTTCTTGACAGTCATGTGGTTTTTTTCTCTGACAAAATAAGTTACAGTCAGTCGATTCATAATTTTAAAAATCGAACGTATTATACTTGCGATGATTCCATGTTACACAAACCATATGTTTATAGTCGCTTTAGTACTCTATTCAGATTCGGGTTTTGGTCTCGAGTGATTTTGTTTTTCATTCTTTATGCCACAGTCCACTAATGTTTTAATTAACGCCATTCGAAATGGTATTGGTATCGTTTATTATTACTCAACAGATTCTTTTTACATTTATTGAAAATGATCGTCAAAACGAATTGAATAAGACTAGCTAGCTGGATCGTCTTTCTTCAAATCACCGGGTTTCATAATGTCGGAGTAAGATAATGCGATATTAGAAACCGAAATGTTGAAATATTAACCTCATATCGCCATGGCAAACTGGGTCGTCTTATTACACTGAATTAATTATCAAATATAGAATACCTTTCACTTCATTTATTTTTAATCTATCATTTTATTTCTAATAAGATGAATTTGATCAATTGCAGTCTATGATAAAAAAAATTATGACTATAAAATAAATGTTTCAGAGCATTTTTCTAATTTCTAACTTTGTATTAACGGATTTAAACCTGGAAATTCAATATCTACTCCTTTGAGTATGGACCAACTTTAGAAATTAAAGATGATGGACTTTTTCCATGAAGAAGATTGATGTTTTATAATGATATCGAGAATTTAACAGGCTTGGTATAGTTAGCGTTAGTCATGAATCGTAAGTGTTGAAGCAAGAACCTCTATGGAAAACATAGTTACTAACTTGACCTAAAAATCAAATTACATTGAAAATAACGATTTTCGAAAAGCTTTTCAATTAAAATACATGGATAGTATTACCCACGTAGATATGACTTTGAGAAAAATACAGAGAAAGTATTACACATATATAGTATCCCGTTACCAACTAAAATACTCCGTTTCAAAAATAATGTCACTTTGACATTTTTCACACAGACTAAAAAATGATTAAAATGCATTTAAATTCTTATTACTTGTTCATGTATAAATGTTATATATTGTTTACTAAATAAAATAAAATAAAACATCGCTAAGAAATCAACACAAAAGGTTAAAAAAAACTATAAGCAACACAATAAAATTCACAGATCTGAAATCCTCAATGATATAAGAGAGTAAGTCTGACTCCTAAAAGGGCCCTTCGACGAAGAGGACAGATAAGAAGTCATCGAAAGAGGCCCTCTTGATGTCGGTTATGATTTATGAACCCTATCATGTGTAAGTCCACGCTCATTTTACGTGTGTGCATGTGGACCATCTTATCTGCAACGATTTTGTTATATTAATAAAGACATTTTCCCTCTAGTTCAGAGTACTGCCTGTGTATATCCTTGATAATCAGTATAGCGATGAAAAAAAACATTTGGAAAAACAAAATCATTTTAGTTTGTTCTTTGATTCGTAAATGCATCTATTCGTAAATCGATCGGTCCCTATTACTGAAATTGTTTACAACGACATTAATTATTCTTTGTGCAATTATGCGTGAAGTGTGAAATTTACATGCATATTATGCAGGAAAGACATTTTGTTTGTAATCGGACATCCAAAGTGAGATGGGACATATACATCTGTATGGGACATATACATCTGTATGGAACATCTAAACATTAGAATAAAGAAACAAATAAGCAAAAGTTGTTAAATTCAAATTTTATATTGGTTTCCAATTTAAAACTAATTACTGATAAATGTATAATTGATCATAGTCTTTCATATATTATTAAAGATCTTATTGAATTCTCAATGTGAGATACTTTATCCCTAATACCTATTTTCAAGATAATGATTTTTATCGGCCATAAATCTTGAAGCTTTAGAACATTTATACTCGGTCGAACGAGATTTTTAGTAAGATAATTATACCCGGTCGAGAGAGTTATATTAATTGGGAGTTTAGGTATTTAGGATATGGATTCTGATACTATATTAGATTTATGTTTATTATGAATTTTTAATTTAAAACCAACTAGGTGTTTTGCCCGCACTTGCGGGCATAATTATTTTATAAATACTTATTAATAAATGTAATATTAACTTACAGATCAAAAAAATAAATGAAATATTAAATTTATACTTTTTGAATTTTTGAATTCTTAATTTTTTATTTATTTAAAAACATTATTTGGATAATAACATTAATATTTTTTATTTTAAAATATGTAGTTATCTTTAACAGTATTTTAATATATTAATTTATAAACAATTATCTAATTAAATAAATAAATATATAATTTTAATATAAAGTAATGTTATTAAACCAAGTTCTTGGAATTGCCAAAACCTAAAAAATCTCAAAATAAACCAAAAGCACAAAAATATAAACCGAACCCAATTTTGCATATTATTTAAAATTTTGACACATGAGCAGAAAAACCTAAAACTATGGAAAAACTGACACATAAGCCAAATCACTTCATAAATAATAGTATAGATTGGTGATAATTAGATTGACTCTAATTTTTTATATATTATTTAATCAATACTATTAAAACCAAAGTGTCTTTTTTGAAAAACCCTTGGAATTCAGCAGTATTTACCATCTCATGCCACTACATTAATTTTAGACTATGCTTTTATATTTTCCTATTTTCCTATTTTCCAAAAATCTATACTATATTCCAAATCAAATCTATTTAAACAGCTATATTTAGTTTATAATTTCCTTAGCTTTTCACGGACATAATTTAAGTTTCTTTTCTTTATACAAACTTCTCATCTATTTTACACTAAATGTCTTCGTGCTTTTAAATTTATATGACCCATGACTAAACATATAAATATTGAGACTGATCATCGGCCTTCAACAATCACATTACAACAATTCGAAGTTTTGATATTCAGATACAATTGTATAAGGATGATGCTTAATACTAAACATTCTGCTCTATTCAGAATTATGAAAATCTAACATATGTGAACAGATTCGTGTTTGTATATTTTGCAAATCACAAACAAAAAAAACAAAACAAGCAGATTATAATTCTGTTAACATAAAAATCGAATATAATAAATCACAATATCTAATTTTCTTTACACGTATATGCAAGCTAATCTTCAAAGTATCTATATTTAAATAAACAGGATATTTCAAAAATATTCTAATCGAATTCAAAGTTTAAAATCTCACCAAGAAACACATAATTTTTTTTTCTGCTCTAACAGCAATATATTCAGTTTTAAAAGTTATTAACTTTTTTTCGGAAAGTTAGTATCAAATCTTTCCATCTCCTCTGTTCCATCCGTGTAATCCCTATGAAAATCTACATCCACACTCACTATATATACAACCATCTAAACCCTTATGTAGTACCATGTAAATCTGAACGATATTATTTCAGATGATTGAGAAACAAGTAACCAAAATAGGAAGGCTCTAGAGATTCTCTTTACCTCTTCATGCTTAAGCGTATGAACCTACCAATTCTAACGCATACAACAGCCAATGGAGTTGCTTGGAGGGATGCATCAGTATAAGGATCGACGCCTTAGTTTGTCCATTCAGCTCGGTGAACTCTGAAGAAACGAATCATGTACAAGGGGTGGAACATTCTTCAAGGGAACACAAGTAAGAGAATGGAGTTAATACAGTAGGTAAACCGATTCTTTTATCTATTCATATATTTAATCATGATATAAGCACCTACAGCTTGCATATACGCTTTGGCCCACAGCTCTTTCAAAACTTAGAATAAACGAGTTTACTATAAAGAGCCAGAGAAATGATCAAGAAGATTTGATCAATGATAGTTATATCATATCCAACATCGCTACTCACGAACCATTAACATAATCACTGAAACCCCAAAATTTAAAGAACTGTGATTAGAAGAATGCTTGGGACAACCATAGTAACTTACTGAGTTCTTGAGGAAATGTATTACCTGCATAATATTTTGCATGATCTTTACTTCTTTAGTGACTGAAAAATGAAAACTTGAGCTATCGCTCCAAAACATTATCAGCTCATGAGTGTAACTGAAAAATCTAAATCCAAATCCGAAAATTAACTGAGAATATTTCCAAATCATTATCAGCCTCATGAGTGTAACTCTACAACAGAGATAACAACACAAAGATCTGAACTGACCTGAAACTAAAACGAATCAAGAAGACAACCATAAACATCATAAGTAAGAAATCATAAATGTTTACAAGCTTGAAACTTTTTATTATCCCAAACAGAGAACTCGAGAAAGATATGTACTGAGCAAACATAAAACGAATAAAGAAGACAACCAATGATCAAAACTGGCTCGAGCTACCTCTTTTTATCTTTATGATAATCAACCAAAGTCTATCAACAAATAAACAAGGAAAAAGAAATAAGAAATCGAAAAAATTTCAACTCCAAATACATTAAACTTATAATAATCAGAAAATGGGATTCTTTTAAAACTCGAGAAACAGAAATCCAAGCCACAGATCTAGGTATAAATGAGTAAATAAGAGTAAGGAGCCGTTGGAGATGTCAGTTTTAGATATCTCATGAAGTTTGTCAAAGCACATTCAGATGATACTATTAGCTTAAGAGACTGAAGATTTACCTGAAGAAATCGGATTTGATTGTGTGAAATTGCATGGGTGAATGGACAAGATCATCGGTCTGAGGATTGGGAGAGAAATGAAGTCTTTTTTTGACCGTTTGATTTGTCTCACATGAGACAAAAGTTTGTGAAATTTTGTTGGTCGTAACGTGTCTTGGGCTTTCTCTTCTACTGTGAAATGTTTCTAACGCTAATAACTGAATTATATTGGGACACTGTTTGATCTTCTTATTCTCTACAGTCTACCCAACCGAATAAAAAAATTAGCAACTAAGATTTTTAATAGTATTGATGTAACCCATTTTGGAAGCTCACTTATTTAATCTAAACCAACTTAAGTTAATATAATAACAATATCTTTAAAGGTCCAATATAACTTAAATTATATATTGTATAATACTCAATGATTTTAAACCCAAACATTCAACTGGACAAATCCCGAATCACTGAATCATTATACCGTGACCGTGGGTGAACTGCAGATTAATAAATGAAATAATTTTACTATATAATAATATATTAGTTATGAAAATAAAAATATAGGAATTAAAGTTAAGTATTTTCTAAATGTTTAAAAACATAAAGTAATAGCTTGCTATGTATATATTTTATGTCTAAAAATATTTAAAACTTTTTGATTATGGTTCATATAGTATAGTGGTGGGATATATATATATATATATATATATTATGTTTAAAACATTCAGTTTTTGCTATATGGCCTATATATATTATGTAAATATTTCATGTTTAAAAACACAATTTATAATAAACATAATAATCAAAAAAAAAAAGAGTAGGCAGAGATCGTAGAGGAGAGGAAGATGACAATAAAACTGAAAACCTAACTTTTAATTGAAAGTTCAGAATATAAAACAGGTTCTAAATCATAACTAAAAGCTTAAAAATATGTAAAAGTTATATATTGGTTTAACCGGTGGTTCAACCGGTAACCAGGTTCCGGGTTTTGGTGATTTTAACGAATTATATTGGATTTTAAATATGGTTTTTTTTTCTACAAATCCTGCGCCGAATCTACATTGGATCACCGGATCTACCGGTTCAACCACGGGTTCGGTTTTGGTTTCAAAACATTGGGTTTAACATAAAATTTATAGATTATAAAATAGAATATTTATAAAAGAGATAAATCCCGCGCTTTAAAAGCGCGGGTCAAAATCTAGTATTCTATTAGATTTCTAATGTGAGATATTTTATCCATAATAAAAGTAAGAGAGATGATTTGTTCAAAAAGAGAGTAATAGAGAGGTTATCAAAAAAATTGAAAAGCCTAAATACATTTGTTACTCTAATATATTCCAATAACATTAAAAAATAAATAAACAAATTAAACACTAATATATTACTTTTTAGAGAAACCCACCAAATTTTTTACTACTAATAATGCTCTAAGATCTAAAGTAATGTATAAGAATTTAACATTATTTCAAAAAAAAAAAAAAAGTAATGTATAAGTGACATTGTCCAACCCACCAAGTATCAAATGATTTCGAGTTGAAAATCTATGAAACGGTTTCCATCATCCAATCCACTAAGTATCGAATGAGTTGAAGTTGAAAATCTATGAAACTTTTCTCACCATAAATGTATGTAGTATATAGTATATAACACATAATAATTCTTTCTACAGATCCAAAGCATTATATATTTACCATTTGTGCACACTTTCTATTCAAGTTTTACCTTATTCTATTATCAGGCAAAAATAACAATCTAGAAGTTTATCTCAAGTTACAGCTTATTATGTTCTCAGACTAAAAACAAAACAATCCTATATTTGTAAAATTCAAGTTCATGCAATAATTTTAAAAATCTGATGATGTAGTAAACGTGTTTATCATGGATTGGCTGATATACTCATCTTTATTATACGTTAACGATACAACTCATAATCATTTATTCAACACCTTCTTATTAGCTCACAAGGGTAGTTAAGATAAACATCATACCATGAAACGGGCCTTTAAACCACATTTACCATCTTTAGCAACTTAGACTAGTTCCAGGAGTGATCCCAAACGTCCTACAGAACTCCAAGTAGCGGTCAACTCTGCTTTGCACCGCTGCAGGACGCCGACCGTTGCATTCGCCACCGTTGATCTTCCTCGTGGTAGCTCCAAAGCCTTGGTCCAGGACTGGACGAACATTTTGGTTCCAAAACCACATGGCACACTTAAAGGCAACTTCAGGGCTACGAGCCACCATATCTGGATCAGTCAAGAGAGGGAGTCCAAGGAACTTTCCGGCTGCACCGTAGTTGTAGTTCCATGTAATTTGGATTGGACCGCGACCATAGTAGTCCTTTCCCGGTTGACATGGATAGACTGTGCTAGCTTGGCAGTACCTTCCTCTCGCTATTTCTTCTTTATAACAAAAACCTTTACAGAATATCCAATTTTCATTTCAAAAAAGTGAATTAGATGTCCCAAATAATCAGTTAATAAAGAATATTCCAAAAAAGAAAACTAAGAAAACAATTATAAGAAATAATATTATTTGTTCACCAATGACATTTCATAAATATTGAGTTTGTGCATGTGTAGTTAGGGTTTGAAATTTTGATATAAACATATAAAATGTTGCTAAATTAGTTATGGTATAATTGTTGCAATCTTTGTCTGGAAATAATATTTAGTATTTACTAAATTAAATAAGATCTAGGTTTTTAAAGGAATTAGATGAAGGTTTTATAATGAACACTTACTTCCGGATTCGTGTGAGAACTGAGCCAACATGGCGGCAATCTCACGCTTAGAGACGGCTCCCTGATAGGCTGGGAAAGATTGAGCTGCATCGATGAAAGCCTGTCGAGTGTAGAACCCTTTTGCTGGACAGCCGTTCCCTACTTTGCTCATGATACCATCGAAAAACGATTGTGTAACAACGTTTGCAATGGTATCACGAGGATCAGCGTTTAAACCGCCTGTGCCACCGCCAGGAGTTGGTGAGACAGGCGTGGCTCCGGAGCGGCAAGGTCCACTTCTGCACCCGGTGCCGCAGTAGGCAGATGTGGTGCCACAGTATCCATATCTACTGCAGCATAGGTTGCGTGCACAACCGGTTGTACCGCAGTTTTGCGAAAACACGGTTTTGGTTATGATGGTTAAGGTGAAAAGAAAGAGGATTACTCTTTGAGTAGCCATATTTTTTTTTGGAGGATTAGAGAGATAGTTGTGTGGAGAAATGAAGATGGTGTGTGGATGTATTTATAGTGTAAAATTTGTAGTTTTATTGATATTTTTTGATAAAGATTTAGGTATGTTTCGATTATTGATTGGCTTTTTGTTAGTATAAGTCAATGACTCTTTGAACCACAAAAAGCAAGTCAATGATCTTGTCGTTCTGTGATTTTTCATGTCGGTGATGAGTTAGATTTAAAACAAAAAAACAAGTTAAAAATTTCTCCAGTTACTTTATATAAATTATATACAAGTTTGAAGCTGATCAAAGTCTTAAGGTTTTAATTGATATAATTCAAGTTATTGCTGATTAATAACCAAAAAAGGTTTGTGCTGATTATAAGCTTAAACGATATTAAGCAAGTCTAGCTATGCATTAAGATTTAAGAATGTTCTAAGTTCTAACTTACTGAAATCGAACCAACAAGTCCTGAAGGCTTATGTTGACTCAAATTATGATGAGCAGTTCGATTATAACTTGTAAGAGATTCAGTATTGTGAGATATCTTACCAGAGTTATAAACTTGTAAGAGATTCATAATCACATTGAGGTTTTTCTTAGTTTCAGCTTCAGGCTTTGAAATCAAAATGCATGCCAAAATCTATATAATGACATAAATCAAAACCTCTGTAATCTTTTCAACATATTTCAAAATTCAATTTCTAAGCAAACAAGTCAATGTGAGAACAACAAAAGGAGAAATCAAAGTTTCTTGGTGGGTTTACTAGTAGTGATCGAAGTAACTTCTTTCTTCTCTGCCTCTGTGGATTTCTTTCGGTCCTTCCTCTCCCTCTTCTTCAAAGCAGTCATGTGAGCCTTGAGAATGGTAGCATATGATGCTTGAAATCTCTGGTGATCCTTCGCCCCAACCTTAAAACAAGAAACCATTGTAAACTTAGAAGATCATATACACCAGTAATCACATTCCTAATAGCGACTTTCAGTTTATAACAACTTAGAAGTAAGAGTAAAGAGCAAAAAAGAATGTCATCTGTTACTATCATCCGCACTCTAGAGAGAGTAAGACTAATGGCTACGATGATCTACTCACGCATACTTAAACGTCTGGAAGCAAACAATACTTAATCAATGAGTAGAACGCATACCGAAGTAGAAATGGTTTTCTTTGCATCAGTTGCTCGAATAAGGCATCTGTACTCTATAGATTCTCCAGCTGAGCTCAGTTTTCTCTTCTGCAGCTTAGACTTCAAAGACGCTGACACAACAAGTGATACCAATAATCTAAGATACCTCCTAAAAGACAATTCAACAATAACCAAAGATAACAAAAGTTGAATAAAGGACCAAACTTACATCTTTTCAAAGTTACCCAGACAGAACCCTTTTCTTTACTTTTCTCGAACATGCTCGTGAGTTCATTGAGGAACGGATCCAACTGTAGTAAAACCTGAAAAAAACCAAACAAGAGCCCATCAAAGATATTATGATCAGACAGAACCAAAGCATATGCAAGTGAGAAAGATTCGATTTTTATCATTGAATCTATCGAAGATTAGGTTTTTCTCGGAATCAATCATTAGATACTATAGTCTAACGCCACTGCTGAATCAAATCACAGCAAACACCAAACGAAGAATGATCTAATCTCACAATAGTCTTAAACACCTTTAGCTAAAGTTTACAATTAATCAGCTTCTGTAAAGTATCATATAGCTACGATAATCTAGGGAAGGATCTAGATTACCATTGGTAGACTTTAGATTGTCTGTGATCTGCTCTCGTAACCCACCGGCCGGAGGAAGTTTTATTCCGTCGCTGAAAACAAAAGACAAAGGATGATGATATGCCCTTGGGCGTTAAAAGGAGTTATTTTAATATGGGCTTATTTCCATAATAATGGGCCTTACTAAGCCCAATAAATCGTAAAACCCTAGCAAGGTTTTAATCTCTGTCTTCTATCTCAGCTTCTTCGATTTTCTCCGTAGACGATTGATAACGTGCTCGAGAGCTAATAGCTGCGTCGATTAGATCTTTGCGACGTGACCCTAGTTTCTTGGTCCTCGCACAGTCTCCACATCCTCTGAATCAGCACAACGATGGGGAAGAAAGGAGGGTTTAAGAAGAGAGTTAGCAAAAGCTCGAAGACCCGCAACGATTTCGTCGACGGCGAATACGATGACGAGATTGACGCCTGTAATTTTCTGCCCTCCTGAAAAAAGTTTTCTCCTTTACTTAGTTTCCTGAAGCTTTGAATGACTAAGTCTCTGTTTCTTAGCTCTGTGTCTACTGGAGTTACGAGTTTGATGAGTGTGTGATTGATTGCTCGTTATTAGAGAGTTTTTTTGCAAGTGCTTTGAGTTTAGTAAATGGATATATTATTCGTTTGGTTTGGTTTGGTTTGTGTGTGCAGTTCATAAACAGAGGGATATTGTTCCCTTGGACGTTAACGATGATACTGATGATGAATCTGATGAGGATGATGTGCAGCCTGTTTTTGATTTAAAGGTTCTTACTTTTCCTTTGTTAACTCTTCTGTCTGATTCTTTATAGTGCTTACCTTTCATTTTCTGTTGCTTTGGCTTAAAGGGTGCGGATGATGATGAAGATGAGGATGAGGAGGATGACGATACCGAAGAGGAAGAGGAAGAAGGAGAAGAAAAAGGACTGATTGCGAAAAGTAAGGAACTTAGATTCCTTCTTGCGTTATTGTGTTATTATATGTAGTTGTTAAAACAGAATGCCTAAACTTATTTCTTTTCCGAGTGCCCTAATCACTTTGTTATTGTTACCTTGTGTAGTGGTAGGGCAAAACAAATATCTCAAGGCTAAGTTTGGTGCTGTTGACGATGAAATGGCTGATGATGATAATGATAAAGATGAGGAAAACAAAAGGGTTACTTGGGGATCCCGAAAGAACGCATATCGTGAGGCTGATAATGTAGATTTTGAGGTAAGGGTTGTTGTTGTTGTTGTTTATCATCTGCAACTCCTTTTCTTCTAAAATTTATGAAACAACTCAACACACGTTGTTAATTTGATTCAATCTTAATTGAAGAACCTATCAAGTGATGATGAAAACCTTAAGCTGGAAGAAGAGGAGGCGTTGAGACTACGTGCAGAACAAACAGGATCCATTACAGCAGCTGATGCTGGGTTAGAAGATGATAGTGAAGAAGAAGAGAGTGACAGAGAATTAACCATGGAGGTGTGTCATGCGTGTTACCAAGAACCCATCTTTTCGTTAGATTTAGTCCTCTTGCTTTGATAACTGACGCATCGTTATGTTGGCAGGAAATGTCTGTAAAAGGCAAGAAGGGTACAAATTCCATCATAGATAAGAGAGATAAGGATGTTGAAGTGATCAAGAAAGACATAAACTCTCTGTCAAAAGAAGAGCAAATGGATGTAGTATATAGGTAAAGTTTGCGTCTTCTGTTTTAAAACTTTCATTAGCTTAGTATATTTGTATTACCTATCATATACAATAATACTCATTTGATTATGTCTTTGTGTAGTTCTGCTCCGGAGATAGTTGGTCTTTTATCTGAGTTGAACGATGCAGTCGACGAGCTCGAGAATAAGATAAATCCTATTATGAGCAAGGTAAAACCTCCTTAGTCTTCCACGATTTTTTTTTTTTTTTTTTTTTTAGATTTCTATATTGCCACCTTATGTTACTGCACTCGAAAAACTCACTTGGCTCCTCTAGAAACTTAATGCAATTATGTCTCCTTGTAGTTAAAGGAAGGAGGAATTCCCTTGACTGGTGGAGCAAGGTACTTGGAGGTTAAGCAGATTCTGCTACTGGCCTATTGCCAATCTATAACATTCTATTTTCTACTCAAGTCTGAAGGGCAGCCCATTCGTGACCATCCCGTCCTTGCCCGTCTTGTAAACATCAAAGCTTTATTGGATAAGGTTCTGTGATACTCTTTTAAGTTTTTCTTATCTCCAGCGTTGCTAGTTAAATGTTGTATGACTCTACAAGCATGTTTGTTAATTTATCATATCAGCTTAATTACTGTATTCCTATCTATATAATTAGATGAAAGAACTTGATGGAGAGCTTCCGCCTGGATTCGAGGAGTCTCTAGCGAGAATGCAAAAGGTCGTCAAAGAAGATGCACCCTCTTCACTTGTTTCTGCTTCACCAGTTAAAATCACACAAAACACAGTTGAGGTAGGAGTTGGATCTTACTCGCTGTCATTTGAGTTATTCTCTTGGGAGTTGTTTGACACTTCTTTTGTATCCACGTGGTGATCTCTGTTTATACAGCCGGTGAAAAGCAGTAAATCAAAAGCAGACACGAAGAAGAAAGGAGAGAAACGCAAGCACCAGGTGAAAAAAAGATCTATAAGCATTATATTGAACTCTCCAAATCTCTTGCTTACTGAAACATTTCCTTTATTTTGTACCGTTGCTGTTTTGTTAATTCTTCTTTCTTTGTAGCAGAATGATCAAGTTGATATTCAGAGTGAGGAAATGTTGAAACTTCGAGCTGCGCTCGAGGGAAAGTTAAGAAGCAATGGAGTTTTTGGCTCTACTGTTTCAAAGTCTGAAAAGCCTCAAAAGCGTCAGAAATTAGCTAATAGGTAACATCTTTTACTTATTTCCTTTCTACTTTACTATGATGAGTCCCTTGTTGAAGATTCTGATATTAACAATTTTCAAACTCCGGATGTAACCAGGAAGCTAGAGACATTCGATGATTATGTGGATGATGCAGACAATAGCACGCATGATGTACCAGCTAATAAGCTCACCAAGCTCGTGTCCACCAAACGGAAGTCCAAGGTAAACATATATCAGTTGTGAAAGTTAGACATGTCTTTGTCACTTCGTTCTCCCATTAGTTTGCTAAACCTTTTCACCTCATGTTTCTGAAAGACTGTTTCTGGAGATGATGATTTACCGCAAAGGGATGATATTGGAGAACGGCGTAGAAAGTTTGAGCTCAAAGTTTTGGCTGGAGCTGGTGTGAAGTCAGAAGAAGATGGCAAGAATGAAAGCGAGGTATTTGCATCAGATGACGACAATGATAAGGATGGTGATGGTGATAATGACATGGTTGATAGTGACGGCGAATCAGAAGGCTCAGAAGATGACTTTTACAAGCAAGTGAAACAGAATAAACAAGCTAAACGAGCTGCCAAAGCAGAGATCTATTCAAGGTTATTATTATACACTTCCTTAACCTTTTGTAAACCGTCACATGTGATATTATAACATTTGTTCTCATTGACATGATTTGTGTTGTTTTAGGGAACCATCATCAGTCTCGTTCGAACCAGAAACCGTGGATGGAAAACGAGTGATTTCAAATGCGGTTAGAATGTTTCCAAGACATACAGTGATTATCTTCTGTTTCTCTAGCTTCTCTCTAATTCTTCTGCTTTTTTTGATAACCACCAAAACCTAGATTTTGAGTAACAGAGGATTGACTAGACATCGCAACAAGGACAAAAAGAACCCGAGAAAGAATTACCGGGTAAACACTCCTTGAATTGCCAGTTTCTGCTGCATTGTTCTTTTTTTGTACCTTGTTTCTTTGCCTCAGCTCAGATGTTTTTGGACTTTGTTTTGTTTGCAGGACAAGTACGCAGACAAAGTTAAGAGACGTAAAGGACAAGTCAGAGATATCAGGAAACCTACGGGTTCATATGGAGGAGAAGGTTCCGGTATCAATCCCAACATAAGCCGGAGCATCCGAATCAAGAGTTAGCCTCCACTTCGTATGTCATCATTTTTGTTGTGGTATCCTTGTTGGATCTTCTACTTCTACTCTGCTTCGTTACTTGAGCAAATCATTGCTCTGTAGTTTTTGATGTTTTTTGTTTAAATCTTACATTTGCATTTAAAAGAGGAAGGAAACTTGTATTACACTAAATTCTACTATTAAAAGTTGATTTTTTTTCATCTGATTACCGCAATTTTTGATGTTTTGACAAAAATCAAAGATATGAGGACAATTTGTGTTGTTAAAAGCTAAGAATAACAAATGAAACACCTCGAAAAATCCAAGGCTATCTAACTATCTACTAGTCTAACACAATCAACTAATTTTATGTTACAACTTAGTATCTAGGGATGAATTTTGAGTTTGTAGTTACAATTTCGCTTTACAATGAGGTAAAACAAGGTAGGCCAAGGTTGGGTGATAAAGTGGCCAACTCTTTCTCTCTGTCTTGAATCTTGATGATGATAATCGAGCTGCTAAAAAGCCCCAAAAGGTAGCAAGTGAAAACAAAACAGTAAAGAAATAGTTTCAACTTTCATCCCAATGTTGCACCCTTTGATCAAATTTAATTTACGAAGCATAAAAAGGGTTAGAAGACTAATTACTTATCTTAAATACCCATTATGAAAATATAAAAGTTAACACTCAAAAAAAATTATCGGAGAGTTGAGAAAAAAACAGAGGATAGACAAAGAGGAAAAGTAAAATTACCAGACAGGTGTTTTCTTCTATGGCTGCTTCACTTTCCACTGGCTCTCTCTGTTTCTTAATTACTTTTGAGAAAATCTAGAAGAAGGTAAAGCTACCAAAAGTCTCAGAAGCGAGGTAAGCAGTTCTTGTTGCTTGTGAATTGTACCGAGGAAATGTTTTTTTTTTTGTGGTTCTCTCTGAATTTATCAATCATTTTCACTTTCTTGTTTATTGGGTTGTTTCAAACGATCTGTCCTTTTCTGTTTTTGGTGCTGTTTTTCTCTGTTTCTCGTTGATCTCTCTCTCTGTTCTTGTTTCAAGAGAGAGTGTGTGGCTGAGAGATAAAAGAAAGGGAAAGAGCTCACTTGTGAGTTGTTGTTTACTGATAGAATATTAAATTCAGAGCTTTTACATTTGTAAACAAGCAAGCAAGCAAGCAAATGTCTCTGTCTCTGTTCTTTTGCATTGAACAAGCAAATATTTTGTGATGATTTAGTCACCTAACTCGAACAGAAGATACAGTTGTGCTAAGATTTGTCAAGAAAGTTAAAATCTCGCTTTCGTGGCAGCTCAACAACTTAAAACTACATCTTTCTCTTTGGCAGTTTTTTTTTATCTGACTGAGTTCTTGAACCTTCTTTGCATTTCCTTCTTCTGTCCTTAACTGCTGTTTCATTTGAATCATGCAGGTAAGGATTGTTGCTGCTGAATCTGTTCTTCATCGTAGCCATTAGTCTCAGTAAGAAATACTTCTGATGGATGTTAAGTTTTAATCGATACACCTTTATTGACGTTCATGCATGGATCTTAGAACTGTCATAAAGCTTCATCCTTTAAGGAGTGTGAAAGGGAAAAAAGGCTTCAGCAAAGGTTAAGCTGTTTTTATTGTGACAGGTAAGGAAAGTAGAGATGGGGAAGAAAGGAAGTTGGTTGTCTAAAATCAAAAGGGTTTTCACTCCACATTCCAAAGAGAAACTAGGGAATGTAAGCTGGATTTTATTGGACTTGCAAGAATGTTGGTTTACAGAGTTTTTGAGGGTGATTGTTGATGAGATGAATTTTGGCAGCAGGAAGCAGAGAGAAAGAATGGAAAAGAAAAGAGGAAGAAAGGTTTTGGGAAGCTAGGGTGTGGAGAGACCAGTTCATTTCTTCCAACCTTCAGAGAGCCAAGTAGTATTGAAAAGATCTTTGGTGAGGCTGAGAGAGATCACAATCTTGTTTTCAGACCTCCTGATCGATCAAATCCATCCTCACCCTCTCCTCCTCCTCCTCTGAGGCCTACTTCTCCAAGAATTGACTCATCAAGAGCTGCTTCTCCAAAGCATCTTCCTACTACAGCAGACGTTCCAAGATTGGATTCTCCAAGATCCCTTTCGCCAAAGCCCCCTGATCCATCAAAGCCATCATCAGCCCCTGCCAGTGCTCCTCCTTCTCCTCCTCTGAGGCCTGCTTCTATTCGAGTTCTTTCTCAGAGAATTTCCCCTCACAGTGTTCTTTCTCCAAAACCAGTTCCACAAAGAGTTGCCTCTCCACAAGCCGCCCCTGTAAAGCCTCCTTCACCAAGATCTGACTCCCCACAAGCCCTCCCTCCAAAGCTGCCTTCTCCAAGATCAGACCCACCAAGATTGGAATCTCCAAGACCATCTTCGCCAAAGCCTCGAGACCCACCAAGGTCGGATAGTCCAAGTCCTCCTTCTCCAAGAAGAGAACTTCCAAGATTGGATGCTCCAAGACCAACTACACCTAGGTCTCTTTCTCCAAAAACGATTTCGCCTAAGGCTGTGCAGCCACGGGAGATTGTTTCTAGACCAGAGCCAACTCACTCGGTCCAACATGCTTCTGCAACAAAGATTCAAGCAGCTTTTAGAGGTTACAAGGTACGTCTTCACATTCTTTGTTTCTGTTTAAAGATCTGTCCCATCACACCACCCTCCATATTCAATGCAATGAAAATGTTAATTTGGATGAAACAGGCGAGGAAGAGTTTCAGAGCTCTCAAAGGTCTAGCCAGGCTTCAAAGGGTGGTGAAAGGATACAACGTGAAGCGGCAGACTGTAAATGCAATGAAGTACATGCAGCAATTGGTCCGTGTTCAATCCCAGATTCAGTCACGCCGCATCAAAAAGTTGGAAAACCAAGCTCAGGTTGAGAAAGATGAAGAAAAAGGGTCTGCATCCGAAGCTGGTAATGATAATTGGGACGACAGTGTTCTGACCAAAGAAGAAAGAGATGCAAGATCGCAGAGTAGGATTGATGCAGTCATCAAGAGAGAAAGATACATGGCATATGCATATTCTCACAAGGTAACACTCAATCTTTCCTCATTTTCATCATGTTGATGCATCTTTCAAATTTCACCGTCTCTCTCTCTGTACAGTTGTGGAGAAACAGTCCCAAGTCTGCTCAGGACGTTCTAAATTCAGGTGGGCTCTCTCATTGGTGGAACTGGGGTGATCGGCAGCTTCCTCTTGCTAGTCATGTACCAAGCCGTAGCCAAACACTAAGAGATTACATGCTAACACCAACAAAACTGAGCGCAAGCCCTCTGTCTCAGTCAAGCAACCAACACCCTTTCAGGCATGACAACAACTTTGACACTTCCACACCAACATCGTCAAGGTCTACATTTCTCACTCCACCCAGACCGTTCCGTACATCAAGATACTCGATAGAAAGACTAAGAAGTCAAGATTCACCTTTCAAAGACGATGACAGCTTCACAAGCTGCCCTCCATACCCGAGGTACATGGCTCCAACGGTCTCTGCCAAGGCCAAGGTTAGACCAAACAGCAATCCAAAGGAGAGAGTGATGGGTACACCATCAGTCAGTAGCGAGACAAGAAGAATGTCGTATCCCATTACCCAACAAGGTCTCGATATGTTTAGATGGAACAAAGGGTCATTGCATATGAGCAACAGCGGCAGCCACAGAGGTCTTGGTTCACCTGGAGGTGTGGTTCTTGAGAAACACAAGACACTTAAGTCAGTAGGAAACCTGAGTATTGATACTACAGTTTCTATGCCAGCCACAGTTGGTAGGAAACCGTTTAACAGATATGTGTGATGTCTATTGATTGAACCTTTTTTAATGTTACTTTTGTCTCATTTGTGGATGGTGTTGATTTTGAGTGCTGTTGTAATATATATTGTGAATTTGCGCATGTAACATAACATAAAGTAAAAATAACAATAACATAAGATTTGGTTTGAAGTAAAGATGATGTCATGTATGTAATTAAGACCGATGTCTCAGTGATAGGAAAAATATATTCATGCAAAGACTTTTGATTCTGTAGGGAACAGATGTTGTAACTTGATAAGCACATTAACGTGTCTCTGCCTCCAAATTGATCTTTAATATTATCTGCTCGTCCATCATTTGAGTCCTGAGAAATTAAGATCTTTAAGAAACATTTTGTTTGACCAGTTTCATGAATGATTTGAACAACAGGTTAATTAATTGATTTCATAAACTGACTCTGCAATTCTGTAGCTCTTGTTTTATATATATG
The DNA here is from genome assembly GCA_016771965.1 of Brassica carinata. NCBI lineage: Eukaryota > Viridiplantae > Streptophyta > Magnoliopsida > Brassicales > Brassicaceae > Brassica > Brassica carinata. The sequence continues at coordinate 53,058,711 of CM028687.1, read as the reverse complement.
CAGTTCTGCAATGCTAAATCATCTTCTTCATTAGTAAACAGCTCAATCACACAGAAAACTCACTTGGCAGGCTGGTTATATAGGGATGGTGATATTCTCAAGGCATCCAATGAAAGACTCCTCCAAGAACACAACAGAGAACAGCTTGAGCTTGTTCTGATACTGGGAGTGCTATGTTCTCACCAGGCCCCAGGAGTTAGACCATACATGTCGAAAGTGGTGCAAATCTTGAATGGTAATTTGCAGGTTCCAGATAATCTACTTGAAATTGTCAAAGCTGAGAAGGTCAGAATGTGGTCTGAGACTTCTGAGAGAGTACTTGATGTTCTGAGATCTCAGGGTTCAGTCGGTACCTTGGCGTTTACAGATCTCAAGGTCCGTTGTGAAATAGTATTAGACGTGTTTCTCTATAAATAATTTATGTTGTTCATTGTATTGCTTGTACCATGTTGTTTATGTTCTACTTAACTCGGCTGTAACATTGCAAAATCCAATGTATTTGTTGATGAACACAGCTTGTCTTGCGCTTAGCATGATGACAACACAGAACTGCTTAACGTGCGGTGCTATCATCAAGCGCCTGTACAAACGAGTAAATATATTTACAGATTGTCATGTTTGTGACATAATATTAATGTCTCTGAGGTTTGATAAATAATTTATACCTTTTAATAACAATGCTTTTTGTACTAAACAGATGTCACTAACTGTATGCAGGGTCGACTTATTTTAAAATTTGATGTAGAATATTTGACTAGCTCTTTGTTTGTCCTATGAATCATGAATGTTTTGAACACCACTGACTCTGCAACCTGTAGCTTTCTGTCCTTATGTATTTGCATGTCTTGTATAGTTCATGTGTTTCTGTGTCTGAACTCATTAGTTGACTTTTTGTTAAAGATATGAGCTAGTTATCAATTAAATTATTCAAGATATGGACGCTGCTAACTCTCTGTCTCTAATCTTGCACGCCATGACTAATTCATGTGTTTCTTGTGGCTTAGTCAAAACTAATAACTTGTCTTTTAATTTAAAATTTGATCTTTAATATTATCTTCTGGTCACTATTCAGATGTTAAGAAAATGTCTTTCTCTGACCAGCAATTTGATTATTGCTATGACCCATGAATGATTTCGACACCATGTTAATCAACTGATTTTAAACTCTTTTAAGTCTACAAATCTGTACTCTCTGGTTTTAGTTATTGTAGGCCTTTTGACCAAGTTCATGTGTCTCTGAAGTCATTAGTTGACTTTATTCACTGTTGATAAATATATACAACAATAGAGACTATAGACTATATAATCTTCTTCCCTTGTAGGCCTCTTAATTTATCAGTAATCATGTCTCGTAAACTCTATTGGTGGATGGTTGTGGTGATCATTGCTTTCTCTAATGCTGAGAACTCTCATTGCAAGCTGGTATGGGAGGGATCCATCGGGTTAATCGATGGTTTCACGTCGTTGACAAACACCAAGAAGCACTCCTATGGTCAAACATTCGACGACGAGAAAATTACTTTCACAAATGGTACCGTGCCTTCTTTCTGTGTCAGCTTCTTTTTTGCTATTGTCCCTGAGCATAAGCACAAAGGCTCTCATGGTATGGCCTTTGTGATCTCTCCCACTCGAGGGATTCCTGGTGCATCTGCTGATCAGTACCTTGGAATCTTTAACAAAGCAAACAACGGTAACATCTCGAATCATATCATCGCTGTGGAGCTTGACATACATAAAGATGATGAGTTTGGTGATATTGATGATAACCATGTTGGTATCAACATTAATGGAATGGAATCTATTGCCTCGCATCCTGCTGGTTACATTGATCAAGATGGTCAGTTCAGAAACCTTTCTTTGATCAGTGGAAAGCTACTTAGAGTCACGATTCTATATAGCCAGGAAAAGAAGCAGCTTAATGTCACCTTATCATCACCTGAGGAGGCTTATTACCCCGAGAAGCCACTTCTTTCAGTGAACACAGATCTGTCATCCTATGTTTTGGATAAAATGTATGTTGGCTTCTCAGCCTCAACGGGGTTGGTTGGAGCAATGCATTACATGTGGAGTTGGTTTGTCACTGGTGGCCTTGCTGTTCATGAACTAGACTTCCCTATACCGACTTTTCCTCCATATCCAAATCCAAAGTCTCAGGTAAAGCGGACTCTTCTGGTGACCTTCTTGACATTTTTCCTCTTTGTTGCGCTCGTTGCCTCAGCTTCAAGTATCTTCTTCTACAAGAGACACAAACTGGTGAAGGAGGTTCTAGAAGAATGGGAGATCCAGTGTGGTCCTCATAGGTTTGCTTACAAGGAACTCTTTAAAGCCACAAAGGGTTTCAATGACAAACAACTCCTAGGTAAAGGAGGGTTTGGTCAGGTCTTTAAGGGTACACTTCCAGGTTCTGACACAGAGATTGCTGTTAAACGGATCTCTCATGATTCAAGACAAGGAATGCAGGAGTTCTTGGCCGAGATATCGACAATTGGTAGGCTTAGACATCCAAACCTAGTCAGGCTTCAGGGTTATTGTAGGTACAAAGAGCAGCTCTACTTGGTTTATGACTTTATGCCCAATGGAAGTCTTGACAAGTACCTCTACCGCAGAGAGAATCAAGAGCAACTCACTTGGAACCAACGTTTCAAGATCATTAAAGATGTTTCCTCTGCGCTCTGCTATCTTCATCATGAGTGGGGACAAGTTGTGATTCATAGAGACATCAAGCCAGCTAATGTCCTGATTGACCATCAGATGGACGCAAGGCTCGGGGATTTCGGTTTGGCCAAGTTGTATGAACAGGGTTTTGATCCACAGACATCTAGAGTAATTGGAACTTTTGGGTATATAGCACCTGAGCTCATCAGAAGCGGTAGAGCAACCACAGCGACAGATGTATATGCCTTTGGGTTGTTTATGCTGGAAGTTTCTTGCGGTAGAAGGTTGATAGAGCCACGAGCACCCTCCAACGAGGCCATCCTTGCTGAATGGACGTTAGAATGCTGGGAAAGTGGAGATATTCTCGAGGCAGCTAGTGAAAGACTTCGTGGAGAACAAGATAGAGAAAAGGTTGAGCTTGTTTTGAAACTAGGAGTGTTGTGTTCACACCAGGTTGCAGCAATTAGGCCTGACATGTCTAAGGTGATCAAGATCTTGGACGGTGATGTGCAGCTGCCAGATAATCTTCTAGATATCGTCAAAGCCGAGAAGATCAGAATGTGGTCTGAGACTTCTGAGAGAGTACTTGATGTTCTGAGATCTCAGGGTTCAGTCGGTACCTTGGCGTTTACAGATCTCAAGGTCCGTTGTGAAATAGTATTAGACGTGTTTCTCTATAAATAATTTATGTTGTTCATTGTATTGCTTGTACCATGTTGTTTATGTTCTACTTAACTCGGCTGTAACATTGCAAAATCCAATGTATTTGTTGATGAACACAGCTTGTCTTGCGCTTAGCATGATGACAACACAGAACTGCTTAACGTGCGGTGCTATCATCAAGCGCCTGTACAAACGAGTAAATATATTTACAGATTGTCATGTTTGTGACATAATATTAATGTCTCTGAGGTTTGATAAATAATTTATGTTGTTCATCGTATTAAAGTTATCGTTATCTGGTTCATTGCGAACTTTTTTTTTAATAATCCAGTATCCATCCGACCATTTTTGCGTGATCGACTAATCCACGGACTAAGCCCATGCCATTACAAGATTTTAAACTCTTTTAAGTCTACAAATCTGTACTCTCTGGTTTTAGTTATTGTAGGCCTTTTGACCAAGTTCATGTGTCTCTGAAGTCATTAGTTGACTTTTGTTAAAGATATGAGCTAGTTATCAATTAAATTATTCAAGATATGGACGCTGCTAACTCTCTGTCTCTAATCTTGCACGCCATGACTAATTCATGTGTTTCTTGTGGCTTAGTCAAAACTAATAACTTGTCTTTTAATTTAAAATTTGATCTTTAATATTATCTTCTGGTCACTATTCAGATGTTAAGAAAATGTCTTTCTCTGACCAGCAATTTGATTATTGCTATGACCCATGAATGATTTCGACACCATGTTAATCAACTGATTTTAAACTCTTTTAAGTCTACAAATCTGTACTCTCTGGTTTTAGTTATTGTAGGCCTTTTGACCAAGTTCATGTGTCTCTGAAGTCATTAGTTGACTTTTGTTAAAGATATGAGCTAGTTATCAATTAAATTATTCAAGATATGGACGCTGCTAACTCTCTGTCTCTAATCTTGCACGCCATGACTAATTCATGTGTTTCTTGTGGCTTAGTCAAAACTAATAACTTGTCTTTTAATTTAAAATTTGATCTTTAATATTATCTTCTGGTCACTATTCAGATGTTAAGAAAATGTCTTTCTCTGACCAGCAATTTGATTATTGCTATGACCCATGAATGATTTCGACACCATGTTAATCAACTGATTTTAAACTCTTTTAAGTCTACAAATCTGTACTCTCTGGTTTTAGTTATTGTAGGCCTTTTGACCAAGTTCATGTGTCTCTGAAGTCATTAGTTGACTTTATTCACTGTTGATAAATATATACAACAATAGAGACTATAGACTATATAATCTTCTTCCCTTGTAGGCCTCTTAATTTATCAGTAATCATGTCTCGTAAACTCTATTGGTGGATGGTTGTGGTGATCATTGCTTTCTCTAATGCTGAGAACTCTCATTGCAAGCTGGTATGGGAGGGATCCATCGGGTTAATCGATGGTTTCACGTCGTTGACAAACACCAAGAAGCACTCCTATGGTCAAACATTCGACGACGAGAAAATTACTTTCACAAATGGTACCGTGCCTTCTTTCTGTGTCAGCTTTTTGCTATTGTCCCTGAGCATAAGCACAAAGGCTCTCATGGTATGGCCTTTGTGATCTCTCCCACTCGAGGGATTCCTGGTGCATCTGCTGATCAGTACCTTGGAATCTTTAACAAAGCAAACAACGGTAACATCTCGAATCATATCATCGCTGTGGAGCTTGACATACATAAAGATGATGAGTTTGGTGATATTGATGATAACCATGTTGGTATCAACATTAATGGAATGGAATCTATTGCCTCGCATCCTGCTGGTTACATTGATCAAGATGGTCAGTTCAGAAACCTTTCTTTGATCAGTGGAAAGCTACTTAGAGTCACGATTCTATATAGCCAGGAAAAGAAGCAGCTTAATGTCACCTTATCATCACCTGAGGAGGCTTATTACCCCGAGAAGCCACTTCTTTCAGTGAACACAGATCTGTCATCCTATGTTTTGGATAAAATGTATGTTGGCTTCTCAGCCTCAACGGGGTTGGTTGGAGCATTGCAATAAATGTTTTGTGCAGTTAAGTAGACATGTTGCTTTACAAATATTTTCCGTTGTTCATTGTATTAAATGTGGAGTCCGGAGGTAACTTGGCAGTCACGGCACTTCCTTCATACGGTAAAAGTGACTCTCAAGGTCTGATGTAAGATTTTTAGCATGTTTGTTACCTTTTCAAATATTTTCAAGTTGTTGATTGTAATGAATGTATCGTTGAATTTATTATGTTCTTACTTTAAATCGGCGGTGTGTTTATTACACATGTGACCTGAGAAGTACGTGTAACATTTATGTTGTACTACTTGGCTGTGTTTTCGTGCTTGCAAACTAATTGGATAAATTAGATATTTTCAACTGACCAATGGATTTAGTTTTGCTAGTCAATATTTCAAATAGATTATTGGTATTGTAAGACGGGAAAGCACCAATCAGGACACTAACATACTCCCAAAACATTGTTAATAAGCTAAAACAAATTAGTATTATATTTTGTCACGGTTTCAATGACAAACAACTCCTAGGTAAAGGAGGGTTTGGTCAGGTCTTTAAGGGTACACTTCCAGGTTCTGACACAGAGATTGCTGTTAAACGGATCTCTCATGATTCAAGACAAGGAATGCAGGAGTTCTTGGCCGAGATATCGACAATTGGTAGGCTTAGACATCCAAACCTAGTCAGGCTTCAGGGTTATTGTAGGTACAAAGAGCAGCTCTACTTGGTTTATGACTTTATGCCCAATGGAAGTCTTGACAAGTACCTCTACCGCAGAGAGAATCAAGAGCAACTCACTTGGAACCAACGTTTCAAGATCATTAAAGATGTTTCCTCTGCGCTCTGCTATCTTCATCATGAGTGGGGACAAGTTGTGATTCATAGAGACATCAAGCCAGCTAATGTCCTGATTGACCATCAGATGGACGCAAGGCTCGGGGATTTCGGTTTGGCCAAGTTGTATGAACAGGGTTTTGATCCACAGACATCTAGAGTAATTGGAACTTTTGGGTATATAGCACCTGAGCTCATCAGAAGCGGTAGAGCAACCACAGCGACAGATGTATATGCCTTTGGGTTGTTTATGCTGGAAGTTTCTTGCGGTAGAAGGTTGATAGAGCCACGAGCACCCTCCAACGAGGCCATCCTTGCTGAATGGACGTTAGAATGCTGGGAAAGTGGAGATATTCTCGAGGCAGCTAGTGAAAGACTTCGTGGAGAACAAGATAGAGAAAAGGTTGAGCTTGTTTTGAAACTAGGAGTGTTGTGTTCACACCAGGTTGCAGCAATTAGGCCTGACATGTCTAAGGTGATCAAGATCTTGGACGGTGATGTGCAGCTGCCAGATAATCTTCTAGATATCGTCAAAGCCGAGAAGATCAGAATGTGGTCTGAGATATCTGAGAGAGCATTTGATCGTTTGAATACACAAGCGTCCATTGGTTCCTTGGAGCTTACGGAACCTTTTACCTCTCAGGGACGTTGAGACGTGATGTCCAGCCTCCAGGTCGGTCGTGAAATGAGATATGATGTGTGTGCTTTTGAACATGGTGATATAAATATGACGTGTTGCTCTATAAACATTTATTTTGGTTCATTGCAATAAATGTTTTGTGCAGTTAAGTAGACATGTTGCTTTACAAATATTTTCCGTTGTTCATTGTATTAAATGTGGAGTCCGGAGGTAACTTGGCAGTCACGGCACTTCCTTCATACGGTAAAAGTGACTCTCAAGGTCTGATGTAAGATTTTTAGCATGTTTGTTACCTTTTCAAATATTTTCAAGTTGTTGATTGTAATGAATGTATCGTTGAATTTATTATGTTCTTACTTTAAATCGGCGGTGTGTTTATTACACATGTGACCTGAGAAGTACGTGTAACATTTATGTTGTACTACTTGGCTGTGTTTTCGTGCTTGCAAACTAATTGGATAAATTAGATATTTTCAACTGACCAATGGATTTAGTTTTGCTAGTCAATATTTCAAATAGATTATTGGTATTGTAAGACGGGAAAGCACCAATCAGGACACTAACATACTCCCAAAACATTGTTAATAAGCTAAAACAAATTAGTATTATATTTTGTCACGGTTTCAATGACAAATCGTTGTGCTATCAGTGAAAAACGTTGTGCTGAAACAGGGAGAGCATATAGTAAAGGCATTGAATAATGCAGAGAAATGCATAGGCAAAGGCAAAAAGTACGGTCAATATTACTTTCATTTGCCAAGTGGTGGAGAAACAATGCCAATTGTCTCCTCATTTTCTCCTGGATTATCACGCCCGAGATACGATGAATATTACAAAAATTAAATATTAAAAAATGTAAACACTTGTATGTATTGACCTTTTTACTCCTGTTAGATCTAAATCACAACTACAATTACACAAAAGCATTTTAAGAAAAGAAATAAAGGCATCTAACCATCTTATATCTAACCTAACAAGTCACATCTAATCATATGTATAAGTAACCAAGAACTAACCTTCAACTTGGAAGCATATAACATATTCTTTGCATCACACGGATAAGAAAGTGAAATAAAATAACTACATTTTCCAATTTGAAAATGTTTATGACATATTTTCAATATAATAGTGTAGATATGTCTCGCTTTTTTTAGTCAACCAGAGTAGATATGTCTCGCTTTTTTAGTCAACCAGAGTAGATATGTCTCGCTTTTTTAGTCAACCAGAGTAGATATGTCTCAAGACCAATTTAGTTTATACATATTTTTATTTTATTTATTGAAATATTTTTTTAATTATATCGAATAAATGATAAAATCTTCGCTTCAAATATTAGTATTAGCTGTCATCGATTTGTTTCATATATTTATCAAAAAAATTATTAAATTTTTTCAGTATTTGAATTTATGCTGATTCACATAAGATATCATAATTCGATCACTTCTTTAAATTAGTTAGAAAAATTATTAACATGTGACAATAAATTTTATTCTTTTCACACTGCTCTAATGAAGTTATGTATCCATTATTCATTGTTGACTTATACACATAAATAACTTTGCTGACATTGATACTCCCAAAACATTGTTAATAAGCTAAAACAAATTAGTATTATATTTTGTCACGGTTTCAATGACAAATCGTTGTGCTATCAGTGAAAAACGTTGTGCTGAAACAGGAGAGCATATAGTAAAGGCATTGAATAATGCAGAGAAATGCATAGGCAAAGGCAAAAGTACGGTCAATATTACTTTCATTTGCCAAGTGGTGGAGAAACAATGCCAATTGTCTCCTCATTTTCTCCTGGATTATCACGCCCGAGATACGATGAATATTACAAAAATTAAATATTAAAAATGTAAACACTTGTATGTATTGACCTTTTACTCCTGTTAGATCTAAATCACAACTACAATTACACAAAAGCATTTTAAGAAAAGAAATAAAGGCATCTAACCATCTTATATCTAACCTAACAAGTCACATCTAATCATATGTATAAGTAACCAAGAACTAACCTTCAACTTGGAAGCATATAACATATTCTTTGCATCACACGGATAAGAAAGTGAAATAAAATAACTACATTTTCCAATTTGAAAATGTTTATGACATATTTTCAATATAATAGTGTAGATATGTCTCGCTTTTTTAGTCAACCAGAGTAGATATGTCTCGCTTTTTTAGTCAACCAGAGTAGATATGTCTCAAGACCAATTTAGTTTATACATATTTTTATTTTATTTATTGAAATATTTTTTAATTATATCGAATAAATGATAAAATCTTCGCTTCAAATATTAGTATTAGCTGTCATCGATTTGTTTCATATATTTATCAAAAAAATTATTAAATTTTTTCAGTATTTGAATTTATGCTGATTCACATAAGATATCATAATTCGATCACTTCTTTAAATTAGTTAGAAAAATTATTAACATGTGACAATAAATTTTATTCTTTTCACACTGCTCTAATGAAGTTATGTATCCATTATTCATTGTTGACTTATACACATAAATAACTTTGCTGACATTGATACTCCCAAAACATTGTTAATAAGCTAAAACAAATTAGTATTATATTTTGTCACGGTTTCAATGACAAATCGTTGTGCTATCAGTGAAAAACGTTGTGCTGAAACAGGAGAGCATATAGTAAAGGCATTGAATAATGCAGAGAAATGCATAGGCAAAGGCAAAAGTACGGTCAATATTACTTTCATTTGCCAAGTGGTGGAGAAACAATGCCAATTGTCTCCTCATTTTCTCCTGGATTATCACGCCCGAGATACGATGAATATTACAAAAATTAAATATTAAAAATGTAAACACTTGTATGTATTGACCTTTTACTCCTGTTAGATCTAAATCACAACTACAATTACACAAAAGCATTTTAAGAAAAGAAATAAAGGCATCTAACCATCTTATATCTAACCTAACAAGTCACATCTAATCATATGTATAAGTAACCAAGAACTAACCTTCAACTTGGAAGCATATAACATATTCTTTGCATCACACGGATAAGAAAGTGAAATAAAATAACTACATTTTCCAATTTGAAAATGTTTATGACATATTTTCAATATAATAGTGTAGATATGTCTCGCTTTTTTAGTCAACCAGAGTAGATATGTCTCGCTTTTTTAGTCAACCAGAGTAGATATGTCTCAAGACCAATTTAGTTTATACATATTTTTATTTTATTTATTGAAATATTTTTTAATTATATCGAATAAATGATAAAATCTTCGCTTCAAATATTAGTATTAGCTGTCATCGATTTGTTTCATATATTTATCAAAAAAATTATTAAATTTTTTCAGTATTTGAATTTATGCTGATTCACATAAGATATCATAATTCGATCACTTCTTTAAATTAGTTAGAAAAATTATTAACATGTGACAATAAATTTTATTCTTTTCACACTGCTCTAATGAAGTTATGTATCCATTATTCATTGTTGACTTATACACATAAATAACTTTGCTGACATTGATACTCCCAAAACATTGTTAATAAGCTAAAACAAATTAGTATTATATTTTGTCACGGTTTCAATGACAAATCGTTGTGCTATCAGTGAAAAACGTTGTGCTGAAACAGGAGAGCATATAGTAAAGGCATTGAATAATGCAGAGAAATGCATAGGCAAAGGCAAAAGTACGGTCAATATTACTTTCATTTGCCAAGTGGTGGAGAAACAATGCCAATTGTCTCCTCATTTTCTCCTGGATTATCACGCCCGAGATACGATGAATATTACAAAAATTAAATATTAAAAATGTAAACACTTGTATGTATTGACCTTTTACTCCTGTTAGATCTAAATCACAACTACAATTACACAAAAGCATTTTAAGAAAAGAAATAAAGGCATCTAACCATCTTATATCTAACCTAACAAGTCACATCTAATCATATGTATAAGTAACCAAGAACTAACCTTCAACTTGGAAGCATATAACATATTCTTTGCATCACACGGATAAGAAAGTGAAATAAAATAACTACATTTTCCAATTTGAAAATGTTTATGACATATTTTCAATATAATAGTGTAGATATGTCTCGCTTTTTTAGTCAACCAGAGTAGATATGTCTCGCTTTTTTAGTCAACCAGAGTAGATATGTCTCAAGACCAATTTAGTTTATACATATTTTTATTTTATTTATTGAAATATTTTTTAATTATATCGAATAAATGATAAAATCTTCGCTTCAAATATTAGTATTAGCTGTCATCGATTTGTTTCATATATTTATCAAAAAAATTATTAAATTTTTTCAGTATTTGAATTTATGCTGATTCACATAAGATATCATAATTCGATCACTTCTTTAAATTAGTTAGAAAAATTATTAACATGTGACAATAAATTTTATTCTTTTCACACTGCTCTAATGAAGTTATGTATCCATTATTCATTGTTGACTTATACACATAAATAACTTTGCTGACATTGATACTCCCAAAACATTGTTAATAAGCTAAAACAAATTAGTATTATATTTTGTCACGGTTTCAATGACAAATCGTTGTGCTATCAGTGAAAAACGTTGTGCTGAAACAGGAGAGCATATAGTAAAGGCATTGAATAATGCAGAGAAATGCATAGGCAAAGGCAAAAGTACGGTCAATATTACTTTCATTTGCCAAGTGGTGGAGAAACAATGCCAATTGTCTCCTCATTTTCTCCTGGATTATCACGCCCGAGATACGATGAATATTACAAAAATTAAATATTAAAAATGTAAACACTTGTATGTATTGACCTTTTACTCCTGTTAGATCTAAATCACAACTACAATTACACAAAAGCATTTTAAGAAAAGAAATAAAGGCATCTAACCATCTTATATCTAACCTAACAAGTCACATCTAATCATATGTATAAGTAACCAAGAACTAACCTTCAACTTGGAAGCATATAACATATTCTTTGCATCACACGGATAAGAAAGTGAAATAAAATAACTACATTTTCCAATTTGAAAATGTTTATGACATATTTTCAATATAATAGTGTAGATATGTCTCAAGACCAATTTAGTTTATACATATTTTTATTTTATTTATTGAAATATTTTTTAATTATATCGAATAAATGATAAAATCTTCGCTTCAAATATTAGTATTAGCTGTCATCGATTTGTTTCATATATTTATCAAAAAAAATTATTAAATTTTTTCAGTATTTGAATTTATGCTGATTCACATAAGATATCATAATTCGATCACTTCTTTAAATTAGTTAGAAAAATTATTAACATGTGACAATAAATTTTATTCTTTTCACACTGCTCTAATGAAGTTATGTATCCATTATTCATTGTTGACTTATACACATAAATAACTTTGCTGACATTGATACTCCCCAAAACTATATAGCGATGATGTGATATTGAAGAAAGGTCGAAGGCATTAACTAAAGAAAAAAATGAATTTGATTTATAAAAATTTATTTTCACACCCCATATATGACGTCATTAATACTTATTATTATTATATTTTTTTTCGTGTCTTCTCTGTGTCTCTCTCCTAAAGAGTAGAGAGACTTCTTCCCTCGCCGCTGTTTTATTCATAAAGCCATTCTCTTTTCTGTGGACGAAACTGAACCTTTAAAAGGAACCAGAGAACGAGACACAGTGAGAGCATTAGCCTCGAGAGAGATAGAGAGAGAAGAACAAACCTCAAAAAAGATATGGCATTGAAGCTTAACAATTTGGCATCTCAGCCTTACAAATTACCTTCCTCGGCTCGTCCGCTAATCTCTACTTTCAGATCTCCCAAGTTCCTCTGCCTCGCTTCTTCTTCTCCTGCTCTCACCTCCAAGTCTGTCTCTCTCTCTCTCTCTATCCATCCTCTTGTTTCAGGATGGGATTCGGTTCCTTGTTTCACTGTGTTTCTGGGTTCTTGCTTGTTCGTCGATTCTGGATCTTGATTTTCTTGATTCTTGCTTAGTATTGTTTACTCACATTTGCTGAATCTCGAGTTTGATATCAAATGGATGTACCTTTTCAATCTGACACTAGTGATTAAAGATGGGGCCATCCTCTGATATTCTCTGTCTCAGGCCATTGATTCATTAATGCTCCTTTCTTGAATCTAGATTCATTGTTCTCTGAGATTGTTCCATGTATAAAGTCTTTGTCTTTATCATCATAACTATTCTGCTTCAGCTTATTTTAGATTCCAATTTGATAATCAAGCTATACTAAATGTGTGGTCTGTGTCATAATTAACACCATTTGCTATGATCTTTAGATTTTTTAAGAGATACTTTGAACTAGCTTCTTAGTCAAAATCTTGAATTCTCCGTTGTTCTTCCCTTCCCTGTTTCAAATTATTCAACTTTTGATGTTTTTTTGTTAATATTTGATTGTGAAATGAATCACCATTTGATGGTTCTTTTTTTGTTATTTGTTTCTGTGCATTGAGCGGAGATTCTTGAACGTGGTCACTTTACGTCTGTTTTCTTTCTTCAACTACATTACGCTAAATTTCATGCTTCTTCTTATACGGCTTCCTTGAGAAGACATGTTGCGTCTATGCATGCGTACTTCGTGGCCTCTCTCTATAGTTTACGTCCAAAACTTTCACTCTTTTCTGTAATATGTTCACTCTGTTATGGAAAGACATTTGGCTTTTATCTTGTCTCTTCTACCTCTTCACTCATTGCATGTTTTTTAGTGCTTCGCATTTCCAAGTAAACACTGAACTGCACGATCGATTCATAGATGCACATGTCTTACTCTTAAAGAGTTCTAATTGTTCACTGGTCACGTATTGTTGTATTATTTCTCTTCAACGTGTGGACATGAACGCTTATCCAAATGCGGTTGAATGTCAGAAACGAGATCTTTCCTGTTTGTTTCAGTAGAGTATAATTATAACTATATCTTGATGATGCGTCTTTTTGTTTTTTTAATTGGTGCAGGGAGGTTGAGAGTTTGAAGAAGCCATTTACCCCACCAAGGGAAGTGCACCTTCAAGTCCTGCACTCCATGCCACCCCAAAACATCGAGATCTTCAAATCTATGGAAGACTGGGCCGAGCAGAACCTTCTCACTCATCTCAAGGACGTGGAGAAGTCGTGGCAGCCCAGGACTTCTTACCCGACCCTGCATCCGATGGGTTCGAAGATCAGGTAAGGGAGTTAAGAGAGAGGGCGAAAGAGCTCCTGATGATTACTTTGTTGTTCTGGTGGGAGACATGATCACGGAAGAAGCGCTTCCGACCTATCAAACCATGCTGAACACTTTGGATGGGGTTAGAGATGAAACTGGTGCTAGCCCCACTTCATGGGCTATTTGGACAAGAGCTTGGACTGCAGAAGAGAACCGACATGGTGATCTTTTGAATAAGTATCTTTACTTGTCTGGACGAGTTGACATGAGGCAGATTGAAAAGACCATTCAGTACTTGATTGGTTCAGGAATGGTGAGAGGCACTTATCATAAACCTCTTGGTTAATATGAGTTCCTAATCAGTTTTAACTTCTATGTCACAGGATCCAAGGACAGAGAACAATCCCTACCTTGGCTTCATCTACACTTCATTCCAAGAAAGAGCCACCTTCGTCTCTCACGGAAACACAGCTCGCCAGGCCAAAGAGCTTGGAGACCTCAAGTTAGCCCAAATATGCGGCACAATAGCTGCGGACGAGAAGCGTCATGAAACAGCTTACGCCAAGATAGTTGAGAAGCTCTTTGAGATTGATCCTGATGGTACTGTCATGGCGTTTGCAGACATGATGAGAAAGAAGATCTCAATGCCTGCTCACTTGATGTACGATGGGCGTGATGACAACCTCTTTGACAACTTCTCTTCAGTGGCTCAGAGGCTCGGTGTTTACACTGCTAAAGACTATGCGGACATTCTTGAGTTTTTGGTTGGGAGGTGGAAGATAGAGAACTTAACTGGGCTTTCGGGTGAAGGAAACAAAGCTCAAGACTACTTATGTGGGTTGACTCCAAGAATCAGGAGGTTGGATGAGAGAGCTCAAGCAAAAGCCAAGAAAGGACCCAAGGTTCCTTTCAGCTGGATACATGACAGAGAAGTGCAGCTCTAAGAAGGAACAAAGCTATAAAACCTTTTCACACTCCGTTGCTCATTTGATCTTTCTGCTCTTGAAATTGGTGTAGATTACTATGGTTTCTGATAATGTTCGTGGGTCTAGTTACAAAGTTGAGAAGCAGTGATTTAGTAGCTTTGTTTTTTCAAGTCTCTATATGTTTTGTGTTTTGGTCCTTGAACTGTCTGGTCTGTCTGTACTCAGTTTTCACTGTGGAGTTTTGTTTCAGTTGAGGGTAGTTTTGTGTGTTCTCTCTGCGTTTCCTCTTGTTTCTAGAAAATGACACATGTGGCTTTTAGGTTGTAATGAATAGTATCTTCCATTACAATTGTGTTGGAAGTTTTAAAAGATAAGTTTCACAACTATTTGTCAAATGAATAAAAATATATTCAATTGAAACTTAACGAAGAAATCAAAAGCATGATTAGTAACCATCAACACGGTCTCTGCAACAATTTAGGGTACGCTAATGCTCTCATTATCCAATTAATATTTATCACAAAAACATTTACAAGATGCTAATGTTCTCCAAATGCTCTTTACTTAATGCTCTCATATGGATCTTTTGGTAGAAGATTTCATAGTTAATATATAATTTTTAAAAAATTATATATAATTAATATATTTTATTTAATAATATAAAAATTATGTTCATAATAAAAAAATTTACATTTTAAAAATAAAAGTTGTGATTAGTTATTTTAACTTTTAAAAGAACAATATTTCACATTTGAAATATAATATAACTTATATAATTACACATATCATTCATTATTTTTAATAAATAAAATAAAATAATATATATCTATATATTATATATTAGAAATTAAACATATCTATATTATTTATAAAAATAAATTACATGTCATATATTAATTTTTCTGATAATATTATATGAATCATTTATCGCCTACCAATAGATAAATAATGATAATTTATATATAATTACTTTATTTTATTTAATAATAGAAAAAATGAATTTGATTTATAAAATTTATTTTCACACCCCATATATGACGTCATTAATACTTATTATTATTATATTTTTTTCGTGTCTTCTCTGTGTCTCTCTCCTAAAGAGTAGAGAGACTTCTTCCCTCGCCGCTGTTTTATTCATAAAGCCATTCTCTTTCTGTGGACGAAACTGAACCTTTAAAAGGAACCAGAGAACGAGACACAGTGAGAGCATTAGCCTCGAGAGAGATAGAGAGAGAAGAACAAACCTCAAAAAGATATGGCATTGAAGCTTAACAATTTGGCATCTCAGCCTTACAAATTACCTTCCTCGGCTCGTCCGCTAATCTCTACTTTCAGATCTCCCAAGTTCCTCTGCCTCGCTTCTTCTTCTCCTGCTCTCACCTCCAAGTCTGTCTCTCTCTCTCTATCCATCCTCTTGTTTCAGGATGGGATTCGGTTCCTTGTTTCACTGTGTTTCTGGGTTCTTGCTTGTTCGTCGATTCTGGATCTTGATTTTCTTGATTCTTGCTTAGTATTGTTTACTCACATTTGCTGAATCTCGAGTTTGATATCAAATGGATGTACCTTTTCAATCTGACACTAGTGATTAAAGATGGGGCCATCCTCTGATATTCTCTGTCTCAGGCCATTGATTCATTAATGCTCCTTTCTTGAATCTAGATTCATTGTTCTCTGAGATTGTTCCATGTATAAAGTCTTTGTCTTTATCATCATAACTATTCTGCTTCAGCTTATTTTAGATTCCAATTTGATAATCAAGCTATACTAAATGTGTGGTCTGTGTCATAATTAACACCATTTGCTATGATCTTTAGATTTTTTAAGAGATACTTTGAACTAGCTTCTTAGTCAAAATCTTGAATTCTCCGTTGTTCTTCCCTTCCCTGTTTCAAATTATTCAACTTTTGATGTTTTTTTGTTAATATTTGATTGTGAAATGAATCACCATTTGATGGTTCTTTTTTTGTTATTTGTTTCTGTGCATTGAGCGGAGATTCTTGAACGTGGTCACTTTACGTCTGTTTTCTTTCTTCAACTACATTACGCTAAATTTCATGCTTCTTCTTATACGGCTTCCTTGAGAAGACATGTTGCGTCTATGCATGCGTACTTCGTGGCTCTCTCTATAGTTTACGTCCAAAACTTTCACTCTTTTCTGTAATATGTTCACTCTGTTATGGAAAGACATTTGGCTTTTTATCTTGTCTCTTCTACCTCTTCACTCATTGCATGTTTTTTAGTGCTTCGCATTTCCAAGTAAACACTGAACTGCACGATCGATTCATAGATGCACATGTCTTACTCTTAAAGAGTTCTAATTGTTCACTGGTCACGTATTGTTGTATTATTTCTCTTCAACGTGTGGACATGAACGCTTATCCAAATGCGGTTGAATGTCAGAAACGAGATCTTTCCTGTTTGTTTCAGTAGAGTATAATTATAACTATATCTTGATGATGCGTCTTTTTGTTTTTTTAATTGGTGCAGGGAGGTTGAGAGTTTGAAGAAGCCATTTACCCCACCAAGGGAAGTGCACCTTCAAGTCCTGCACTCCATGCCACCCCAAAACATCGAGATCTTCAAATCTATGGAAGACTGGGCCGAGCAGAACCTTCTCACTCATCTCAAGGACGTGGAGAAGTCGTGGCAGCCCCAGGACTTCTTACCCGACCCTGCATCCGATGGGTTCGAAGATCAGGTAAGGGAGTTAAGAGAGAGGGCGAAAGAGCTCCCTGATGATTACTTTGTTGTTCTGGTGGGAGACATGATCACGGAAGAAGCGCTTCCGACCTATCAAACCATGCTGAACACTTTGGATGGGGTTAGAGATGAAACTGGTGCTAGCCCCACTTCATGGGCTATTTGGACAAGAGCTTGGACTGCAGAAGAGAACCGACATGGTGATCTTTTGAATAAGTATCTTTACTTGTCTGGACGAGTTGACATGAGGCAGATTGAAAAGACCATTCAGTACTTGATTGGTTCAGGAATGGTGAGAGGCACTTATCATAAACCTCTTGGTTAATATGAGTTCCTAATCAGTTTTAACTTCTATGTCACAGGATCCAAGGACAGAGAACAATCCCTACCTTGGCTTCATCTACACTTCATTCCAAGAAAGAGCCACCTTCGTCTCTCACGGAAACACAGCTCGCCAGGCCAAAGAGCTTGGAGACCTCAAGTTAGCCCAAATATGCGGCACAATAGCTGCGGACGAGAAGCGTCATGAAACAGCTTACGCCAAGATAGTTGAGAAGCTCTTTGAGATTGATCCTGATGGTACTGTCATGGCGTTTGCAGACATGATGAGAAAGAAGATCTCAATGCCTGCTCACTTGATGTACGATGGGCGTGATGACAACCTCTTTGACAACTTCTCTTCAGTGGCTCAGAGGCTCGGTGTTTACACTGCTAAAGACTATGCGGACATTCTTGAGTTTTTGGTTGGGAGGTGGAAGATAGAGAACTTAACTGGGCTTTCGGGTGAAGGAAACAAAGCTCAAGACTACTTATGTGGGTTGACTCCAAGAATCAGGAGGTTGGATGAGAGAGCTCAAGCAAAAGCCAAGAAAGGACCCAAGGTTCCTTTCAGCTGGATACATGACAGAGAAGTGCAGCTCTAAGAAGGAACAAAGCTATAAAACCTTTTCACACTGCTCATTTGATCTTTCTGCTCTTGAAATTGGTGTAGATTACTATGGTTTCTGATAATGTTCGTGGGTCTAGTTACAAAGTTGAGAAGCAGTGATTTAGTAGCTTTGTTTTTTCAAGTCTCTATATGTTTTGTGTTTTGGTCCTTGAACTGTCTGGTCTGTCTGTACTCAGTTTTCACTGTGGAGTTTTGTTTCAGTTGAGGGTAGTTTTGTGTGTTCTCTCTGCGTTTCCTCTTGTTTCTAGAAAATGACACATGTGGCTTTTAGGTTGTAATGAATAGTATCTTCCATTACAATTGTGTTGGAAGTTTTAAAAGATAAGTTTCACAACTATTTGTCAAATGAATAAAAATATATTCAATTGAAACTTAACGAAGAAATCAAAAGCATGATTAGTAACCATCAACACGGTCTCTGCAACAATTTAGGGTACGCTAATGCTCTCATTATCCAATTAATATTTATCACAAAAACATTTACAAGATGCTAATGTTCTCCAAATGCTCTTTACTTAATGCTCTCATATGGATCTTTTGGTAGAGCATTTGCAGTTAGAATATATAATTTTTTTAAAAAAATTATATATAATTAATATATTTTATTTAATAATATAAAAAATTATGTTCATAATAAAAAAAAAATTTACATTTTAAAAAATAAAAGTTGTGATTAGTTATTTTAACTTTTTAAAAAGAACAATATTTCACATTTGAAATATAATATAACTTATATAATTACACATATCATTCATTATTTTTAATAAATAAAATAAAATAATATATATCTATATATTATATATTAGAAATTAAACATATCTATATTATTTATAAAAAATAAATTACATGTCATATATTAATTTTTCTGATAATATTATATGAATCATTTACTGCTCTACCAATAGATAAATAATGATAATTTATATATAATTACTTTATTTTATTTAATAATATAAAAATTATTTTTATATCCAAAAATAAATTTATATTTTAAAATAATATTTACAATTATTTTTTAAATAATATTATTTTATATTTAAAATTTAATTTAATTTTATAATTAAATAAGATTCATAATTTTTTAATAAAACATATACTATTAATATATATTATAATTTAATATTTATTATTTTAAAATAAATATATTATATACTAACTTTTATGATAATTTTAAAATTGTATACTGCTACTGCTGTACCAATCACTTTACTAAAATTTTTAATGAGAGCATACAGCTTCTACAGCATACTGCTTTTACAACATACTGCTACTGCTTCTTTATCTGCTGTACCAATCGAGGCCTTAGTATAAGAGATACTTTCTGGTTATGCTAAGGCTGATACTAGGAAAGTCTCTAGAAAGTTAAGTAAAACCATGTAAACATAGATGAACCATTCAACTGCAAGAGAACTACTTCAGCTAGAGTACAAAAACTTTTAAGTAACAACAACGCCAAGGCCTGCCAATGAGAAGACTAGACTAATCCACATGCTGAAACAGGGACAACATCATAAGTTCATAACCAGCTGAGAAATGAAACTATTGTGGAGACTAACTCTATGGAAAGACAAGACTAATCCACATATGAGAGTAGTCTAATAATAACCATATGCTAGAATAAGATCAAGAACTCTTCAAATCGTAACAAGTCACGTCCTGCATGTAGAGGCGTTTTCCGGTTTGATCACCATAGCACTGGGGACCAGAAGCCTCACATAGAAACCAATTGATTTCAACTGAGCATGGTCACAAGTTCCGAAGAAACCTCAAAATTCACGGCGTTCAAGTATACCTGAATGAAACTCCATCTTCTCAAGACCCACACCTCCTGAATCGAATGTCCAGTGAACCGCATAGTGTGTACGTTCATTTGTATGAAACGCCAGAGAGGAAATTTAACCATTGTGTATCTCCCCGTGTATCCCAGTCACAAACTCTGACTCACGGTTCAGCCTCAACTGCAGATTCGTGTGATCAAATGAAATATTCAGACATATATGAAGTTAAAGGTGGGAAAGAATGAGACTTACAATACGCCTGCTACAGACAGATGATGATGAACCGTATGTTTCAGACATGACCACAGATCCATTCTCGACATATCCAAACTGAATGGAAGTAACTCCGTGTTTGTTAAATGACACGTTAATATGTGATATTATATTGTGGGGGGTGTTTCTTCCCATTCGAAGCACCCAGAGCTGGTCGTGGAAGAACCAAGCGGCCCCATTGTTATCATCTTCATAACGATAAAGCTAAGGTCTGTAGTCTCTACAGAAAAGGGCATACAAAGGACAAATAAATAGGCAGACTCGTGGAGACTGTACAATGACCGAGGAGTTTTTGTTTTGCATGGCTTCTCTTTATGGCTTGAGTGTATGAGAAGCAAGCAAATTAATAGGCCACACTACATTTAAGAAGCCTGGAGAGATGTGCTTAAGATGACTCTGGAGATATGTGCTTAATTAATATAATAATATCATAAATTTCATTTGCAAACCTAAGGAAATGCTATTAGGTGGAAAAACTTGGTACCAGTCACAATATTTTGCTCTTCAATCTATTCAAAGACATGAAAATTATTTTCCATTTGATATTTGCTTACTATAGTACAGTACTATGCCAAGATAAATTGTAGTGCAACGAGCTGCAAGACGAGCCTATGGAAACTAGTTTCAATTTCCTATGGAGGTCTAATAGACATAAATCAATGTTCTGTAACTTCTGTTCTATGTTATATGTGAAAATACAAGTCTAGTTCACTGAGTCATTAAAGTGACATATTGACCAATATTAACAATGGATTTGTGATGAGATGTATAAAATTTTCATTTTGCTTTCGCCATTAGCATCCTGTTGTTGCTTCTTTGATTCTTGATACCAACTAATTGGCTACCACGGCACCAGTTAAAGAGTATTCGAAGTGATGAATGAATTAAGTAGAGGTTCTCTTGTGGTTTATTAAGACAAATTAGGAGGGCTGCAAAACTGTTGATAATTGTTTAATCATAAATCCGGTAAAGGAGTTTAGAAGACAATTATTAAGGGTTAAGTATGTTTAAAAGGGGTTAAAGGTTTCGTTTATTGAAGTGTAAGTCAAAAACCGAAAGGAGAAACAAAGAAAGAACTCGTTGTCGTCGGACGAACTAAGAAACTCAAAGTTATTTCGCTCGCTAATATCTCTCTAGATTCTGCTCTCCTTTCTTCTGGTCTTGGACTTTTCTTTTTATATACATCGCATGGAAGGGAGTTGTTGGTTCGTCATTATTATCCTCTGACTTGCTACAGTGGTCGGCAGGGTTGCTTGTGTTTTAGGTTCGGCGCCGTAATAGGTGTCTTCCCCTATCCTTGCTTCCTGGAGTTCAATAGCGTATGTCAGATCGTTCTGACGGGCAGGTGAGCTGATGGTCTCGAGGCGGATGGATACATAACGGGCCACGTCTCTTCTTCGGGCTTTTACTCTTATGGTTGGGTTTTCGTTTCCCGAGCTGGGTCAAGTGAACTCCTGGGCCTTGGTGAAAGGCTGGACCCATATCCAACAATAATGGCGAGAAGGTATTGTTTCATCTCCTCACAAGAGTGAAAAATTACATTGTTAATCAAAAATTGAGCTTATTCCACAGAATGATAACAGACGATTTGAGCTCAATGAACCAAAAAACCTCACAGTGATACAAATGTAATTCTATCTTCTCAAACCTATCCTTTTGGAAATGGAGGGTACGAGGCCCCGTTTGTGTGGAAAAGTAAAGTGAACAACTAATTTCAGATATCATAGGTTTAGAACTTTTTAGCTACGTTACATGAATCATTCATATTTCAAATAACATAACATGAGTTCAGTTTTAAAGTCGCAAAATGTGATGTGTGTAAGCTCGGATTTTAGCTTAAACACAAACAGAAACTCTGTATAAAGAATAACTCTCTTTATTGATGTGCTTAGAAAATAACTCAAAACTAAACACTTTGAATCTCTG
Organism: Brassica carinata; assembly: GCA_016771965.1. Taxonomy (NCBI): domain Eukaryota; kingdom Viridiplantae; phylum Streptophyta; class Magnoliopsida; order Brassicales; family Brassicaceae; genus Brassica; species Brassica carinata. The sequence goes on along the minus strand of CM028687.1, from coordinate 53,036,222 downwards.
ATCCACCACATCTCTCACAGCTCAAGAGACGTGTTTATATAGCATATAGATAACTCCTATTTCCTCTTTCCTATAGTAATTAGATATCTCCTAATACTATGAAGAATGTTAATTTGCCTATTTCCTAAACCGACTTGTTATAGGAAACTTAGGCTCTAAGCTATTTGAAGTTTACCCAATATTCACCCCCTTAAGCTTCAAGTTAGCTTCAGAGAGATCTTGAACTTCGATCAGGCTTCTCATCTTCGTGAACTTGATTCTTGCTAAGGCTTTTGTTAGTATGTCTGCACATTGATCGTCACCAGCAACAAATCTTGCTTTGAATTTGTTCATTGTGCCATATGCGCTTCCCTTGATCTTAAAAACTCATTTGAGATCACTCACTTTAACTCCTGCTGGTTTATCAACTAAGGTCCACGTCTTGGTCTTGTTGATCGAATCTAACTCCTTCATACACGCCAATATCCATTTAGTAGATTCTTCTGCTTCTTGTTCTTGTTCTAGCTCGTTTTGAGGTTGAACATGATCAGACGTATTGGAGTCTTCATTCTCGTTTTGAGGATGATATGGTCCAACACCTTCATCAATAACGTCTCCCCACGTCATTTGAAACATGCTTGGCTTACCTCCATAGTCTCCCTTCGAATTCCAACTAGCACTCTCATTGTAGACCACATCGCATGGCTCCTTCTCGGAGAAAGCAAGTTGTTTTTTCAATCTTGAGATTGGTTTCGTAAAGTCTGTTGGATGAATGTGTGACTTTCACCAAAAGTCTTCCAGTTGGATCATGGAGAGTCAAGTAATCTTGTCTCATTCTGACATCGCAGCCATGAGTGTGTCTTTGAACACTGATAAGATGACCTCTGATGAATTAGTGGGTATGCTTCAAGCTCACGAGATGGAAGTGTCTGGTAAGAAAGAGAAAGGAATCGCTCTTGCATTAGTTGAGAAATATCAAACAGAAGATAATGATCCAGTAAGTCTTTTGGTCAGAAGGTTTGACAGAGCTCTGCGAAAAGTAGAGAAAGGGCAGAAGAACCATCACCTCAACAAGCGATTCAGCAAGTTCATCGAAATCACTCAGTATCAGATGTGATTGGAGGTATTGAGGAGGGTCGAAAGACACGTGGAAAAGTAATCAACTTCAGGCAAATGGTACAGTTTGCATGTTTTGTGTCTGCAATTGAGCCTAAGACACATGCTGAGGCACTTCGTGATGAATACTGGATTATATCTATGGAAGAGGAACTTGAGCAATTCTCCAGAAACGATGTGTTGCACGTCCTGAAGGAATAAATGTGGTTGGAATAAAATGGATCTTCAAGAACAAGACGGATGAACATGGAGAAGTAGTTCGTAACAAGGCAAGACTTGTAGCTCAGGGGTACTCACAAATTGAAGGAGTCGACTATGAAGAAACTTTCGCCCCAGTTGCAAAATTAGAGTCCATACAGCTGTTCTTGGGAATGGCATGTGTTATGAACTTCAAGGTCTACCAGATGGATGTGAAGAGTGCGTTTCTGAATGGTGTACTACAAGAAAAAGTATATGTTGAACAACCGAAGGGATTTGAAGATTCAACTCATCTTGAGTATGTCTACCTTCTGAAGAAAGCTCTGTATGGATTGGAACAGGCACCTCACGCTTGGTACGAGAGGCTTACTGGGTTTCTATTGAATGCTGGATACATTAGAGGGAGTGTAGACAAGACTCTGTTATTTGGATGATATTATCTTTGGAGGAACGTCGCAGAAGCTGGTTGATGAGTTCGTCCATAAGACTCAAGAGTTTGAGATGAGCATGTGTGGTGAATTGAAGTACTTCCTTGGACTTCAAATTACTCAATCTGATCAGGGAGTGTTTATATCCAAAATCTCCTATGCAAACAGTCTAGTCAAACGGTTTGGTCTAGAATACTGAAAAGTGTTCAGGACTCCAAAGAGTACTTCACTGAAACTTGCACAAGGTGAAGCTGGAGAAGATGTTGATGCTAAGCTATACCAGGGAATGATTGGAAGCCTACTTTATCTAACGGTCAATAGACCAGATCTTTCATTCAGTGTGGGTGTGTGTGCTAGATATCAAGCCAATCCCAAGGTGTCTCACTTGAATGCAGTTAAGAGAATCATCAAGTATGTCAAAGGAATCGAAAGTCTGGGAGTATACTATTCAAGGAACTCTAATGAAAACCTGATGGGATACTACGATGCTGACTGGACAGGTTGCGCTAATGACAGGAAGAGCACAAATGGAAGATGTTTCTTTCTTGGGAACAATCTCATTTCATGGCTGAGCAAGAAAAAAAACTCTGTATCACTGTCTATGACAGAAGCAGAATACATTGCCATGTATAGCTATTGCTCACAACTTCTCTGGATGAAACAAATGTTGGCTGATTATGGAATGCACTCGGGTCCCCTTTTCGTGTACTGTGACAACAAAAGTGCTATTGATATCTCAAAGAATCCGGTCCAACATTCAAGGACGAAGCATATTGACATCAGATACCACTTCATCAGAGAATTAGTTGAAGATAATCAGGTAGTAATCGAACACGTAGTTACTGACTTGCAGTTGACTGATATATTTACTAAATCTCTTGAATATAATCGCTTTATCACACTAAGAAATGCAATTGGAGTGTGTAACCTTGACTGTTGAGTTAAGATGTGCAGAGATTAGTGTAGGTACAGGTTCGGGGTGTACATATAATTCAGATTTCCAATACATATGATTTCAGTTTCTTTTTTAGATATTTTTGCTTAAATTAAAATCTATTTATATTCTTAATAATTGATTCCCTAGTTCATATGCGGCTACATGCCTACATGCCACTCTTTCGACACTTGTTATTTAGATTTTTTTTTTATAACCGAGTGTCCTGACCCTACCGAGGTGGTCCATACTAGAGACCAAAGCGAGCAAGGACGCTGCCAGGACGTCACCATGTGGCTCACAGTGAACGGTCTTCTGTCTCAGGCGCTGGGGTTCCGCATGTGAATTTTCCAGTGACCAGTGCAAATCGAACCTGGGGCCGTACTTGCAGCTGCAAGCCGTTCACCACTAGACTAACGCGTCCTGGTTGTTATTTAGATATTGAAACGAAATAAAGAAACAAACGAGTACTGAAACTGAAATGATAGAACAATAACGATCAAACGTTTTCATGTTTGATAGTGTGTACACCAGAGATGACATGCTTAATATAGAGACCTATCGACCCCAAACAAGAACTCTGGCAAGATTCAAATAACCAACCGAATTCACGGCGGTCATGTATTCCCGAATGAAACTCCATCCTCACAGGTGTCCGATCCTGTGAGTCCAATACCGCACGAAAGGCCTCGTGATTTCTCTCATTGGTATGAAAGGTAAGCGATGAAATATAACTGTCCAAGTAAACCTCACCGCTTATTCCAGTCACAAACTCAGACTCATGGTTCAGCCTCACCTGTTTATATTTGTGTAAACTAAACGAGTTATGTACGTAGATAGTTAGAATGCAAGTTTTGAAGAAAGGGCGTGTAGACTTACTATTCGAGTACTATAGTATCTTCCGGGAGCGCCAGAGCCGTACTTTTGAGACAAGACCAGAGCTCCTTTCTCAACATATCCAAACTGAATGGATGATACTAAACATGTATTATAAGAGACCAATATGTGAGATATTTTGCCACGAGAATATCAAGCATGCCAAAAGTCCTAGTTACATTTACGATACATGGAGTAATGTTATACCACAGACTTCAATGCAGTAGAAGTATTGTCCTATTATTTATACTACAGACCAATTTCTTAGATTATGGCAGTTTGTTTTTATAACAAGGAAAGGAAAGAGAAATGAGATTTGACTTTTAAATTTAATGTGCTGAAAATGAATCTTTGATTTTGAGGGACACCCATATACAAAGTAGCACATACGTAAACGAGTATGTTTCACAGCCTTACAGGATCTGAGTTATGAAAATTACATGAATCCAAATAGCAGAGCATTATGTACAATAATAACAAAAGTCATAAGAGAACCGGACTTTACATTCTTGAGTTAAAGACTACATGTCCTAAAACCTCTCACACATCCAATACAGTATTGCACATGAAACGCATGATCATGGTTATAAAAGCCGAACTTCACGATGAATAATGTTTACTCCTGGGAGGACATGCTTAATAAAGAAACTGATTGATAACAAACGACAAGAGCTAAAGTACCAAAGAAACCTCCAAATTCACAACGATCATGCCTTCACGTTTGTGTGGAAAGTCAGAGATGTAATAAAACCACCCTCCACTCTCCTGACAGAGACCAGTCACAAACTAGGTCTCACCATTCAGCAATATTTCATGTAACTATCATTTTTAAGCAGGATCGGAGTATCAGCAGTCAGCACCAGAACATGGGCCGAGACAGTAACAAGTCCAAGAATGCGGAAAAGAGGCCCATGTCTGAAGCTAATATGGCCAAGACACTAAACGAAAGTTGCAGAAGGAGTGTTATGCAAATATCACAAAAGGAAAGTTCTGGGAAGCGGTCACCACCTTTGCTTTACAACAGATTCCAATCCGTATATATTGAGAGCCATTGAGAGAGCAGACAGCTGCAGGCTAATGATTGAATACAGCTTACTATAAATGTTCTACTCTAACGTTGTAAAGAATCAAGTCAGATAATAACAAAGAACTTTTCAGTAAAATTTGTCTCATCTTTTTGTTCCTATCATGGTATTAGAGCTGTAATACTTTAGGTTAATCTTAATATATTCGATAATTTGGGGATCATAAGACCTATCAAAAAAGGACATGACCTATTTTAGGCACAAGCGGATAAATATGCAAATTCACGCTACTTTTTAATGACACCAAGATCCGAGAGAGATACAGTACGATTCGGACACTACATGAATAAGTGTCAGATAAGTCATAGGGCTTAGATATGACCAGAGCACCGTTCTCTACAGTGGCGGAACTACTGTTATACCAGGGTGGTCAAGTGACCCGTGTGGATTCCTATTAAAAAAATTTTTTACTTGTACATTCTAAAGAAAATATGATGTAATTGGCTTGTTGACCCCTTTAGAATATACAAGTTATCAAATTGACCCCAGTAAAACGTTTTCCTGCTTCCGCCGCTGGTTCTCTATGAATTCCGAATGAAACTGACGTTGCTGGTGTTTCGTTGAAATAGACGAAGATGTGAGAAATTAAATCGCGCCCTAGTTCCTACCACTTTTTCCGTGGCTTTGACCTAATCTCTCCACTACCAGAACGTTCATTATGTAACAAACAATGAAAAAACGAGTTTTATATAATAAGATAACTAAATAAATAGTTTAAATAATATTGTAGATTTTTATTGAATTTCAATTAATTCAGTTTAAAATTGGAAACTGTTGGAAAATGAGTACTGTATAGTCGGAAAGTTATGGATAGGAAACAGGAGTGAATTACACGTGGTCTCAGTCCACCACACAAGTGAATCTGATGGAAGATGATTTGATTTAATTGCCCAAATGGTGACAGCTAACTGGTGAGTCCCCCATGTGGAGGTTGGAAAAAGTAGCTAACACGTTCAACAAGATAGATGTATTTATATATACATGGTAGTCAAGAATGGATGCGGAGAAACAAGAACATAGTAGGACTCTAGTAGTACCAAAAAAAAAGAAGATGATAGGAATCTTGCACAAATAAGGTAACTTCTCCCACCAAACTAATTTCAAATTATTTTGCCACATTCGTACTTTTTCAAAAAGATCTAAACTTCGAAAAGATTGCAACTTAGAAAAAAAACACCTTTACGAAACATCATGTCGTCTGAACTGAAGTTACGACGCGAAAAAGATTGAAAAAGAAGGTTTTAGGGGTTTTAAAAATAGCATATATAGAAGACTCTAAATAGAACACAAGTACTCAGTTCCTAGAATCGTGCACAAAAAAGGTAACATCTCACTTAATAAATTACGTATAAACTTCGAAAATTTCAACTTAGAAAACGAAAAAGGTTGAATAATAAGGTTTCGGGTGTTAAAAATAGCATAAATAAACTATTCTTGTTGAACAAGTAAGTTAAAAATTTTACAGAGAATACAGGATAAAATAAAAATTGAGGTTTCAAAACGCACCATATTGGTAAAGACGAATTTTGAGGCGACATTGAAGACGATTTCGACCTAGTTTTCTCGATGGATTCGGCCATCCCGCCGAGCTCATCTGAACCACCGGAGAGAGATCGAGAGGTTCTGGAGGTAGTGGAGGGTACAGAGATAGTGAAGGAATCGTTGGATGTTGGTTTGAAGAAAGGTGATTCAAGTTGGGTCGCGGTAGCAAAGGATAAAAGGGTACTGAAGAAATACGAAGTCAAGGTCAAATCGAAGGATGGTAAGAACAAGTTGGAGATCCTGGATGAAATCTTCTCCAATTCAACACCGTTATAGGAGGAATTTGTTGTCGGAAAATTTCTGGATATCGTTCCCCATATAGCTAAGGTTCATATGGTGGTAAACAAGATCTGGAGGTATGGAGATTCAAGTTCTAAAGTGGAGGTATACGATGTAGATGCAAAGACAATGAGGTTTAAGATAACAAATCAGAAGGTTAAAGAGAAGGTTATCAAAAGAGGGATGTGGAATATAGCGGGAGTCCCAATGATTGTGAAGAAATGGACACCAAAGTCTGAAGAAGAGAAGCAGGAGGAAGAGGCTATACCGATGTGGGTGCATCTGAGGAAGATTCCTCTTAATACGTTCTCGTGGGAGGCTTTAAGCTTCATGACGAGCACAGTGGAGTATCCAGTTCGACTTCACCCAGAGACAATTGCGTGCTCAAATTTTGAAGAAGCTAAGGTTTTTGTAAAAGTTGATGTATCACTGTTGAGTTCTATTATCCGTGGTTACCTTCTAGGTGCAACCTATGTGAGAAATGGGGTCATAGTGACAAGGTCTGCGGGATGAAGAAAAGAGGAAAAAAGGTAGAAGAGAAAGAAGTTAGAGAAGGAAGGTTGGAAGTTAAAGATGATGAAGCTGTAGGAGATTCAGAAGAGAGTGTCGATAAGTTACCAGAACCACCACAATCGGGTACATTTGGTAAAGCGAACATAGAAGGAGGAGCAAGTGTGAAGCTGAAAAAAATGTTTTGGATTCAGTAGAGAAGAAAATTAATGGCTGGTTGCTGGTTTCTCCTGATAAAGTTGGAAGAGTTCAATCAATAACTCCACAGATAAATGCTGGTGAAGTACAAATCTCGGCATCAAAATTCTCTGTGCTATCATTAGATGATGAGGAGGAAGGTGAGATTATAGAGACGCATGAAGAAGAAAATAATGAAAATGAGGGAGCTGAGAAAGTAAACATTCTAGAAGGAGATTTGTTGGAGGATGAGATATTATATCAGAAGGTTAAAGAGAAGGGTAAGGCAGCCATGCAAAAAGGGGTAGAAGAGTTCAGAGGACTAAAGCTCAAGAGGTTATACCGAAGAGTAAAAGGTCCTCTAGACGAAATCTATAATCATGGCGTGTGTTTTCTGGAATGTCCGAGGGTTCAATAAAGATCTGAAACATTTCGTGGTTACTGAGTGGGTAAATAATAGGGAGTTGAAGTTTGGTTGCATTCTGGAAACTAGAGTAAAAGAAGGGAAGGCAGAGAAAATTTTGAAAAAGGTATTTCGAGATTGGTCTTCAATAACAGATTATGAAGATAGCAGAGGTGGAAGAATTTGGTTGATATGGAGGGATATGATTCGAATGACTCCTGTTTATAAGTCGGATCAGATTGTTACTTGTTTGGTGGAATTGCAAGGAGAAGAAGAGTCCTTTTGTTCGTGTATTTATGCAAGTAATCTAGTTGAGAAGAGGAAGATGCTGAGGAAAGATCTAGCACATCATCATAGCTCTCCTAGTTTCAAAAATAAAGCTTGGATAATATTATGGGAGATTTTAACGAAATTCTTGATGGAGCAGAGAGTTCAAGATTTGATGACATGAGCAGGATTCCAAGTGGTATGCGGACTTTCAGAGACTGGTTCTACACTGTCAGCTTACTGATATGGCTTATCAAGGACCAAGGTTCACATGGTGCAATAAGAGAGAATTTGGGGTTATCTGTAAGAAGCTTGATAGGGTATTGCTAAATGAAGAGGCTCTGCACAGATTTAGCAATGCATACTCTATCTTTGAACCTGGAGGTTGTTCAGATCATATGCGATGTACAGTTCAGCTAATTCCTCCAAGTGAAAAGGTTAAAAGGCCGTTTAAGTACATCAATGTGATAGGAAGTCTACCAGACTTTCTACCTATGGTTCAGAGGTATTGGAGTTCAACTGTGGGATTATATCATTCAACCTCAGCTATGTATAGATTCTCCAAAAAAATTAAAGGTCTTGAAACCTTTGATTCGTGAGATGGGAAGAGGCAAGTTGGGAAATTTAACTAAAAGAGCAAAGGAGGCATTTGGTTTGTTATGTGATAAGCAGAGCGTCACTCTTGCAAACCCAAGTGAGAGTGCTATTCAAGAGGAGGCTGATGCGTACAGCAAGTGGCTTCATGTAGCAAGTTTGGAGGAAGATTTTTTAAAACAGAGGGCTAAGCTGCATTGGCTTGATGTTGGAGACAAGAATAACAAGACATTTCACAGGGCTATCAAAACCCGACAAGCACAGAATATGATACGAGGAATTCGAAGTAAAAATGGGAGAGTGGTGTCTACTCATTCTGAGATAAAATATGAAGCAGAAAATTTCTTTGCTGAATTTCTCAATCGTAGTCCTGAAAACTATCGAGGTGCATCTGAGGAGGAGTTACAGGATTTACTTAAGTTCTGTTGCACCTCAGAAGAGTGTAGTCAGTTGGAAGCAGAGGTCACTGAGGAGGAGATTCGCAAAGTTCTATTTGCAATGCCAAATAACAAGTCCCCCAGGCCAGATGGGTACCCTTGCGAGTTCTTTAAAGCCACCTGGTCAGTTATATCTCAGGACTTCATCACTGCTGTGCAATCTGTCTTTAGATTTGGATTTCTACCAAAAGGAGTTAACTCAACCATTCTTGATTTAATCCCAAAGAAGCTTGATTTGATGGAGATGAAGGACTATCGCCCGATTGCATGCTGCAACGTTATGTACAAAGTTGTCTCTAAGATTTTGGCTAACAGACTCAAGAAGCTCCTTCCAAGAATCATCACTGAATCTCAATCTGCTTTTGTGCAAGGAAGGCTTCTTATGGAGAATGTCCTGCTTGCCTTGGAGCTAGTTAAAGGCTATCATAGAGAAAAGATTACTCCAAGGTGTTTAATGAAGATTGACATATCGAAAGCTTTCAATTATGTTCAATGGGAGTTCATTCTAAAGAGCCTGAAGGTTATGGGATTTCCAGAAAAGTTTACTCACTGGATTAAGCTCTGTATTACCAGTCCATCATTTTCAGTGCAAGTAAATGGAGATCTTTGCAAGCTACTTCCAAAGCTCAAGAGGTCTTCGCCAGGGATGTTCACTGTCTCCATATCTTTTTGTACTGTGTATGAACCTCTTATCACTGAAGATTGATAGAGCAGTGGCTGATAAGAAATTTGCATTTCACCCGGGTTGCAAAAGTCTCTCTCTTATGCACTTGTGTTTTGTGGATGACTTAATGGTCTTTGTAGAAGGTTCAAGGAAATCTGTTGAAGGAGCTTTGTCTGTGTTTGAAGCATTTGAAAGCTGGTCAGGGTTAAGCATCAGTTTGGAGAAATCTACTATCTACATGGCGGGAGTTACTGAGGCTGAAAGAAGAAGTATTCTGAAACATTTTCCATTTGCAGTTGGAGAGCTTCCAGTAAGGTACTTAGGACTTCCCCTAATGACTCAAGCTATGAGAAAACAAGACTATCTTCCTCTTTTCGAGAAAATCAGAAGTAGACTCTGCTCCTGGACTTGCAGATTTTTATCTTATGCAGGAAGATTACAACTGATTAGCTCTGTGTTAATGAGTTTAGCCAATTTCTGGACAGCAGTGTTTCGTCTCCCAAGTGCTTGTATAAAAGAGGTGGAGCAAATCTGTGCAGCATTTCTATGGACGGGTCCAACTCTCAAGACTACAAGTGCTAAAGTTGCATGGAGAGACGTTTGTTGTAGGAAGAGTGAAGGTGGTCTGGGTATAAGAGATTTGAAAGAAGTAAACAAGGTGTATGGACTTAAGCTCATATGGAGAATGCTAACAGGAGAATCCTTGTGGGGAAAATGGATAAAAATAAATCTCTTTAAAGGAAAAAAATTATGGGAAGTAAATTCAACAATGCAGAATGGGTCTTGGATGTGGCATAAAATGTTGAAAATGAGAACAGTGGCGAAGACGTTTTACAAGAAAGAGTTGGGGAATGGTATGCATGTTTCATTATGGTTCGACAATTGGTCAGTGAAGGGATCTCTGTTTGATCTATTAGGACCTCGAGGTATAATCGATATGGGTGTGAGTAGAAATGCAACTCTGGAGGAAGCAATCTTGAATGTTAGGAGGAGAAGAAGGCACCACATTGATCTGCTAAATGATATAGAAGAAGAATTGAAAATCATTGCGAGTAAACTTGGACCAGAGAAAGTAGACATAAGTGTTTGGAGAGGAAAATCAGGTTTCAAGCAGAGGTTTTCATCGCATGAAACTTGGTTATTGTTGCGGGAGAGTAAGTCTCAATGCTCTTGGTCCCGAGGAATTTGATATCCCCAAGCTACTCCAAAGTTTGCTTTTATGGCTTGGTTATCGATCAAGAATAGAATGTCTACTTTAGACAGAGTAGCCAGATGGAACCAAGGAGTAGACAAGACGTGTGTACTCTGCAAAAATGCTACTGAAATGAGAAGTCATTTGTTCTTTGAGTGTGGCTATTCAACTCAGATATGGGAGTACATTGTTAAAGGGATTTTGGGTACATCTTATACTAATGTCTGGTCTGAGATCGTATCGATTATTTCTGATGAGAAAAGAGACAAGATGAGTAGATTCTGCATCCGGTATGCGTTTCAGTCGGTGCTGTCTGCAGTGTGGAGAGAGGCAACAAGCTAATTCATGGAGATAAACTGATGCCTTTACCTGCAATAAAGAAGATGGTGGACAAAGGTATTCTAAACAAGATCACATTGATGAGAAGAGATGGGATAAAGGGTATGGAGAATCTTATGCAATTTTGGTTCCTTACTAGAATTTGATAAGAGGTTACTTGTAAAAATGGGAGGGTAGAGGTCTAAAGATTTTTCTTTATTTAGAAACAAAAGAAGCACAAGTTGTATACAGGCTTTTTTTGAATCAATTTAACTTTCGTTCAAAAAAAAATAAATTACAGAACGATTCTGTTTTTTTTTAAATCTCCATCGTGTAGATTCTCTGGCGGGTAGGTTTTGGGAGGATAAGAGAGGCTAAGAAGAGAAAGAGATGTTTTATTTTCTGGTTACCATTTGTTTGAGTTTGTCTTTCTCCGGGAGATGCAGTGATGATTATAGCAGGAACGATTTTCCGGAGGGATTCGTCTTCGGATCTGCAGTTTCAGCTTTTCAGGTTTGCAATTTGGAGGTCGCCCTTCTCTTTTCTTTTTAACTCATGTGATCGAAATTTTTTGTTTTATGATGAGTACTCAAAGTGGGAAGGAGCTGCTGATGAAGACGGACGGACGCCTAGTATACTGGATACAATGGCTCTCTCTCGTAAGCTCTTCACTAAAACAATTGAGAGTTTAAGTTAAACAAATAATTAAATGGATTGAGACTTTTCTAAGGTCAGGGCTGGTCATAAAGGACCATAAACATTTTAAAGTGAACTTTAATATTTTTTTTCCAAAACTTATTTCTACACTTTGGATATTATGCAACTCTATATATTAGCAGTTTAAAACTTGGACTTGGAGGCCGAAGTTAGTATTTATTCTGGGTTTAATGACAGTGAGTCTCACCAGGTAATGGATCTAGCGGACTTACAGCTTGTGATGGGTATCATAAATATAAGGAGGACGTAAGGCTAATGTATGACATGGGTTTAAATGCATTCCGACTCTCCATCTCGTGGTCGCGGCTTATACCAAGTGCGGGTGTTTCTTTTTGCTTCACCTCAAATTTTGTACCTTGCCCGAGCTGTAAACGCTCTTTTGTTTTTTTGTTCGTTTGGTGTTTCACGTTCAGGTGGAAGAGGTCCTGTGAATCCAAAGGGTTTGCGTTTCTACAAAAATCTCATACAAGAGCTCAAAAGACATGGTAAGTTTAATGTCACGATTTGGCTGCTTAGATTTAATGTCATGTGTCTTGGTAAGAGCATGACTCGAGTTTTGTTGTTGTTCTGGTTCTAATTTGTTTGGCATGAACGAAAGTGCAGGAATTGAACCGCATGTTACATTGTATCACGATGATCTCCCTCAGGCTCTTGAAGATGAATACGGAGGATGGATTGACCGCAAAATCATGTAAATCCAACCTTTTCTTGGCAACACAATAAATCTCTAATATATTGAAGTGTAAGGTATCATCTTATGTGATCTTTTGTAACAGCAATGACTTTACGGCTTATGCGGACGTTTGCTTCAGAGAGTTTGGGAACACAGTGAAATTCTGGTCAACAATTAATGAGCCCAATATGTTAGCAATGGTAAGCTATGGTGTGGGAGTAGTCCCTCATATTCATTGTTCTCCTCCATTTGAGATGGTCAACTGCTCCAAAGGAAACACTTCAACTGAGCCATATATTGTACTCCACAACATGTTGCTTGCACATGCATCTACTGCGAGATTGTATAAGCAAAAATATAAGGCAAGCGCATACACACATACATACATATATATATCTGATGTGTTACTGAATACTGCTCGATTTTAACTCTCGTGTACGTGATTGATGGTGTAGCATAAGCAAAATGGATCTGTAGGTATAACCTGTTTTGCATTCTGGATGGTTCCTTTTACTAGCTCCGAAGAGGACGAGATGGCAACTCAGAGAGCCAAAGATTTCTTATTAGGCTGGTTTGTTGAACATGCACGATCATCTTACGTTTATTTAAAAATTCTTTTTTGGCTGCTGATTGAAATGTTTTCATTTTTTTCTAGGGTTTTGCATCCGTTGGTGTTTGGAGAGTATCCAAAAGTGATGAGGAGAATCGTGGGCAAGAGACTGCCATGTTTTTCGGAAGAAGAATCATATCTCGTTAAAGACTCATCCGACTTCTTGGGAGTCATACACTACAGAACAACTTACGCGGCAGACTTATCCAGTCCCAGCCAAGGAGATTTTCTTTCAGATATGGCTGCATCAATAATCCGTATGTTTTCCTCTCATGAGATCGTGTTTGCGCGTGGACGTGTATTTTCTTTAGCTGATTCTTTTGTTTCTTTTTCTTGGATAGCCATTGGGAATTCAACACTGGTCAATGTATGTTTCCAAAAACTGCCAATTTCAGAAATCTGAGATGTTTTTGTACACCTAACACTCTTTGATCTTGTTTCCTTGCCATACATCCACAGATTGATGTGCTTCCATGGGGTCTTGAAGGAGTGTTGGAATACATAAAGCAAAACTATGGCAATCCTCCTGTCTACATTCTTGAAAACGGTATATATATATCTCTCTCTTAGGGGGTGTTCGTTTTGTTAACTAGACGCAACATCCAGATACAGTTATCAATTGTTCGTTTTTTATTAATTTAAGAAACGTGTCTAGATGCAAAGACAATATACAAAATAAACCTCATCCAAAACATCCAGATTCTTTCAATGAGTTTGAAAGGAGAGCTGCTGCATCCAAAACTACCCTTATTTATAATTACGGCTTTAAATTATTTTATTTTATATAAATTTACTATTTATTGCAAAACAATAATTTCAAAGATTGTGTTTTCCAATTTTTTTTTTTAATATGTTTTCGAGCAAAACTGCAAAAACTCTTATTTCAATCAAAACTCTATAAATTTTTTTTGTCTCAAAATCACAAAATTTTGTTTTTCCGTCAAAATTCTCAAGAACACATTTAACGTCAAAACCATAAAACTTTGTTTTCTCGCTAAAACGACAAAATTATTTTTCCACTAAATCATGTTTATGTCCAAATCGTAAAATCATTTTTATTAAAAACCGTAAAATCATTTTTTCTATCAAAACTACAAACGCTATTTTCTTGACAAAATCGAAAAACCGTGTTTTCTTCCGAAACAACAAAATTAACTTTTTCGCCAAAACCGCAAAATTTTGTTATATTTTTAGATATCTTCTTAATGATAATTTTGTAACTATTTAGTCAAAAAAGATTAATTAATATTCATATAACATGTGGCTTTAGTCATTTTACACTAAATACGTCTATATAACAACACAATACACCCAACAAACACAATTGCATCCGAAGACATTAATTTCTAGATGCATTAACCAAAATCACAAATGAACATGTTGCGTCTAGATGTTATATCCAGAAATTTATTTTTTCACGGTTCACCAGACGAACAACATCTTACTTGTTCTTTACTTAAGCTTCGAAACATTACCAATAGTGAGAGTTTCTCTGTATCTACACAATCAGGTCGACCAACCAACCACCACTCATCGCTTAACGATGTGGGAAGAGTTGAATACCTTCATGCTTACATCGCTGCTGTGCTTAATTCAGTGAGGTGTGTAAAATGCTCCTTGAAAGACTTGGCATGTAAAATAGTACCTAAATACTAAGCGTCATACGACTTTATTTATGCAGGAATGGGTCAGAGACAAAAGGCTATTTCCAATGGTCCTTCATGGATTTGTTCGAGTTTATCGATCCCAATTATACATATGGGTTATACTATGTGAATTTTAGCGATCCCGAACATAAGAGATCTCCTAAAAAATCTGCCCTTTGGTATTCTTGTTTTCTCAATGGCACCACCATTTGTTTACAAGAGCTCAAGAACATCTCCGTATCTTCTTCTCCTGGTTTTTCATCTTCTTAACTACTAGCATTCTCTCTTCTATTTTATGTACTATTTGTTATGTGTTTCTTAAATTACATGCATACCACGGGTTTACTCAATACATTTGTAATAAGCAAAACAACATGTGGTCATCTTTTAGACATAAAGTCAATATAATTATAGACTTCTACATCATTGCCGTTTTTCTTGGATGAAATGTTAAATTTATTGCTTTAGTATTCTGCCTGAGTTTTTGGTTAGAGTCTTCTGTCGTGCTTTTTTTAATCATTGCTACTAGTTGGGGTGATTGCCAGAGTACTGGTATGAACGATTGTTGCCTTCTTTTATCATCGATTTGATGACTATCGTGGTGTTCATAATGTAATATATGGCTCTGGTTCACGGTTTGTAATGTATATAAAGCATTATCGATGATGCAAACCGAAATCTTGAATGTCTATTAATAAGTTTCTTCATATTAATTGCGTATAATATATTATATTTAGATCTATTTGAATAGGTCCAAAATTAAAATATCACATAGTATGGATCCAAATAAGACTAAATTAATAGAATATAATAGATATTGAGGTGTCTTCTTTGACTTACTTACGTTAGTGTTCAGAGAATCAAACATAGCAAAAGTTTCAATTTACACTGAAAAAACTTAACTAAGTTATGCCAAAGATTACTCAAGTCTTTTTTTTTTTTTTGAACACAGATTACTCAAGTCTAAGAGGCTTTAAAGAGCCAAGCCAAGGTGTGGTTAAGCAGATGCCGTAGTGAACAATCATTCGACTAAAATAAATAGGCCAGCTGAAAACTGATGCTTATAAAAAGATGACAAAATGTGGCTTCCTCCATTAAAGTACGTATATAGCTTCTAGTTCAAAGCACATTTTAAAGAACTAAACATAAAAAAAAAAAACAAGACTCAAGAGTACTGAACCTCTTCGCATATATAGATGCAAAGGAAAAAAGTAATCAAAGGTTAATGAGAAACTGAATGACTTTATTAAACTTGGAGAGTATCCTGTCTTTGAGGTTGGACTTACAACCACGTATGGGCTTGACAGGAAAACCATCGACGATGTTGGGGCATTGATAATGACCTCTCGTGGTTGTATGATCCATTGATTCCAAACGAACGAATTGCTGATCGTATGTTGCTCCGAACCTGGTTCTAGGGACTTGATCAATGATGCTTCTATTGTGAGAGACATACATGCCAATGGATGTCAGATAGCCGCCATATTTGTCCTCGGAGAAAGACCCATATAAACCACAAAACTCACTACGGTCACATATCCCAACATCAATTTCCCTCTTATAACTTTTATGATAGCTATATCTCTTACAAAACGGTCCGTGTTTCCTCTTGTTAGTGTGAAATGTCAAAGATGTGATACGATTTTCATAATGATCTCCACTCAACGCAGTCAAATATTCATCGTTTTCCAATTTCACCTGTATATATTTGCCTTGACTTCATCATAACGTAACCAAAAAAGAACTATATAATGTAAACTAGAAATGTACAGAAACAAAATCTGAAGTTCCTTCAAAAATATATGATTTTATAGTTACAAATTAAAGGAAACAAAAAAATCTACCAAAACTTACTCTTCTGGTGTGTTCACCTCCGGAGTAACCATGTTCTTGAGACTCGACATGAACTCCCTCATGAAAATAGATGAACTGAATAGATTTAATGCCATAGTCGGTGGAAGTTACATATGTATATAAGAGATCCTGGCGTGTCCCTTCTCGTCCCAAATCACGTCGGAACTAAAAAGAGTTGAACCCCATTGGTTCCAATTTGAACATCGCTGAGAACACTTTTTCGTTGATAATTGTAAATTAATTTGTTCTTGTGAGGGGATATATACTCAAAGGTCGAAAGATTAACGTAATTTCTTTAAGGAAGCTACCTAAAGCAAACTATAAATAAACTCGAAAACAGTAAGTTCATCAAATCCAATAATAGTTAACCAAAAATGCAATACTAAAATATTTTCCTAATCTCTAGTTCACCTATTTTTAATTTACTTGCCATTTATGCATTCGTGCTTTCCATTAAACTTAGGATTTCGTATATACGGCTTTCGAACATAATGTAAATAAGAGAAACTCAGGCTTCTAAATCTTCAATTTCCTCTCATACAGAAATAACTCGAATTGTTTTTATAAAATACAAGGAAGGAAAATTAAATAGAAATAATGATTAACTAGGTAGATGTCCGCAATTTTGCGGGTCTGAATATTTTGTAACAATATATTTATTGTAATTTGTCAAATTAAAATATGTTTTTATCATTTTGTATTTTTTATTAAATATTTTTCTAAGAATAATTTTTGAAAAAGATAAATACAAATATTTTAAATATTTTTTAATATTTTGTATTGATTATTGTACTAAAATTAGTTATATATAGTATTCATGATTCATATTTTTGTTAAAAAAATACTTAAGTTTTGAAGGTATATAATACTGAAACTTTTGATTTTTAAATAATTTGTAGCTAAAGTTTTATGTTTATAATAAGTTCAAAAAAACTAAAACAATATAATTGTTACACATTCTCTGCATATTCATATCCAACTATATATGAATATAAAAACTACTATTTCAATACCATAAATTATTTTTGAATATTTATATATTTTATAAATATACTTGATTGCTAAAAATGATTTGATGAAGCATTATATATAATATAAATCACATATTTAATTACCATAAATTGTTATGTACGATTTATTTAAGTCGAAGTATCGTATAGCACTACATATCTCCCAAACTATAGCCTAATTCAAGATGTCCATGAATTAAAAGTTTGAAACCTATTTCCTCATGAAACTCAGTTTGATATTGGTTAAGACAAATTTCGGTATAATCTCAAAATCAAACAAAAAAACTTAGAAATCGAACCGAAACCAATTTGAAACTAAACATTCACCCAAATTGACCCGACCCATTGACCCGCTCTCTTTATGAGTTTGTCTTTTTTTTAACACCGAGGAAAAATTCAATAACACAGCCCAAAGGGCAACGTATAGGGATAAAAACTGGAGAAAATAAAGAGAAAAAAAAAACAGAGGGCACCACTAGGTACCAAAAAGGAAATAGAAAATGAGTTCCACAAGAAAGTGAACTCGTGAGGACCAGCAACACCTCCAAAAGCAACATATCAAGCTTTATTACATAGCTTGTGCTTCGGAGAGGACAGTATGCGAGAGCCAACTAGGGCCTCCAGCCGCAACGTATGATTGGGTACGATGATCAGATGTAACACTTACGGCAATAGCAGTAGATACTCTGTTTCTTGACCCATTGACATGTATGAGTGACCAAGAGTCTAGTCTGGTGAAGAGAAGCAGAATGCTTTCTATGGGTGATTTCAACTCTGGATACCGGTGAGGCTCAAGCAACGATTCTCTTAATTCCATGGAAGATGCTTCAAGAATAACATTGTTGAGTCTCATGTTAACCATGCTTTCCACTGCCCAATGCAACGCCTTAAGATCCGCCTACCTTCTAGATGTAGTTCCAGAGTATGCTCGCCTACTATGGTTTCTAGGCGTTCCTTGATGATCCCTTAATAGCCATCCTGCTCCACTCAAACCCGAAAGATGGTCCCAAGCCGAACCAATATTGCATTTTAAGACGTCTGTAGGAGGCCTTACCCAAAGATCAGGAAGAGGCAAGGGTTGTGCAGCATTATGGACAGAACCGTGAGGGTCACAATTCACTTGGAACCATATGTTTGCCTCTTCCACTGATTTAGCAACACAGGAGAAAGCCGAGGACCTGCTGTTCTCAAACACCAGTGCATTCCTTGACTTCCATAAATTACAAAGAATCCAAGGGAATGTTTTAAAGTTACCTATCTCTGCGTTTCTTTTCTTTGTACAAGCAACCAAATAAATGCAGGTTGAGAAACGTAGAAGTAGGAGAGAAACCACCTCGCGGCTGCGGAATTTGAGCAATCTTCCAGGCCTCAACAGCAGCAGGGCATGTGAACAATAGATGACAAATAGTTTCAGGACCCTGTCCACACGTTTTGCAAGACGTGTCCGAACATAGGTTTCGTAATCTGAGCCTTTCCTTCACTGCAATAGCACCCGATAGAACTCTCCAGAGGAAATGAAGGATCTTTGGCAAAGTCTTAAGTTTCCACACACTCTTCCAAAGTTGTTGTTCCACTGGGGGGAGAGATCTATGTGCAGAGTTCTGCTGATCATGGATCACAGACAGAAGCTTATAAGCGCTCTGTGTCGTATATGCCAAGTGACTTGTCAGACCCCAGACATCAGAATCAGGTCTATTAAGCACTGGTTTAATCATGAGTATGCGCTCAGCATCTTCGGGAGTAAAAGTCTCTCTCACTTTAGCTGTATCCCACAACCCTGTATTAGGTATCAAGAGATCACAGACCTTTAGTGTAATATCAACAAGGCTATCTTGCCTATACATAGGAGGCCGAGCGCTAGTGTCCAGGATCCAGTTCGTTGACCAAACATTTGAGTCCTTACCATCTCCTATTCTCCTAGTCAGACCCAAGTTCAATGCTTCTCTTTATGAGTTTGTCATGTTATGGTTTTCATTTCTGGTGTGATAGCTGTAATCAAACCTTAATTGGGTCATTATTGGTCTAAAGCTAGTTTAATTAACCAAAAGGTGTAGATTTATAGGCTCAAACCGAATGATTTAATTTTATGGGGTTAGGGCATTCGAACTTTCATTACAGAGAGAGATAAGTGTTAATTAAGCTTAAGTTTCATGAAAAAATAGGTTTCGAACTTCTAATTCGGGGATGTCTAGGATGAGACCATAGTTTGGGAGACATATGGTGTTATATGATACTTCTCATGGGAAAATAACTCGTCTTCTCGATAAAAATTGGTTCTAGAACTGATTTTCTTACTCATAAAATAAATAAAAATTGAAAATCTATTAACAAATCAAATTATAATAATTTTTGTCAAATTCTCAATATGATTGACACCTAAGAAAAAATCAATTAAATGACTTTTCATTTAATACTAAATGAAATTTCAAAGTAGATTTTATAAATTAATTTATAAGCTTGTATAACTGACTTAAAACCTCTTATACTAATTTAAAACATAAAATAAGCCAAGATAAATAATTTTATAAATATATTTATAATTTTTATAAATGATTTATAAAGCATGTATGAACTTTATTAGATATTAATAGTTATTATAATACTTTATATACAAATACAAGGAGATATTTAAGTATATATATTCATTATATCAATTTTAACAAAGAAAAATTTGTTTATTATTTTATGTAGTTTATAAGTATATAAAAAATTGATCAACCATTATTACTCTTTCTGTTGGTTCAACAATTAGTCACCATAAATAATTATTTTTAATATTTTATAGATTATTTGCCAAGTGATATTAATTATTCATAAACATATTTTTTTCTTTTTAAACTAAATAAAATAAATAAAAATTAATAATTATCAACCAACCAATTTATAATATTTTTTAAGATTTCATAAATTATCGACATATAAGCAAAATTTCTTAAGGCTTCTCAATTAATATATAGTAGGATAGTAGGATGAGATCTTAAAATAGATTTTATAAATTAATTTATAAGATTTTGTAGATGAACTAAAAACTCTTATAATAATTTAAAATATATAATAAGTCAAGATAAATAATTTATAAATGTTTTTATAATTTTTATAAATGATTTATAAAGCATATAATATGAATTTAACAAGATGATAATAGTTATTATAATAATTTATATAAAATATAATGTTTTAAATAAGAATATAAAATCATTATATGATTTATCTAAAATTAAATTTTGTTGTTTATTATTTTATGTACTTCATGAATATAAAAAATAATAAATCTTATTACTCTTTCTATAATTTTAACAATTAATTACCATAAATCATTATTTGTAATATTTTATAAATTATTTGGTAAATAATATTAATTTTTTATAGACTTACCTTTACTTTTTAGATTTAATTAAAATAAATATGCTGATTACCAAGGCGGATAGTCTGACAAGAAGTGTCAGGAAGCAAACGTTCGTTGTTCATATGAACGCAGAATTACCAGTGTGGTTTACAAAGTTTTCATAGAGTCTGTTAAAGTTGATGACAAAATAAAAATTAAAAATTAAAAAATAATTCACCAATAAAGTTTTAACAATTTTGTAAGAGTTTACCTATGACCAACATGTAATCAAAAATCAATAAATGACTTCTCAGTTAATATATAGTAGAACTAAGATAAGTTAAAGGAAGAGGTTTTAAAATAGATTTTATAAGTAAGAATTCACCTATGATCAACACATAATATCACCATAACCCGAACACTCTCCGCTAAGTCCAGTGACAAACTCAGACACATGGTTCAGCCTTACCTGCCAGTTTTTTAATTTGTTTTTGTAGATCATTATAAACAGTCATTAATAAATAAGTTTAATGATGAGCTTGATGAGAGACTTTACAATCCGTGTGCTATTGCTGTTGGATGAGCCATGCTTCTTAGAACTAGAGCACCATTCTTGACGTACCGAACTGGATTGATGTTAAATATCTGTCGTCGAAAGAGACGAATATGTGTGAGATTCTGTCATTCGTCATCCCCTAAAGCCGCAAGTTTCATCGTCTCCATGATGTGGAAAGTTAATGTATACTTTTACATCAAGATGCATACATGTTTAGGAGACGAATATGTGTGAGATTGGAGACTTTTAACAACCGAGGAATTTTGTGGATTCTTAGTTATTTTGTGTTCATGAGTTCTTTTTTGTTCTAGAGTTCAACTAGAAAACTCTGTTGACTGACCTCCTTTCAAGAGTTCAACATGAAAAACAATGTAATGGTATAAAAAAATAACGCATCATGATTATAATAGTCGAACTTCACGATGCATCATGTTTAATCCTTGGAGGACAGGCTTAATATAGAATCCTATATATTGATAACGGACGAGAAGAGTTAAAAGTACCAAAGAAACCTCCAAACTCACAGCAATCGTGTAATTCTAGAATGAAACTCTCTCCTATCAACCTTCTCCTCGAAGACTGAGGTCGAGCGAAACGCTTCATGTGCCTTACGATCATGAATAAATAAACTATAGACTATAAATTTTTCAGATTGCAATGTGTCTAATACAAGCGTTTTGTTTTCTACTGGTTTTCTAGATACCAAAATAATCGTATAGCTCGCTTGGCAAACAATATCATTAATCAATTTGAGCCACTGTTGAAGCTATGATATGATGATTGTGCGGACTCTGAAACACAATAAGAGAAAATTTTCTTATGATGTATCGTTCATTCAGTCTCCTATCCATGATCTCCTCAAACTGCATACATCAAAACTGAAACTGAGTACATTTGCTTTTGCCTTTAGTTAAATTTTAAAGAACTGCATGCATGGAACCCTAGCTCTGACATATTATAAAATAAAGATGATGTTGACATTTTATTATTAAAAGTTTGAGAAAAAGTAAGATGAAAATAAAGAAAACTTAGTTTGAAGCTTCTTTATTTCAATAGAAAACTGCAACACATTGAGCCAGACTACGGGGGCGTTGCTCACTTGCTTGCTCACAGCTTTTCATGTTTAGTCACCCCATGAGAACATGGAATGGGATTCACGTAATTACCAATCGATGTAATCGAGCTTGAACTGTAAGAACCAAAGAAACCACCAAATTCACGTCGGTCGAGTATTGATGGATCAATTTCTATCTTGGGACAAGGTGCATAGGTATCATCATTCGCAGACGGTCCGTGCTTTCCACGGTTAGTGTGAAATAGGAAATTTGTGATTCCTCCATAATATCCTAGTGATCCACTTAATCCAGTCACATACTCATCTTGATTAAGTCTCACCTGCGTTTAACTTCCTAATTAGAGACTTGACCGGATCTTATAAAAAAAACCTAAATTACGGACACAAAACTTACAACTCGAAAGCTGAATCCTTCAGAGGGACCATACTGTTTAGACAAGGTTAATTAGAGCTCCATTCTCCGTGTAGCCAAACTGAATAGATCAAATGACGCTATCAAAAGAAACGTATCATGGTGCGTCCGTTCTCGTCCCAGTCATCGTCACCATTCACTTGCAATTCTAAACCATTCTCGTCATAAGCAACTGGCGGTGTATACTTTCTACCAACTGAACCTGCCCGTATCATCTCAAAAAAAAAAAAAAAGCAGAGTATAGTAGTTTTGTAAAGATAGAGTCAGCAATAGACTAAGGACGTTTATAATGAGACTGGATATGAATTTTTGGTCACTCCCGATCAAAAACGCTGGTTCATGGACTTGGAAATCTATTCTTTCTCTCAGACGTCTTGCTGCAAGATTTTTATATGCCAATGTGGGTAATGGACGACATATAAGCTTTTGGTGGGATAATTGGACACCCTTTGGCCCACTCGTATATTTCTTTGGAGATAGGGGTCCACGGGAAACAACTATTCCAATCACTGCGACAGTGCATGATGCGTGTAATGCCTTGGGATGGAATATCCGTGGAGCTCGCTCTCCTCAGAGTGAAAAGCTCCAAATCCACCTAACTACTCTGTCTAACCCTCGCCTTTCAACTGTTGATGATTCTTACTGCTGGAGAATAAATGATCAAGAGCTCAGTTCTTTCTCGGCAAGGAAGACATGGGAGGCTGTTAGACATCGTGAGGAGGAGAAGCCATGGACCTCTAATGTGTGGTTCAAAGGCTCTATCCCTAAGTATTCTTTTACTATGTGGCTGGCTCATCTGGATAGACTTCCGACGCGCTTTCGTATGGTAATATGGGGTTTAAACACCTCTCCTAATTGCTTCTTGTGTGACTTGGAACTTGAATACAGAGACCATCTCTTTATATTATGTGAAGTTAGCACAGCGATTTGGAATATGATCTTCAGCAGGTGGGGTACTCTCATCTAACACTAACCTCTTGGACATCACTTCAGCAATGGCTCTCACGCAAGGACTCAACATCGCCGCGGACGCTAAAACGCTTGGCTGCGCAGGTAACCATTTACTCAATTTGGGTAGAGAGAAACAAAAGGCTTCATGAAGGAGTCATGGCAACACCAGAATCTACGTTTAAGCTCATCGACAGACATGTCCGTGATGTTATTTTGGGCAGGAGGAACAGGAAAAATTTCATGAACCTCATGCTCTGTTGGTTGAGGCATGAATAACTCTGCTTCTAATCTTTGTTCTAGGCTATCCTTGTTTTTATATTTTTTGTACAAGGCTTATCCTAGCTGATTTAACAAACCTTTATCATATTTATATGGAATTCAAAGTTTGACAAAAAAAAAAATAATGAGACTGTCTTGTCCAAAACCCTAAAAGTCGTCATAACTTTATTAATGGGCTTCATTGGGAGTAGAGCTGGGAATTTATTCATCCCGGACCCGTTTGATCCACTGCAGGATGGATGCGGGTCGAGTGATTTGAAAAATTGATCTATAGATTGAGTATTTTTATGCCGGGTGGATACGGGTAAGGTAGGTGTAAAAAAAACTATTTTCGTAAATAAATATAAAATAATATAAATATTTATATAATTTTACTTATAAATATGTTATTTTAATATTATCTTTAATAATAATTAAAAATATAATCAAAATAATTATTTTTAATAATAATTAAAATATAATTAAAATAATTATTTTTAATATAATTAATATTACTTGTGGCGAGTTGCCCGTGGGTGTTGGCGGAGCGGGTGCAAATACAAGATTCTTTGTTTGCAGATCATCCGGATCGGTATTTTTAATCACAAAAATAACTCAGATCCGTGGCAGGACGGACCGGTTGACCTGTAGATTAGCACTAATTGGGAACAAGTTAGACAAGGTTCTATGTACAATGAAGAGACGTCTTGAAAACTGTGCTTAAGAAGACTCTTTCTTTGACCGAACAAACACGACCTTTGTTTACGGAGTTCAAATGGTTCAGCAGAAAGACTTCATAGAGCCTAAGCTGCTTAAAAACACTACTACTACATACCTAAGTCAAATAAGAGCTAGAGAGGCACACAACTCTCAATGTCGTTGACACACTAAACCGAGAACGAAGGAGAGAGATTAAGACACACTCTGCATTCATGTCTTGGAATTTTGTAAAATATTTGAGAACTCATTTTTAAAAGTTATTGATTGTCAAAAATAGCCAATCAATAACCAAACTTTCTAACAAACGTTTAGGTACAAGGTTATGACAACAATGACAAAACGAAGTCCTATCAGATATTCTCTTGTTTAACCATTGTATCAAGGATTGTACTTAAGACTCAAACACAGATGTCAACTGATGTCAGAAACGAGCCAAACTCATAAAGTAAGAACTTGGAAGACAGAGAGATAAACATGTTTTATTGGACATATATCAAAAGCCAGTGGAGATCAGACATTCGATGGAGCCTTGGGGTTGGTCTCGACCTGTTTCTGGTCTTCAAACTTGTCTATAGCCATTTGAAGCTCGTCTGTGCCACCAACAGCCTTCATCGTGTAGAAATACACCCCAAAAACAAAAGCTGTCAAGCCTCCCGCTACAACAGCGTTCTTGCTTTTTGGGCGTAGAAAACTTAAACCTGGAAATCCTGACATTATTTCAAGAGTCTTTATAACCTGCGAGATTCAAGAAAGTGTAAACTATCAAATGTTAAAGAAGAAAACTCAAATACCAGAAGTAAAATTAGCTTTCTACTATGAATACTATGAGTATCAAGTGAGAACTCTATAGGATGTATATAACAACTTTTAGCTACTCTTTTAACATTGCAGAGACTCCATAAGCCCTGAGGCATGGAGAGAACATGGATATGTTGTTCATATAGTGAAATCAGGAACATCGATATGTTGCTAGTAGTCATCCTAAGAACTACTATACGAAAGAGAGAAAGTGAGAGGCAAAGAGCATGCGAAATCAAAGATGAGTAAAACATAACGATGTGAGCAACTGAAGAATCCAGCAAAACAGAAACTGTTGTTCTGTATTATATCGAAGACAGAAAATCACCTCTATTTAATTTCCATTTATGCGTTCGTGCTTTCCATTAAACTTAGGATTGGGTATATACCGCTATAGAATAAAAAGAGAAACTTAGGCTTCTGAATCTTCAATTTCCTCTCATATTATCTCTTCTCAGAACTCAATAAATAACAGAAATAACTCGAGATTGTATTCATTATGATTTTTAGTAATTTAAACCCTCAGCTAAAGATCAATCATAATCGTTAATGTTTTCGCCCTTCTGTAACCGTTATTGTCAATTGTCGACGAAGAAACGTTAGCTGTTGACAACAAAAGTTACATAGGGACGAAAACATTAACTGACATAAAGGTGAAGGTTTATTTCACAGAATTTTTAGTTGAGGGTTTATTTTACGATCTATCTTTAGTTGAGGGTTTAAACTACTTTTTTTTTAACACAGAGAGTTTAAATTACTAAAGTTCCTTTTTTGAGAAATCATATAAATATTGATTATTTAGTAATTATTTCAATCTTCATAAATCTCAGGACTGATTCTATTGTCAATACAAACTCAATTTTCTCTGTCAATGAAACCTCACACTCCTTTGATAAATCTAGCTCGTAGTTATTCTTGTTTTCATGTTCGCTCTCTCACAGAAGAACTTGTTTTTGAGATTAGTGTTTGGTTTGGGTTTTGCATTAGTCAATTCATACAAAGGAATAACCTAAGACCAGAGTTCAAACTTTAGGATCCGATCGTCATTCGCTGAGGAATCCACATTAGCTCAGACAACAAACCAGGTGGACCAATCTCCATCAGCTCGTTCATTTTTCTCTAACAAATCATCTCATTCTATCAATGCTATGGTAAAACCTCTCTCAGCGCGTTCATCTTTCAGTGGTCGTCCTATAAGGACAATGTCTTTAATGTCATTTTCAGTGGCTACATCACTCAAACCAGTCATTCCTGTATTTCCTTCCAACACACCAACCAATCTTAGAAAATACAAAAGATAACTAAAGGATAGCTTGTCCTAACGGTGAACGCTCACTGAGTCATTGTTGTATACATTAAGTGTGGTCTTATTTTTGTATGTGTTTATGTTAAAATTAGTAGGTTTTCCATTGATTTGGGAAGTTCAGGCAATTTAAAAGAGTTAGGTAGTCAACTTTCCACTCCAACTTTACAAGATGAGGTTTGACTTGCAAAACCCAAACCAAACACTAATCTCAAAAATAAGTTCTTTTGTGAGAAAGCAAGCAGGAAAACAAGAATAGCTACAAGCTAGATTTACCAAAGGAGTGCGAGGTCTCATTGACAAAAAATAAAGAGTTTATATTAACAGTAGAGTTGGTCCTGAAATTTATGAAGCTTAAAATAATTACTAAATAATTAATTCTTATAGGATTTACTCAAAAAAAAGATTTTTAGTTATTTAAACCATCAACTAAAGGATAGAACGTAAAACAAACCCTCAGATAAAAATCTTATGACTTAAACCCCATCTTTATTCCTGTTAATGTTTTCGCCCCTTTATAACCTTTGTCATCAACGTTAACGTTTCTCCGTCGACATTTGACGAAAAAGGTTACGGATTGGCAAAAAAATTAATGGACATAAAGATGAAGATTTATTTCACAGAATTTTTAGTCGAGTATTTGTTTTACGATTGATCTTTAAAGGTTTAAATTACTAAAAATTCTATTTATTAATTAAGACAAGGAAAGGAAATTAAAGAGAAATAATTATTAACTAAGATAAATTAAAGGATGGCGACTTCCGAGGGAGACAGACTAGGGAGAATAGGCTTAAGATAGAGACCAATCGAGTAGAGACAAGAAGAGCTACAACATCCAAAGAAACCAGCAAACTCACGTCGGTCATGAATCCCTGAATGAAACTCTCTCTTTGTAAGGCTGTGCACAGAGCTATTACAATATATCGAGCGAAATGCTTCATGTTTCCTTTCGTTTGTGTGAAACGTGAGGGATGTAATCATACCATAAAGCGTACACTCTCCGCTAATTCCGGTGACAAACTCAGACACATGGTTCAGCCTGACCTGCCAGTTTTTATTTTTATTTTTGTAGATCATTAGAAACAATAATAAACAAAATGAATGCTACAAAAAATAAATAAATAAACAAAATGAATGCTACAAAAAATAAATAAATAAACAAAATGAATGATGAATTTGAACTAGTGAGACTTTACAATTCCTGTGCTATCGCTGTCGGATGAGCCATGCTTCTTAGACATGACCAGAGCACCATTCTTCACGTACCCGAACTGGATTGATTTTAAATTTTTGTCGTCGAAAGAGACTAATATGTGTGAGATTCTGTCACTGCCCCCCATCTCTTCCCAGGTTTTTCCAGAGCTATCATCACATCCTAGAGGCCCAAGTTTCATCATCTCCATGATGTAGAAAGCTTTAGACGTAACATCAAGACGCGTACATTTTATACATTGGAGATGCTCAATAACCGAGGAGATTTGTGGATTAATTAATCCTACTTATCTTGGGGAGCAAGCAAAAAAAAAAATCCAAGTAAACATTAAGTACACACTCGAGAACCGGCTCTTTGGTTTTGTGCAATAAATAGCGAGTATACTAGTAGGTATTAAATTAAAGATGCAAAGGAGTGTTTGTTAAACTTCGTTGGGAGCAAGCTAGACAAGTGTTCATGTAGGTTATGGAGAACCCTTGAAAACTGTTGTTAAGGAGACTCTTTGTTTGATTTACTGAGTTTACTGGGAAAAAGCTACACAAGTTTCCAGATACATTGTAGAAAAACCTTTGAAATTTGTGC
The DNA here is from genome assembly GCA_016771965.1 of Brassica carinata. Lineage (NCBI taxonomy): Eukaryota > Viridiplantae > Streptophyta > Magnoliopsida > Brassicales > Brassicaceae > Brassica > Brassica carinata. The sequence goes on along the minus strand of CM028687.1, from coordinate 53,007,520 downwards.
CTAAGAAAACTAATTCATTTGACAGTGTGGGTGTAATATGAGCGAGAGAGGCACACAACGCCTTACGGAGACATACATAAGCGATTGGGTATTTTAGATTTTCGGATATTTCAGTATAGAGATATAATATTCATTCGGGTATTTCTATATTTCGGGTCGGGTTCGAGTATTTTTAGTTCAGGTTCGGTTATTTTGAATCGGGTTTCGGATATTTAGATTTTGAAAAAAAAAAAATTATTACTCAAGTTTTTTGTATTTAAAAATATTTCTTTAACTTAACTGTTTTTTTAATTTTCAATAGATTAAATGATTAAAAAATTTAGAAAAAAAATTAAAATAAAAAGACACTAATTTGGTTGTTGTTTTGGAATTTTGGAAACAATTTTTGTTAATGCACAGAACAAAAAGCGTGACATGTTTTTTAAGTGAGTAGCAATCCGTGATTATACGTATATTATCTGATCTTATACTATCTATAGCATTGATAATAATATTTTGAATAAAATAAATGGAGTAAACTATAAATATAAGGTTAAATATACATATATTCGGTTATCTTCGGATATTCATTCGGGTTCGGATAATACTCGTTCGGATTCGGATATCCAAACTCTCCTAACTCAATACCCATCGGGATATTATACTACTTTGGTTCAGATTTCGATTCGAGTTTTTTGGATCGGATTTGGATATCACTTCAGATATCGGGTAAAGTGTCCATCCCTAGCATGCAGAAAGGAGACAGTACTAAACCTTATAACCAACATCTAGGTTCAAGATTATGATAAATTTGTTAAGTTATGAAAGTGTCAAGAACATAAAAACGGAGTCCATTTTATTAAAGATTGGACTTGAGACTCAAAACACATATATGCCAATTGATGTCAGAAACGAGTCAAACTCGTAAAGGAAGAACTTAGAAGACAGATAAACATGTTTTATTGGACATATATCAAAAGCCAGTGAGGATCAGACATTCGATGGAGCCTTGGGGTTGGTCTCGACCTGTTTCTGGTCTTCAAACTTGTCTATAGCCATTTGAAGCTCGTCGGTGCCACCAACAGCTCTCATCGTGTAGAAATACACCCCAAAAACAAAAGCTGTCAAGCCTCCCGCTACAACAGCGTTCTTGCTTTTTGGGCCTAGAAAATTCAAACCTGGAAATCCTGACATTGTTTCAAAAGTCTTTATAACCTGCGAGATTCAAGAAAGTGTAAACTATCAAATGTTAAAGAAGAAAACTCAAATACCAGAAGTAAAATTAGCTTTCTAGTATGAATACTATGAGTATCAAGTGAGAACTCTATAGGATGTATATAACAACTTTTAGCTACTCTTTTAACATTGCAGAGACTCCATAAGCCCTGAGGCATGGAGAGAACATGGATATGTTGTTCATATAGTGAAAACAGGAACATCGATATGTTGCTAGTAGTCACCCTAAGAACTACTATACGAAAGAGAGAAAGTGAGAGGCAAAGAGCATGCGAAATAAAAGATGAGTAAAACATAACGATGTGAGCAACTGAAGATTCCAGCAAAACAGAAACTGTTGTTCTGTATTATATGGAAGACAGAAAATCACACTGATAGAAAATCATTTTCTCAACTTCATGCGCATAAGTTTAACATAACTGTTCACAAGTTTAAATAACAATCAGCACAGGTAAGAAGATGCTTTTAGCTTCCCTTCAACATGTCGATCAACAATCAATAACCAAAACTCAGAACGGCAAATCAACATCCAAAGTTAGAAGCTTTGACATCAGAGCTAACATCTTGAACCCAAAGCTTTCATTACTCAGGCGGAAGATTCTAAATCCAGATCAAAGTACCAAAATGAAAGCAGAGCAGAAAATATTAATGAAAAACTATATCATTCCTGAGCATCTAAAACGAATCGATCAGAACTGAAATCAAACCGAATCGAATCGAACCTGCTGCTGTACGTTTAAAGATCACCGAGACGTTGCAGAGATACTCAAAGCTTGTATCTTTCTTCTACAGAGGAAATGAATCAATGCTGCAGAAGCCTAAAGGTTCGCACTTTCCAATCTATCGAAACCCCTAAACCCTGAAAAAGTATCACGAGAGAGATGGAGGAGGACAACCCCTATAGAGTTCGGCCCATTCTTTTGTTGAGATCCCTATAATCTACAATAATATCAAAACAAGTCCCATAGTTTTTTTCTCTGAACAACGGTCCCATAGTTTTTCTTAACACAAGTTACCCCATATCTCTTCCATTTGATTGTTCGATATAGGAGATTGATGAGCAAACACAATACAAATTGTGCATAATTTTGTTTTTAATTTATTAGACATGTACTAACAGGTAAAAACCAAAAATATGTGATTGGTAGCTATTTATTTCGTTAAGATCCCTAAAATCTATAATAATATCAAGATAAGTCTCATACTTTTTATTGTTATAAGTTTACCCCCACACCCTAATTTGATTGTTGAGCAAACACGTTAACATTTTGTCGATAACTTTTGACACCGTGTTTAAATTGATAAAAAAAACTCTAATTAAAAGCTAAAATACACAAAAGATGTGCTTTAATTATAAAATAGTGGTGTTGCTCAAATTTTTTTTTTTTTTTAAATAGTGGTTTACACACGGCGGCACGGGTTAAGGAAGTGAAAGACCGATAAAAAGCATTACCAAAGTCCAAAACAAATGTCTTCCGCACGCACATGACTTTCTGTCTTCTTCTTTTTCCTCTCTTTTCAGATCTGTCTTGACCCCCAAAACCAATCAATACCTTCTCCTTCTTCCTTCTTCTTCTACAGCGGCGTTCATGGATCAACCGGCGACTGATACCGAGATGTCGGAAGCTTCAGGCGGTGCGGTTCCATCTCAGCCGTCGCCTCAGGTGCCGGGGATAGAGAATATTCCGGCGACTCTCAGCCACGGAGGGATGTTTATTCAGTACAACATATTCGGGAACATCTTCGAGGTCACAGCTAAGTACAAGCCTCCGATCATGCCTATTGGCAAAGGAGCTTATGGCATCGTTTGGTAATTATTTTCATTTTTCTCAAAAATGAAAATGATTTTTGTTGATTTGGGTTTGGTAAAGCTACCAACTTTTATTCGAAATATAAAAATTGATTTTTTTTAATATTTAAAGTTTGATCCTTTGTGGTGTTTGATTTTGTAGTTCTGCTATGAACTCTGAGACAAATGAAAGCGTTGCTATTAAGAAAATAGCAAACGCTTTCGACAATAAGATTGATGCTAAGAGGACTCTCCGTGAGATCAAGCTTCTTCGCCACATGGATCATGAAAATGTCAGCTAAGAACCATCTCTTATAGCTCATAATAGGCTGATAGATTTTTGTTAATGTCAATTTTTTAAATGAACTAATGATTTGGATTCTTATTACATATGTTTAATATAGATTTGTTAATAAATTTGTTGCAGCTGGCTGATTCATAACATTGTACATTAAGAAGGAATATACATGACTGTTGAGATTGTGTTGTGCCTGCATTTTACTTGGTTTGATGTGTATGGCTTAGTGCTTAGTTAGTAGTATTGTACTTTCAACTAATAAAACAATTACAAGATTGTTGCAATCTAAGAAACCATTTCAATGATGTTTATAGTGCTGATGCAGAGCTCATAATAGGCTGATAAGTTTTGGATCATGTCAACTAATGATCATTTTGTTAGTGCTTAGTTAGTAATATGGTATCTTCCATCTCCATCAAAAGATCTTATTGTTTAAGATGTGAGTCTCAGTATAAAGTGTCAAGCATCTCCAACTAAGAAATTGATTACTATCTTTGTGTTATCAGATTGTTGCAATCAGAGACATAATACCACCACCGCTAAGAACCTCTTTCAATGATGTTTACATAGCTTATGAGCTAATGGACACTGATCTCCATCAGATCATAAGGTCTAACCAAGGTTTATCCGAAGAGCATTGCCAGGTTTTTCTTTGAGTTCTTGAGATTGTGCTTTTCACCTATAAGCCAGACTTGTTAGCTGGAGAAGCTCATTTATCTTTCTTCTTGTGTGCAGTACTTTCTATACCAGATCCTCCGTGGATTGAAATACATCCACTCCGCAAATGTGCTTCACCGTGATTTGAAACCTAGCAACCTCCTCCTAAACGCCAACTGCGACTTAAAAATCTGCGATTTCGGGTTAGCTAGAGTCAATTCCGAGAGTGACTTCATGACTGAGTACGTTGTCACGAGGTGGTACCGTGCACCAGAGCTGCTTTTGAACTCTTCTGATTACACTGCGGCCATAGATGTTTGGTCTGTTGGTTGTATTTTCATGGAGTTAATGGACCGTAAGCCACTCTTTCCCGGCCGTGATCATGTTCATCAGCTTCGCTTGCTCATGGAGGTATATAGTAACCTTTGAAGCTCTATTTGATGCTGTAAAGAAACATGTTTTGAGACAGTTAATTATTTATTTCAGCTCATAGGAACACCATCAGAAGAAGAGGTTGAGTTCTTGAACGAAAATGCAAAGCGCTACATAAGGCAACTTCCACCGTATCCTCGCCAATCCATCACTGATAAGTTCCCAACGGTGCATCCTTTAGCGACAGATCTTATCGAGAAGATGCTAACATTTGATCCTCGACGGAGAATCACAGGTCAGTCCCCACTCTATAATACCATTTAACTTGCAAAAAACAGGAGGAATAAGGGGTTATTAACTCTCGAATAAGTTAGCCCTCACAGTTTCTTGATTCTTGATTGCAGTTTTAGACGCGCTGGCACATCCATACCTGAATTCTCTACACGACATTAGCGATGAGCCAGAGTGCACGATACCTTTCAACTTCGACTTTGAGCAGCATGCACTCTCAGAGGAGCAGATGAAAGAGCTTATATACCGTGAAGCGCTTGCATTCAATCCAGAGTATCAGCAATAGCTAGCTTGAATGGGATCAGGTTTGGTTTTGATCTGGACAACATTCTTAAAAAAAAGAGCAAAAAATTATTGTCTTTTGTGTATACTTGTGAGGGATGCTTGAAGGTCTTGTAAGCTTTTTTTTCTCTCTTTTCGTCTTCTACGTATTGTAATTTGTCCTCGTTTCTTGTTGCCATTATTAAGACATAATACCACCACCGCTAAGAACCTCTTTCAATGATGTTTATAGTCCTAATGTTGAACTCATAATAGGCTGATAGGTTTTAGTTAATGCCAAAATGTTTTGATGAACAAAACGATCTGTGGATGAATGTGTTGCAGATGGTTGATTCAAAACATTTCACATTTAGAAGGAATATACGTGACTGTTGACTGTGTAGCATATGATATTGTTTTAAAATTGAACTGCAGAATGATGTGTAGAATCATTTCCAACTAATAAAACAATTATTATCTTTGTGTTATCAGATTGTTGCAATCAGAGACATAATACCACCACCGCTAAGAACCTCTTTCAATGATGTTTATAGTCCTAATGTTGAACTCATAATAGGCTGATAGGTTTTAGTTAATGCCAAAATGTTTTGATGAACAAAACGATCTGTGGATGAATGTGTTGCAGATGGTTGATTCAAAAACATTTCACATTTAGAAGGAATATACATGACTGTTGACTGTGTAGCATATGATATTGTTTTAAAATTGAACTGCAGAATGATGTGTAGAATCATTTCCAACTAATAAAACAATTATTATCTTTGTGTTATCAGATTGTTGCAATCAGAGACATAATACCACCACCGCTAAGAACCTCTTTCAATGATGTTTATAGTCCTAATGCAGAGCTCATAATAGGCTGATAGGTTTTAGTTAATGCCAAAATGTTTTGATGAACAAAACGATCTGTGGATGAATGTGTTGCAGATGGTTGATTCAAAACATTTCACATTTAGAAGGAATATACATGACTGTTGACTGTGTAGCATATGCTATTGTTTTGAATGATGTGTAGAATCATTTCCAACTAATAAAACAATTATTATCTTTGTGTTATCAGATTGTTGCAATCAGAGACATAATACCACCACCGCTAAGAACCTCTTTCAATGATGTTTACATAGCTTATGAGCTAATGGACACTGATCTCCATCAGATCATAAGGTCTAACCAAGGTTTATCCGAAGAGCATTGCCAGGTTTTTCTTTGAGTTCTTGAGATTGTGCTTTTCACCTATAAGCCAGACTTGTTAGCTGGAGAAGCTCATTTATCTTTCTTCTTGTGTGCAGTACTTTCTATACCAGATCCTCCGTGGATTGAAATACATCCACTCCGCAAATGTGCTTCACCGTGATTTGAAACCTAGCAACCTCCTCCTAAGCGCCAACTGCGACTTAAAATCTGCGATTCGGGTTAGCTAGAGTCAATTCGAGAGTGACTTCATGACTGAGTACGTTGTCACGAGGTGGTACCGTGCACCAGAGCTGCTTTTGAACTCTTCTGATTACACTGCGGCCATAGATGTTTGGTCTGTTGGTTGTATTTTCATGGAGTTAATGGACCGTAGCCACTCTTTCCCGCCGTGATCATGTTCATCAGCTTCGCTTGCTCATGGAGGTATATAGTAACCTTTGAAGCTCTATTTGATGCTGTAAAGAAACATGTTTTGAGACAGTTAATTATTTATTTCAGCTCATAGGAACACCATCAGAAGAAGAGGTTGAGTTCTTGAACGAAAATGCAAAGCGCTACATAAGGCAACTTCCACCGTATCCTCGCCAATCCATCACTGATAAGTTCCCAACGGTGCATCCTTTAGCGACAGATCTTATCGAAGATGCTAACATTTGATCCTCGACGGAGAATCACAGGTCAGTCCCCACTCTATAATACCATTTAACTTGCAAAAACAGGAGGAATAAGGGGTTATTAACTCTCGAATAAGTTAGCCCTCACAGTTTCTTGATTCTTGATTGCAGTTTTAGACGCGCTGGCACATCCATACCTGAATTCTCTACACGACATTAGCGATGAGCCAGAGTGCACGATACCTTTCAACTTCGACTTTGAGCAGCATGCACTCTCAGAGGAGCAGATGAAAGAGCTTATATACCGTGAAGCGCTTGCATTCAATCCAGAGTATCAGCAATAGCTAGCTTGAATGGGATCAGGTTTGGTTTTGATCTGGACAACATTCTTAAAAAAAAGAGCAAAAAATTATTGTCTTTTGTGTATACTTGTGAGGGATGCTTGAAGGTCTTGTAAGCTTTTTTTTTTTCTCTCTCTTTTCGTCTTCTACGTATTGTAATTTGTCCTCGTTTCTTGTTGCCATTATTAAGACTTAAATTAAGATAATTCAGAAATAGTTTTCGTTTATTAGATGTTCTTTTCCAGCATAAAAGAAAAAAATATGGTTTGTAAAACGTAAGGAATATGAGATTACTGTGGATTTTGAATCCCAAAAAGATCAAAATAGAACACTTGAAATTGCAGAGAAGAGATGATGAAGCACCTCTTGACCTCATCTTTACTTTGGCTGGAGTGTCTGCCTCTATATTTGTTTTTCTTCTCCCTTTTTGATCCTTTTAGAACCTGACCTTCATCTCCTAGATTCATCTTCGTTGCCGCCACTTGATGGTTGAGACGATGAGCTTGAGTCAGATGATCGCCTTCTGAAATGCTGCAAATCAGGGACACGCAATGTTAAGAAGCTAAGCAACAGGCCAGAAAAATAAAAAACATTACAGAAGATAAATCAAAACTAGATGTAGTTATAAATTTTTCTTATAATCTTTGTCCTATCGATCTGTCATAGGACACATTAAAGAAGCAAGTCGCAAGTTACGTATTATACTAAAGTCCATCTGCTTATGATATGTCGTTACTGCTTCCCTTGGAGAGCTTCAGTGCCCTTTTGAGGATCAAGCTGAGGTCTATGCTCTCTAACATCAACTTATCAGTATCTGCTTCAAGTTCCCCCCTTTCTCAATTCTTCGTCCAAAAGAGGGCCACGTGAAGTATATTAAGTGAGAAACAGCTCTTATCTGGTCATAACACACAACGTAAAGAATCTGTTGAGGATAAGAACCCTATACCGTAGATATCAAATGATCATTTAAAAATCAGCTTTACAAGGCGTTAATTAATATCCTAACCGCTTTAGCATTTTAGCAGCATTGATTGCTTACTCTCGTGTGTAGTAGTCTTAAGACTAGCCAAGCGAGCAGCATGCCACTCTGGTGTATGATATGAACCTTCCACCTACGACTAGCCAGATCATATTAATAACCTCCTTTTACTTTTTTATTTCTTGTAGTTTCAAGATTCAAGATGTTAATACTTTATACTTATTTTGTTTTCCTCCAACATTTATATGTTATAAATCATAGTTTTTTCTCTCCAAAGTTTTATTTTAGAAGATTGAAAACACACTTTTGAAATGATGCCAACAATAAAATCACATTTGGAATCAGCAATAAATAATGATAGAGATCATTCATAGTCCATTTGTACAGTTTGGTTGTATGATTTGGTGCATCATAGCTGAAAGAGTAACATCTTGATTAAATAGCTTTGTGTAGTGTGGGGGTTTTTGTCCTTGATATACCAGAACAGGCGATAGCCGGTGAAGAAGAGAACGAACAAATCGTGAAGAAGACTGACGCGTGTCGATTAAAAAACCAAAGTAGCTGACTCAGTCGACCTCCTGGATTCACGTGAATCACGTGTTTACGGTCAAACCTTCGTCGTCTTCCTCTGTAAAGCTCTCTATGTACTATTCAGTTCGTTCTACGTCGTCGCTTTTGGTTCTCTTGGCCAAGTAGTGGAATGGTGGTTGTATAAACTGTTATGTATAAACGGTTAATAGAGTATAAATAAGAGGTTTAGGTTAAATATAGTGAAACTTTATTAACATGACTACAATAATGGTCCACCCATAAATAATCAACAAAGCAATACAATAGAAACAACCCAAGTTTAGCTGATGATTACTAATTAGTAACAAGATTCAAGTTCTTATTTTTAGAAATAGATGTATTCTAATAGTTCATGGAAACATATTAACTCTATATAAGCATATACAGTAGATCAACACTTCTCATCGTGTCTTATTCATTAGTAACACAAAATCCTTACTTTTATATACCCTAAACAAAATAAGAAGATGACTTGCATTGCTTCTACGTTTAAGGCTTTGTGTTTTTCTTTCATGTTCGTCGCCGCCGTAGCAAGTCGTCCGACCAACAGGCCAAAGGTTTTTAACGTCCAACGTTATGGTGCCAAAGCTGACGGAAAAACTGATAACGCCAAGGTATATATACATCATAACCAATATAGAAACACTCAAAAATAAACATTTCACCAACTTTTTTTGTTTAACTTGTTCAAAATTAGGCGTTCGCAAGCATATGGAACAGCGCATGCACAAGGAAAGGTGGTAATAGTAAAATCTACGTGCCCAAAGGAACATTTTATCTCAGTGGTGTAGAGTTCGTAGGGCCATGCGCGAATCAGATTGAATTCGTTAACGATGGAACCTTGTTGGCTCCTGCAAACCCTAGGGACATTAAGCAGGACATATGGATCAAGTTCAGGTACATTAACAATCTTATTATCTCCGGTGCCGGTACACTCGACGGCCAAGGGGAAGAGTCTTGGCCACTAAATGACTGCCACAAAAATCCCAATTGTCCTAAGCTAGCTATGGTACCACTTCTTAATCCTTTTACATATTGCTTTATTATATGATTTTACAATGAAAATTATGTAATTCAGTTATTTTCTATTACACGGTGAATTTGTAGATTTAATTATTTAGATACAAAACGTTATGAAAACGAATATCATTTTGAAGAAGGTAATATCCACATAGCTACATTTTAGAGCTTGCCCATTTGTAAAGTATTTCGATATGGTGTCTGTCTCCACTAAAAATCTTTTTTTAAGTTATTGATTATGTTACAATATTTATAGAGAGTTGCAGTACCTAAAACCCAGTAGAGTATCTACTAAAATATCGTAGAAGCTAAGTTCGTATTTGAAAAACTATTGTTTCACTTTTCTATTTTTATTTCTTTTGTTTTAATTTTTAGATACCCAAAGAGTGCTTTTGATTCAGGTCACTTAATGTCTTACTAAACTTAATTATTCTCTAATTATTCTCACAGACCATGGGATTTGCATTCGTGAACAACTCAAGAATCAATGGGATAACATCACTCAACAGCAAAATGGGGCACTTCAACTTCTTCTCTGTCCATCACTTCAACATCACCAACGTCACAATAACAGCTCCCGGCGATAGCCCCAACACCGACGGGTTAAAGTTTGGGTTCTGTAGCAACATTAACATCTCCAACACACATTGGTACGGGAGACGACTGTATCGCCATCCTTTCTGGAACCACCAACATGGATATCTCTAACGTCACCTGTGGTCCCGGACATGGGATCAGTGTCGGAAGCTTAGGGAAAAACAAAGAAGAGAAGGACGTTAATGGCTTAACCGTAAGAGACATAGTCTTTAACGGCACTAGCGATGGTATTCGGATCAAAACTTGGGAATCTTCAGCTTCGAAGATATTGGTTTCTAACTTCGTGTACGAGAATATTCAGATGATTAACGTTGGAAACCCGATCATCATCGATCAGAAGTATTGTCCTTATCCACCGTGTGAAAAGAAGGTTAACTTTCTACGCTAGAAACAAACCTATATAATTCTTTTCTCTTCTTATTACAAAAAAAAGTTGTGTTTCATTATTCTTTCAGGGAGAGTCCCACGTACAGATCCAAGACCTTACGTTAAAGAACATATATGGAACTTCGAAGAACAAAGTGGCGGTGAATCTACAATGTAGCAAGAGCTTTCCGTGCAAGAAGGTTGAGCTAATTGACATTAACCTAGAGCATAAGGGAGTCGAGGGTGGTCCTTCCACTGCCGTATGTGAGAATGTTCACGGTTCTGCACTTGGCAAGATGGTTCCTCAGCATTGTCTGAATTGATTTGACGACCCATAGGAGCAATGACCGTGCGTTGTACTACTTTATATTTTCTGTGTTTTTGTATCATTTATAATCTCTGTGTCTTTGCTTCTTCTCTTTCTCTTTCTGCTAGATTATGAAAGTTTTGATTGGTGCAAAATAAAAAGTGAATACACTTTTCTGCGCTATGAACTCTGAAACGAATGAAAGCGTTGCTATTAAGAAAATCGCAAACGCTTTCGATAATAAGATTGATGCAAAGGGAGGACTCTCCGTGAGATCAAGCTCCTTCGCCACATGGGTCATGAGAATGTCAGTTATTTTTCTTCTAATTCATAACTAAGAATCATCTGTTTATAGTCCTAATGTTGAACTCATAATAGGCTGATAGATTTTAGTTAATTCCAAATTGTTTGGATGAACTGTTCTATTTTGATTCTTATTATTATATATGTTTTAATTAGACTTGTGAATGAATGTGCTGCAGCTGCGTGATTCAATGACTGCTGAGTTTTACTCGGTTTGATTAGGATGGCTTAATGCTAAGTTAGTAGTATGGTACTTTCAACTAATAAAAGGATTATTATTTTGTTAACAAGATTGTTGCAATTAGAGACATAATACCCCACTAAGAAACGCTTTCAATGATGTTTATAGTCCTAATGCAGAGCTCATAATAGGCTGATAGGTTTTAGTTAATGCCAAAATGTTTTGATGAACAAAACGATCTGTGGATGAATGTGTTGCAGATGGTTGATTCAAAAACATTTCACATTTAGAAGGAATATACATGACTGTTGACTGTGTAGCATATGATATTGTTTTAAAATTGAACTGCAGAATGATGTGTAGAATACTAGAATCATTTCCAACTAATAAAACAATTACGATATGTGTGTTATCAGATTGTTGAAATCAGAGACATAATGCCACCTCCGCTAAGAACCGCTTTCAATGATGTTTACATCGCTTATGAGCTAATGGACACTGATCTCCATCAGATCATACGGTTAACCAAGGCTTATCCGAAGAGCTTTGCCAGATCTTATCGAGAAGATGCTAACGTTTGAAGGCGTTAATGTCCTTACCACTTTAGCAGTTGAGCATCAATGATTGCTTAGTCTTACATGAAGAAAAACACGAAAATACCATCTTTACTTATTCTTCTCAAGTAGTTGTGCATGTGTCTTGAGACTAGCCAAGCAAGCAGCATGCCACTCTGATGTATGATATGAACCTTCCACCTACGACTAGCCAGATCATATTAATAACCTCCTTTTACTTTTTATTTCTTGTAGTTTCAAGATTCAAGATGTTAATACTTTATATTATTTCGTTGTCCACCTACAATTTTAAGTTATAAATCATAGTTTTTCTCTCCAAAGTTTTATTTAAGAATACTGAAAACACACTTTTGAAATGATGCCGAAGTAAAATCACATTTGGAATCAACAATAAACAATGATAGAGATCATTCATATTCCATTAGTACAGTCTGGTTGTATGATTTGGTGCATCATAGCTGAAAGAGTAACATCTTGATTAAATAGCATTGTGTAGTGTGGGGTTTTGTCCTTGATATACCGAAACAGGCGATAGCCGGTGAAGAAGAACGAACAAATCGTGAAGAAGACTGACACGTGTCGATTAGAAACCAAAGTAGCTGACTCAGCCGATCTCCTGGATTTTGCGTGAATCACGTGTTTACGGTCAAACCTTCGTCGTCTTCCTCTGTAAAGCTCTCTATGTACTATTCAGTTCGTTCTACGTCGTCGCTTTTGGTTCTCTTGGCCAAGTAGTGGAATGGTGGTTGTATAAACTGTTATGTATAAACGGTTAATAGAGTATAAATAAGAGGTTTAGGTTAAATATAGTGAAACTTTATTAACATGACTACAATAATGGTCCACCCATAAATAAACAAAGACCTGTCATAAGAGGTAATTTTCAGAACAACTAGTAAAACAAGGACATGTTGTTCTTTTACTATCACATTATTTTCATGTTTATTTTATACGGACCAGGTTGTTGTTCTGTTATAGTATATTCGATCAAAGCTTTTTGTGGACGTACTGGTTTAGACAATTTGTAAAATGAGAAGTTTGGATAATTCTATAAGTTTAGTACAGCCGACCAAATAAATCCATTGGCCATTTTACATTATCTCAAATGTGTAACGGTTGTGTGACCTTGAATTGCGTTGAATACATTTTAGAGGAATAGTTAACTTACGTCGAAGTGAGATGCAGTGTAATGTCGTGTTGTTTGATTACAAGTTTGTTACATAATTAGACTTCACTTAATACTGTCAACTGAAAAACATCTTGATGCAAAGTACTAACATGTCATACATCATTTGACAAAAGAAATGTTTCTATGTGTCTTTATATACTCTATCTGTACCATTTTAACTGGTTTTTAAAGATTTCTATTTTGTTTCAAAATAAATGACGTTCTTATTTTTCTAAACAAAATTTAATGTCACTTAAAATTTGTAATCAATTACAAAATACTATATTTTTTTCTTATTAGTTGATCTAATTTTATTTAATGCTATTTTTCTATTACCATGATAAATTATATAAAATTTTGTATTTTCTTAATCTTTGTGAAAAATTTTTAAAATCCACTTAAAATGGTAGAGAGACGGAGTAAATGAAACGTAAAGGTATAATAACATTTAGATTGGTTCCAGTTTTTATAAGTTGGTAAGGTCAGATTTGATTTTCGTATTTATTATGCTTTTAAATACTCCCTCTGTCCCACTTTAAGTGGTGTTTTAGGTTTTTGCACAAATATTAAGAAAATACAAATTTTTATGTATTAGTATTAAATTAAACTAATTTAACCAATAAAAAAAGATGTAGTATTTTGTAGTTGGTCAAAATTTTCAAACAACAATAAATTGTATCTAGGATAAAGAGAACATCACTTAAAATGGGGAAAGAAAACCCAAAACCCATTTAAAGTGGGACAGGAGAATCTTGTTTCTGAGCATAAATGTTTTTATTTATTTTAATAGTTTTACGTTAAAGTTTGAGATGTCAGGAATTAATTAGTTTGAGTTTTGTTTCATGACTTATCGGTTAGTTTCACAAACTTACATGGATTAATATGTTACAAGTAGATTAAAGAGATAGGTTCAATGACTTAAATTATAAATAAATATTGAAATATTTTCAAAAAGATTCTAGGAATGATTGGTTTGAAATCTATCTTCGGTTATTTAACCTTAAAGATGAAAATAAATATTTTGCTCATAATGCATGTACACCTGAATGTTGAAAGAGAAGGAAAAATTGGTGAACAAATTTTTTGTGAGATAGAAATGATGAAAACAATCTCTAAAAAGAGGAAGTTGAAGAAATATACATAACAAAAAAACAGCTTTGCAAATTAGAAGGAATGCAAATGGTAAATATAAAAAAGATGGTGTTCAAGAAAAATATACTTTCTTTCAAGATTGTTTACTAATATAGTTTCAGATTATAGAATATATAGAATAAAATTTACACTATCATATGGTAAGAAAAAATAATAATACATACTCTTTTAGTTTCAGAATATTTGTCGTTGTAGGGTAAAATTTTTATTTCAAAATAAGTTAATCGTTTTATAATGTCAATGTAAAATTTATTGATTTTATATTTTAATCTATTTTTCAATAAATATGGTTAGGTATTGGTAATGATGTTTTAATTTAGTAAATATATAAAATTAAATGTTTTTAATCTTTGTGAAAAATTTTAAAATCCACTTAAAATGGTAGAGAGACGGAGTAAATGAAACGTAAAGGTATAATAACATTTAGATTGGTTCCAGTTTTTTATAAATAGGTAAGGTCAAGGGTTTGATTTTCGTATTTATTATGCTTTTAAATACTCCCTCTGTCCCACTTTAAGTGGTGTTTTAGGTTTTTGCACAAATATTAAGAAAATACAAATTTTTATGTATTAGTATTAAATTAAACTAATTTAACCAATAAAAAAAGATGTAGTATTTTGTAGTTGGTCAAAATTTTCAAACAACAATAAATTGTATCTAGGATAAAGAGAACATCACTTAAAATGAGACAAAAGAAAAACCCTAAAAACCCATTTAAAGTGGGACAGAGGGAGTACTGTTTACTGAGCATAAATGTTTTTTTATTTATTTTAATAGTTTTACGTTAAAGTTTGAGATGTCAGGAATTAATTAGTTTGAGTTTTGCTTCATGATATTTATCGGTTACTTAATTTCTGCACACTTACATCATATTAATACATCACAAGTTGAAGTTGATTAAAGAGATAGGTTCAATTATCTAATTCTAAACTAATAAAGTAGGCTTTTTTATCTTCTTGTGGGGAAAAATGCCATGTGGTATTTTCTTTTTAATAATTAAAATATTTTTTTCAATTTAAATTTAATGAATTTTGGTATTAATTGTGAAATAAATTGGGGGTTTTAAACTTTTATTTATACATGTTCAAACGTTTATAAGAGTATTTTGAATCTGACCCGAACCCGTAGTTGAACCGATAAATCCGGTGATCCAATATAAATCGGATTTGGGTTTTCATAAAACACACAAAAACTCACTAAAACCCGATACATGTTAAAGACTGGTTGAACCAATAGATAATTTTTATTTTTACTATTTTTAGTTCAAGTTATGTTTTAAAATTATTTTTATATTCTAAATTTCTAATTGAAAATTTAAAATTTTCAGTTCTATTGCCGTCTTCCTCTTCTTACACTATAATTTACGTTTGCAAGAAAGGTGAGTCATGATTATCCTTGACCCGCACGTCCGTAAAACAGACTAAAGCACGATGAGGCTTATTATTCATCTACAGTACAATTTACGTTTGCAAGAAAGGTGAGTAAATTATTATTATTTTTTATTTAACTTAGTTTATAACAAATCATTACATTTTTAATTTACAGATCAAAAGAATAAAATCATATGATTGAATTACAAAACGAGTTTTGGATTGTTGAAGAAGAAAACCCGACGAGCTTGATTATAATAAATTAGAGAATGCTCTTGTGAAGAATATCCCAAAGATGATGAAGTGACAAATTTAGAAAATTTTGTTGGTAAGTTCTAAAATTTAGAAAACCAAAATTAATTGATGTGATCGGTGTTAGTTTATTTTTGTTATTGACAATTTATTACAATGATGTTTTAATTTTGGTTTATTTTGGATTGGAAGTTTAATTTTATGTATTGATTTTTTAGATGTCATAACTCTTATGTTACAATTTTTAAAATAGTCTAAACTATTTCTTAATATTTTGTATGTACACTTAAAATACTTAACTTTAGTTTTTATATATATTTGTTTTCATAGCTAATATATTATTATATAATAAAACTAATTCATTTATTAATCCATGATTCATCCGCTGCTGATCCAATGATCCGTAAATCATCGATTCAGTGTCCGGTCGGGTTTCAAAACACTGGTTTATAGGATTTCTTTGTATTTTATGTTGACGATGGAGAATATAGCCTCTACAATTATCCTTCTTTAACTAATCGATGTAATCGTTCATATAATCAATCCAAATCTCACTCATCCCACTATCTCCTATTGAATGTTTCTTTAGTTCCTGCTTTCTCGTTTCATTGTATATGTATAGGCGGTGTGAGAGTTCGGACGATAATTCATTTACTTTTCCCAATTCAATCATTGTCGAATTCTCGGTTTCATTGTATATGTATAGACGGTGTGAGAGTTCGGACGATAATTCATTTACTTTTCCCAATTCAATCATTGTCGAATTCTCGGTTTCATTGTATATGTATAGGCGGTGTGAGAGTTGGACGATAATTCATTTACTTTTCCCAATTCAATCATTGTCGAATTCTCGGTTTCATTGTATATGTATAGACGGTGTGAGAGTTCTGGACGATAATTCATTTACTTTTCCCAATTCAATCATTGTCGAATTCTCGGTTTCATTGTATATGTATAGACGGTGTGAGAGTTCGACGATAATTCATTTACTTTTCCCAATTCAATCATTGTCGAATTCTCGGTTTCATTGTATATGTATAGACGGTGTGAGAGTTCTGGACGATAATTCATTTACTTTTCCCAATTCAATCATTGTCGAATTCTCGGTTTCATTGTATATGTATAGGCGGTGTGAGAGTTCGACGATAATTCATTTACTTTTCCCAATTCAATCATTGTCGAATTCTCGGTTTCATTGTATATGTATAGACGGTGTGAGAGTTCTGGACGATAATTCATTTACTTTTCCCAATTCAATCATTGTCGAATTCTCGGTTTCATTGTATATGTATAGACGGTGTGAGAGTTGGACGATAATTCATTTACTTTTCCCAATTCAATCATTGTCGAATTCTCGGTTTCATTGTATATGTATAGGCGGTGTGAGAGTTCGACGATAATTCATTTACTTTTCCCAATTCAATCATTGTCGAATTCTCGGTTTCATTGTATATGTATAGACGGTGTGAGAGTTGGACGATAATTCATTTACTTTTCCCAATTCAATCATTGTCGAATTCTCGGTTTCATTGTATATGTATAGACGGTGTGAGAGTTGGACGATAATTCATTTACTTTTCCCAATTCAATCATTGTCGAATTCTCGGTTTCATTGTATATGTATAGACGGTGTGAGAGTTGGACGATAATTCATTTACTTTTCCCAATTCAATCATTGTCGAATTCTCGGTTTCATTGTATATGTATAGACGGTGTGAGAGTTGGACGATAATTCATTTACTTTTCCCAATTCAATCATTGTCGAATTCTCGGTTTCATTGTATATGTATAGACGGTGTGAGAGTTGGACGATAATTCATTTACTTTTCCCAATTCAATCATTGTCGAATTCTCGGTTTCATTGTATATGTATAGACGGTGTGAGAGTTGGACGATAATTCATTTACTTTTCCCAATTCAATCATTGTCGAATTCTCGGTTTCATTGTATATGTATAGACGGTGTGAGAGTTCTGGACGATAATTCATTTACTTTTCCCAATTCAATCATTGTCGAATTCTCGGTTTCATTGTATATGTATAGACGGTGTGAGAGTTCTGGACGATAATTCATTTACTTTTCCCAATTCAATCATTGTCGAATTCTCGGTTTCATTGTATATGTATAGGCGGTGTGAGAGTTCGACGATAATTCATTTACTTTTCCCAATTCAATCATTGTCGAATTCTCGGTTTCATAGCTCGGAGTTGAAGACAAACTGTAAAGATATTCGACTAGGCTACAACAATTTTGGCAAGCTGAAATGTTAAGAAAGGTGAGATATTGGGATTGATATGTTGTTGATTAATGGGAAGGTACACGGTTTCTTATTTCAGTTTACCGTTAATGATTGCTTACTTTTAAAGTAGTTTGCATCATTTCCTTTCTCAGTGCTGTTTTTTACATGCGTTAATCAACTTTCTCAGATTTAACACCTTCAAACATTTCTTGAAAGAAAACTCAGTCTATGACATGAGTATTTTAGATTCCAACTAAATTTAATTTTTTTACGCCTATCGATTTTTATTCTATTTTCTATTAATCGATTAGTAACAACTAATTATGCTATTCTACTTTGAACTAAATAACTTCAAAAAAATAATATACTACGGTTGCAAGTCACTATCAAAAGATCGAGAAAATATCATTTTTACATATTTTCATTTTACATATTTTCATTTTACATATTTTTAACATATTTTCTTTACTAAGACTATATAATAAATTATAAATTTGAGTAAGAATACAACATACGAATCCGGCGCGTAGCGCCGGAATATCACTAGTTATAAATAAAGTTTGAGAAAGCTTTTTCAAAAAGATTCTAGGAATGATTAGTATGAAATATATCTTCAGTTATTTATCATTAAAGATGAAACTAAATAGTTAGCTCATAATGTATGTACACCTGAATGTTGAAAGAGAAGGAAAAAATTGGTGAGCTAATGTCTTTGTGAAATAGAGGAAATTGATGAAAAGAATTTCTAAAAAGAGAAAGTTGAAGAAATAGCAAAAACAGCTTTGTAAATTACAAGGATAAATGCAAATGGTAAATATAAAATAAGATGATGTTCAAGAAAACTATATAAAATAAGAGTTTAGCCTCTTTATTTTCTTTCGAGATTGTTTTACTAATGTAATTTCAGATTGTAGAAGATATATAAAGTAAAATTTATGTTATCTTTCGTATTATATGGTAAGAAATAAAATAATTCTAATATATACTTGCATAGATAGCATTTTACCATGCAAACTTTTTACTACTGTTGAAACCACCGAAATTTGTTTGTCTTTGATTCAATAAATTCGGTTTATTTATTACGGATTCAGTGTGGTTGTATAGGACGAAAATGTTGACTTTGCTATTTAGTAGTCTCGAAAATTTGCATGAGCCATTTTACTATTTCCATCATTTCGCTATGACAAGTAAATTCAAGTACATATCAAGAAGTAGAAACCATAATTGTTTAACTAGCTGTCGTAGTGAACAAGTTACAAACAAAATTTTTACTAAATCTTACTGTTAGTAGTAGCTAGAAGGTGATAATTAACAGCAAAAAAGGTCCTAATTACGTCTTTTTCATCAAAAGAATCATTTGACTTGATCGTTAAAAGTCTGATTAAAATTCATTTGTTTCTAATAATTAGAGAAATCTCGTTGGGATAGATGTACATTATTACAGCAATCATTATTAGCTAAAAGTCGATCTATCTGCTAACAAATGGTCCAACCAAACATCATCTGTTGGGATTGCGAAATCCCGTGTCCAACTCTTTATTATTCCAATAGTACGATATTGTCCACTTTGGGTCTTAGAGGCTGGCGCGTGGATTTCTTTTGGTTTCCTTCCCAAAAGCCTCATACTATTAGAGTTGGACATCTTTATATATTAGACACTCCTTGTCAATTCTCCAATGCGACTTGGATTGACATCTCTCATTCTCCCCTCAATTCAAGGACCACACACCTTGTGTCATTTCCTCCACGAATCAAGATCCATCTTGTACCGCTAATCGCAGGTTACTTTGAGGTGCTTTGAGGATGATCCCTTTCCACATAGAATTCCCGGATCTTCGACTTAGTTTACGCCACGGACCTCCTCTTCCACTGAAGGGTCCCATTCCTACTCGAAGGGTATTTTGGTCTTCTTGCGGATCTTCGTCGAACCGCTCGATACCAATTGTTGGGATTGCGAAATCCGTGTCCAACTCTATATTCTTCCATTAGTATGATATTGTCCACTTTGGGTCTTGTGAGACCGCCCGCGATGGATTTACTTTTGGTTTCCTTCCCAAAAGCCTCATACTATTAGAGTTGGACATCTCTTTATATATTAGACACTTCTTGTCAATTCTCCAATGTGGGACTTGGATTGACATCTCATTCTCCCTCATTCAAGGACCACACACCTTGTGTCATTTCTCCACGAATCAAGATCCATCTTGCACCGTTAATCGCAGGTTACTTTGAGGTGCTTTGAGGATGATCCCTTTCCACATGGAATTCCCGGATCTTCGACTTAGTTTACGCCACGGACCTCCTCTTCCATCTTGAAGGGTCCGTTCTACTCGAAGGGTATTTTGGTCTTCTTGCGGATCTTCGTCGGCAGCTCGATACCATTGTTGGGATTGCGAAATCCGTGTCCAACTCTATATTCTTCCATTAGTATGATATTATTAACTTTGGGTCTAGAGAGGCGCATGGATTTACTTTTGGTTTCGCCGAAGCGCCATCTTATTAGAGTTGGACGTCTCTTTATATATTAGACACTCCTTGTCAATTCTCCAATGTGGGACTTGGATTGACATCTCTCATTCTCCCTCTGGCCAGGACCACACTCATCTCATCGTGTGTTTTCTTCCTTTGAGAATGTATCTCACATTCTCGTTCCTTTGAAATGTTTCTCCCACAACATCATCACGGGTTTCATTATCTTCGGCGTTTACGCCACGGACCTCCTCTTCCACGAAGGGTCCCATTCTACTCGAAGGGTATTTTGGTCTTCTTGCAAATTTCGTCAACACGGAGCTCGATACCAATTGTTGGGATTGCGAAATCCGTGTCCAACTCTTTATTATTCCATAGATGCGATATTGTCCACTTTGGTAAAGGGCGCGTATGGATTTCTTTTGGTTTCCTTCCCAAAAGCCATACTATTAGAGTTGACATCTTTATATATTGCACACACTTTGCCTAATTCTCCAATGCGACTTGGATTGACATCTCTCATCATCTCATTTAATTTGAGTTCTGAACAAAATTTATTACTCAAATTTTACAGAATTTTATTTTAAAAGCATTTGGATATGAATAAAGGAACGTGGAAATAAATAAGGGGAAATAACACACGAGCTACCATTTCGCAATCAAATCTAATACGAACACCTAAACTTATTTAAGGAATTGTGACACCTACTTAATGTTCCCACCATTTTCTCTCTCTAAAACGACTCTTGCGTAAAGACCAAACCTCTCTCTCTCTTCATCGACCAGACCAAAAGCTTTCTTCACTGTCAGTTTTTTTTTTTAAATGCCACAACAAACATCAAGCCCCTAGAAAGAAGAACCAACAGTTTAACAAAATGTCTAAAACACCCTTCTTACACCTCCGTTTTGCTGTGATCGTTTTCTTCTTCTTCTTCTCATCCTCCTCTGCCGATCATCATCTCCGCTCCCGCCACTTACTCCATCAACCCTTTAACCCCATCATCACCTCCCCTCCACCACCGTCCTCTTCCGAACCTCCGTCAACTTCCCAAGACAAACACCACCACCACAAGAAACAACATCCAGCGGCGCCTCCACCGCAGGATAAACACCTCTTCTCCTCCGTCACAAGCCCTCCACTTCCTCCTCCCACGCCGCACTCGAACCCTTTTTTCCCCTCCAACGCCGTTCATCCCTCGCCACCTCCACCTCCTCCACCAGCCTCAATCCCTACTTTTCCCGCCAACATCTCTTCTCTCTTCTTCCCACCTCACAACCCATCCAAGCCACGCAACAACCGCCACATCGCTAAACTCGTCTCGATAACCGTCTCCGTAGTCTCCGCCGCGGTCCTCCTCTCTCTACTCGTCGTGCTCATCATCTTCCTCCGCCGCACCCGCCGCCGCCTCCGTCTCCCCGCGTACAACACCAAGTCCACGAGATCAGACTCTCTCCAGCTCTTCAACGCCTCTCCTTCCGACGGCGCTCGGAAACACAAACAACAACCACCACACAAGCACACTTCCTCCAACACTTCCTCTGACTTTCTCTACTTAGGGACTTTGGTTAACTCCCGAAGCGAAGGTTTTGCTCCGCAGAAGTCTCCAACCTCCGTCTCCCGCAACGTCGCCGGCGTCTTGGAGTTACCAGGTCCAGCTTCTTCCTCTTCCTCTTCTTCTTACTCGCGTAACCATAATAAGCCAGGCTCCCCGGAGCTCCGTCCTCTTCCTCCTCTACCAAAGCTTCCTGCTTTCTCTCCCGTTTACCTAAGCCCTGAACAGTTATTCCCTAACAGACAAGACTTTGACGCAGACGACGACGAGTTTTTTTCTCCGAGGGGATCTTCCGGTCGTAAACAGAGCCCACCACCTGTCGTGGAACATTCTGGTGTCGTTCAGAGTGGTAACAGGAGTGTCAACGGCTCTAACTCGTGTTCTCCGACGTCGTTTGATGATTCTCCGGCGACAAGTTTGAAACCTAAGTCGCTTAGTCCTCCTCTGTCTCTGCACAGTCAAAACAGCTCAAACGACAGCGTTTTGGATCAACCTGGTCCGGCTAGACCACCACCTCCACCTCCTCCACCTCCGCCGCAGTTTAATGAGATTCCGGCCACCACGTCGCTCTCGCCTCCTTCTGATGCGGAGATATTGAAACCGAAGTTGAAGCCTTTACATTGGGACAAAGTTAGAGCAAGCTCAAGCCGTGTTATGGTGTGGGACCAAATCAAATCAAACTCTTTTCAGTAAGTTAAATTTGAAATCTTAATATCATCAAACAGTTCGTTTCCATTTCTCTGCTGCATACGTGAACTATAAGATATGATTCTTTGGTCTTTTGCAGAGTGAATGAAGAGATGATAGAGACGTTGTTCAGAGCGAATGATCCAAGTTCAAGAACAAGAGATGTCGAAAACGCAGGTTTAGTTCAATCTACGGGTCAAGAGAATCAGTTTCTTGATCCAAGAAAGTCACACAACATTGAGATTTTGCTTAGAGCTCTTAATGTAACTGCTGATGAAGTATGTGAAGCCCTTGTGGAAGGTGAGTTATTACACAATCTTATTACATATGCACTAGACCGGTTTAGTTATTCTTGTCAAAACGTTTTTCTTGGTGATGAATCAGGCAACTCGGATACGCTTGGACCAGAGCTACTCGAGTGTCTGCTTAAGATGGCACCTACAAAAGAAGAAGAGGACAAGCTTAAGGAGCTTAAAGAGGATGATGAATCTACATCCAAGATTGGACCTGCAGAGAAGTTCCTCAAAGCATTGCTAAACATTCCTTTGGCCTTCAAGAGGATTGATGCAATGCTTTACATAGTCAACTTCGATTCAGAAACAGAGTACCTTAAAAGATCCTTCCACACGCTCGAGGTAAAAACTCTACTATTTCATTTTGCTAATTAAGAAAAAAAACAGAACATTCATATGCATTTTGATCAAACTTTCAGGTTGCTTGTAGTGAGTTAAAGAACACTAGGATGTTCTTGAAGCTTCTAGAAGCGGTTCTCAAGACCGGTAACCGGATGAATATAGGGACTAATAGAGGTGATGCACATGCTTTCAAGCTTGACACACTCTTGAAACTGGTGGATATCAAAGGCGCTGATGGCAAAACCACCTTACTACACTTTGTGGTTCAAGAGATCATAAAATCAGAAGGAGCTAGAGTGTCTTCCACTCCCACCCAAAGCCCTATAGGAGATGATATAGCAGAGCAGTCAGCATTCCAAGACGACATAGAACTGAAGAAGCTTGGGTTGCAAGTAGTTTCGGGTCTCAGTTCTCAGTTGATAAACGTCAAGAAAGCAGCTGCGATGGATTCAAGCTCCCTTAGCAAGGAGACAGCTGAGATAGCTAGCGGAATAACAAAAGTCAAGGAAGTGATCATGGAGCTAAAGCAAGAAACTGGTGTAGAGAGATTCTTGGAGTCAATGAACTCGTTTTTGGACAAAGGTGAGAAAGAGATCACAGAGATACAATCTCATGGAATCAATGTCATGAAGATGGTTAAAGAAGTAACAGAGTACTTCCATGGGAACTTAGAATCTCATCCTTTTCGCATTTTTACCGTGGTTAGAGACTTTCTGACGATTCTTGATCAAGTGTGTAAAGAAGTTGGTCGTGTAAACGAGAGGACAGTGTATGGATCACGACCTTCACCGTCGAGCCAGACCGTCACACCGCCGTTTCCGGTTGTTAACATTAACCACTCAGAGCTGAGTCACTCTGGTTCTCCTGATGATGACTCGTTCTAAGTGAGAACGATTGGTTAAGTATATTTTAAGTGTTTTGGTTTGATTTGATCCTTACTCGAGAACACATGTTTACATGTATTTATTATTTATGAACATATCTATATTGATAGGTGAGAATTAATATGAAATTTATTAGTTTTTGGAAGTATTTCTGTGCAAGTTGTTATCGAGCTCTCTGGACGTGCCACTCCTCTATTGAATTACGTCAAGTGGATATGTATTTATTGATTGAATCATTTCTTGCCAAGTGATTCGGTGGAGAAAGGTTAAGGAACGTGTTTATCAATGGTTAGACATTAAGTGTTCTTGGTAAAAAAAGAACAAAGTGGGAGGAGGTTCCTGAGTTTTGATGTGGTGTTGTTTGAATCTAGAGCGTGCTTTCAGTGGGATGAATTCATTACTGGAATGTAAAGTTGATGGATTTGGTTTTGGCTATAGAGAGTACGGCTAGGCACAGTTTTGACTGTGTTTTGTTTGCTTTAGAAGTGGCCAAGTTAGTTGGTGTGTTAAATAAACCAAGATTGGCTCTTAAATCTTTTTGGTGAGTGGAAGATGTCTTTGATTGTTCAAAAGCAAATAGAGGTGCGTCTTTGATAGCTAAGGTTGATGGGCGATTGTATCGTATGTTGCGCTTAGTCATCCACCATGGCTAAGTCAGATTTTTGGTAAATAAAAGTTACACTACCTCTTTGTAATGTTGAGCTCTTTATACCTCTAGAATAGCTTACAGTTGTTGGAAGTCTTTGTGTATTTTTCAAGACATTGATTGAGAAAAGACAATAGATTAAAGAGAATAATCAATCACCTTTTTATTGGCTCACACATGGACCTTGTGAATATAGGCATTTTTCAAAAGCCAAGATCAAACAGCTTTGCAAACTTCCTTTCCCCATCAAATTGAGAATCACCGTTCACAATTGAAATGATTGAGAAAAAAATAATTAGACTAAGGAGAATAATCACCTTTTAAAAGTCGTTTTGCTGGCTGAAACAAGGACCTTGTGAACAATTTGCAATTGCTTTGGAGATTCTATATATATACAAGGTTTTTTAAAAGTTATTTTGTTGGCTGACACAAGGACCTTGTGATCAAGGTGGAGTAAACTATACATATTATTTTTTTGTCCAAGGAGATTGTCTCTGCTTCACTTTATATTTTAGGTTTCTTCGGTCAAACAAAACTTAACAACAAATGGGCCAATATAAATATTAGTACATAGGCCTGAGTTTGTCCAGTTTCTTAAAACTTAATTGACAAAATAAAAGATGGCGGGAAAAATAGTTTTACTAGTGGGCCATGTGAGTCTGTTGCTGCTGCAATCCGTTTCCGAATTTATCATTGCCTATGAAATAGTCATTCACACCTCTCTCTCTCCCCTTATTACTCGAGGTAAAAGTGTTTTAGGACAAAGAGTTTGTGTAATTCGAGAGAGATCGTTGAGACTACGAGTGTGCTATTCTAAATGATCTATATAGTTTGATTTAGATCTAATCCGTTGTAGTAGTTTTGTTGGGTAGATTACTAGGTTTCGGGAGTAAAGGAGGACATCGTGTTGATCAAGCAAATAAGATGAGTAGAGAGAAAGCTTGCCGATCAAGTTATACACCTGCTGATTTCTTAAAGTCAATCCGTGGTAGACAAGTTGTTATCAATCTCAACTCTGGTGTTCATTATCGAGGTTTTGTTTCTCCTTTTTTTTTTCCTTAGCTTCTCAAATGAGATGTATAAACAATTTCTTGATACTAGACCAAGCAAATGTCGATCACACAGAAACTACACCATGACACAACAATTTTTTTTCTCTGTTCTGCTACTAGGCATGCGTTATATTGCTTGTCTTGACGGGTATATGAACATTGCCATGGAGGAAAACCGAAGAGTACGTAAATGGCCAGCTAAAGAACAACTATGGTGACGGTTTTATCCGTGGAAACAACGCTAATAATCTAATCTAATCTAATCGTACCTCAATCATCTTTATCTAAATTGCTTACTATGTTGCGGTGTACGTGTCTAGAAATTTTGATGTCTGCATGGTACAGTTCTTTACATCAGCACAACGAACAAAACCTCGGCAGAAGTAAGCCTAGCTTTCTTGAATGGCCATCTTTTTCTTCTGTCTCTAGCATTTGACTTGTAGGATTTCTAACAACCATAGATTTATAACGTCACTCCACTTGTTTTTTCTATTACAACTCTGGCACTCTGTTTGCATCTGAATATCATCTATAGATGTATCCCTAAAGATGTATAATAAATTTTGTATGTTTATACTTTATACATACATGTTAAGACATTTTCATTTTTTTATTTAAAAAACATGAGAAAAGCAAACGCTGAACACAAACATGATTTATACATCCATCTGGCCGTGTGTATTTGTAATTAACCAAAAACATTGTTTAACATAGTAAATACGTGGTCTTATTTCCTTTTCCAAAATACACTGAACATATAAGCAAATGCAGAATAAAATCTTCTCTAAAATCTTTCTATTCAAACATTTCCTTATTTTGTGAAAGAACACAAATTGATTTTCTCTTCTTTGTTAAAAATCTATCTCTTGTTCTGATCACAACGCTCTTATCTAAAGAAGAACTTCGAAAATCTGTCTATAAACATTCACAGTATCTCCTAAGGCATATTCATTTGGTTGAAGCAAAACATTTTGAGAGAGAGAGATGGAGAATAAGAGAGGACATGTATTGGCAGTGCCATATCCAGCGCAAGGACACATCACACCAATCCACCAATTCTGTAAACGACTCATCTCTAAACGTCTCGAAACCACTCTTGCTCTCACCACTTTCATCTTCAACTCCATCAAACCTAACTCATCTGGTCCAGTCTCCATAGCCACCATCTCCGATGGCTACGACCAGGGCTTCGACTCATCTTCCTCCATCCATGACTATGTCCAAAGCTTCAAAACTTGCGGCTCTAAAACCATAGCAGACATCATCCGCAAACACGAGACAAGTGATAACCCTATCACTTGTATCGTCTATGATTCTTTCTTGCCTTGGGCACTCGACGTTGCCCGAGAGTTTGGTTTAGCTGCGACACCTTTCTTTACGCAGTCATGTGCAGTTGACTATGCTTACTATCTTTCTTACATAAACGATGGAATCTTGAAGCTTCCCGTTGAAGAGATGCCTTTTCTTGAACTTCAAGATTTGCCTTCTTTTTTATCTGCTCCTGGATCTTACCCTGCTTACTTTGAGATGGTGCTTCAACAGTTTACAAACTTTCAAAAGGCTGATTTCGTACTCGTTAATACCTTCCAAGAGTTGGAGCTTCATGTTAGACCTTTCATCTTACAACTTTCTCAACCATGTCATTTTCTTGTTCATGGCTTTTTTTTTCTTGTCCTAATTAGCCTATTTTCCGTTACAGGAGAAGGAGTTGTTGGCGAAAGTTTGTCCTGTGTTGACAATTGGTCCAACTGTTCCATCAATGTACTTAGACCAAATGATCAAATCAGACACAGAATACGATCTGAATCTCTTTGATACGAAAGACGCTGCCTTCTGCAATAGCTGGCTCAACACAAGGCCACAAGGGTCCGTGGTATATGTAGCATTCGGGAGCATTGCTAAGCTGAACAATGTACAGATGGAGGAGCTTGCTTCAGCAGTAAGCAACTTCAGCTTCTTGTGGGTTGTCAGAGGTTCAGAGGAGGAAAAACTGCCATCAGGGTTTCTTGAGACACTGGATAAAGACAAGAGCTTGGTCTTGAAATGGAGTCCTCAGCTTGATGTTCTATCAAACAAAGCAATCGGTTGTTTCTTGACTCACTGTGGTTGGAATTCAACTCTGGAGGCATTAGCCATTGGGGTTCCCATGGTAGCTATGCCTCAGTGGATCGATCAACCTATGGACGCAAAGTACATACAAGATGTGTGGAAGGTTGGAGTTCGTGTGAAGATAGACAATGAGAGTGGGATTGCCAAGAGAGAGGAGATTGAGTTTAGCATTAGGGAAGTGATGGAAGGAGAGAAGAGCGAGGAGATGAAGGAGAACGCGAAGAAATGGAGAGACTTGGCTGTCATGTCACTCAGTGAAGGAGGCTCTACAGATATTAACATTGACAAATTTGTATCAAAGGTTCAGAGCAAATAAGTTATCACAAGATGAAGCAAAGATTTCTTCTATAGTGTCTTATTGAGTCAGTATTTCATTCAGTGTAATCTTTAAGTTGATTCTTCATCTGGTTAATTACTTCCCAATCTTACAATGTTCTCTACCATATATTGTCTTCGTTTCAATAGGCTTTTCAGGTGTCTGTCATCACTCATCACTATCCGTTTTTGTTTAACCACTGGCACATGGAGTAACAGGGGCATCTGCCCCAACTCATTTTGAAAATCCCATGTAAAGTATTGACTAATTCTAAATATGCCCCTCCTATTTTAACAAATCGGTCCTTAGTTTTATGAATAGTTTTAATTATGTTCCCTACAAACTTTTTCTCTAGCTCCCTGACAGGACTTGCAGATAGAGCCTAACTCTCTTGTATTACCATGTCTGACCATCTTCTTCTGGCATTTGACATGTTTTCTATTAACTAGATCTTTTCTTGAACTAATTAAAATTTTTTTTGAACTAATTTAATACATTAATATAAATGTATAATTGATATGGTTTAACGATATATAATTTGCTACAAGTTAAATGTTGACCAAAAATATTTCAATATTTGAATACATTAAATTAGTTCAAAATGATTTAGTTGGTAGAATAAAGCCAACGAGTCTTAACGTCTCAAGACATGTTTTCTTTTGCCCTTAACGTCCACTCTATTTATTGAACTTTTGGCTTGTCTTAATTGACCTCCGCGGCCTCTATCATTGTCATTCGTGTTTGCGACTCATTCTCTCAAGTGTTTTCGACGGAAGGTATGACTCAACGTGGAACAATTAAGACATCATCTTCCGAATTTTATGGTTCTGGAATGAAAACACAATTTAATATTTTGGCAGGAAAATTCGAAAACTCAAATTTATGGTTTTGAGAAAACAAGATTTGTGTGGCGGAAAAACTCAAAATCTTGATTTTAAGATTTTGGCGGAAAACTTCGACTTTATGGTTTTGGCAGGAAAATTCAAAACTCAAATTTATGGTTTTGGCAGGAAAATTGAAAACTCAAATTTATGGTTTTGATGGAATACAAATTTTCTATTTGGCGGAAAAACTCAAAATCTTGATTTTAAGATTTTGGCGGAAAACTTCGACTTTATGGTTTTGGCAGGAAAATTGAAAACTCAAATTTATGGTTTTGACAAGAAAACATGATTTTACTAATTTGACAGAAAAACATGAGTTTGTGATTTTGACAGAAAAATTCAATTTACAATTTTGATAGGAAAACTTGATTTTATGGTTTTGAGAAAACAAGATTTGTGTGGCGGAAAAACTCAAAATCTTGATTTTAAGATTTTGGCGGAAAAACTCAAAATCTTGATTTTAAGATTTTGGCGGAAAAACTCAAAATCTTGATTTTAAGATTTTGGCGGAAAACTTCGACTTTATGGTTTTGGCGAGAAAACAAGATTTGTGTGGCGGAAAAACTCAAAATCTTGATTTTAAGATTTTGGCGGAAAACTTCGATTTCACGGTTTTGACGGAAAAACTCGACTTTATGGTTTTGGCAGGAAAATTCAAAACTCAAATTTATGGTTTTGGCAGGAAAATTGAAAACTCAAATTTATGGTTTTGGCAGGAAAATTCAAAACTCAAATTTATGGTTTTGGCAGGAAAATTCAAAACTCAAATTTATGGTTTTGGCAGGAAAATTCAAAACTCAAATTTATGGTTTTGAGAAAACAAGATTTGTGTGGCGGAAAACTTCGACTTTATGGTTTTGGCAGGAAAATTCAAAACTCAAATTTATGGTTTTGATGGAATACAAATTTTCTATTTGGCGGAAAAACTCAAAATCTTGATTTTAAGATTTTGGCGGAAAAACAATTTTGTAGTTCTGACGGAAAAACTCGACTTTATGGTTTTGGCGAGAAAACAAGATTTGTGTGGCGGAAAACTTCGATTTCACGGTTTTGACGGAAAAACTCGACTTTATGGTTTTGGCAGGAAAATTCGAAAACTCAAATTTATGGTTTTGATGGAATACAAATTTTCTATTTGGCGGAAAAACTCAAAATCTTGATTTTAAGATTTTGGCGGAAAAACTCAAAATCTTGATTTTAAGATTTTGGCGGAAAAACTCAAAATCTTGATTTTAAGATTTTGGCGGAAAAATATGATTTTACAGTTTTGGTGGGAAAACTTGATTTTATGGTTTTGACAAGAAAACATGATTTTACTAATTTGACAGAAAAATTCAATTTACAATTTTGATAGGAAAACTTGATTTTATGGTTTTGATGGAATACAAATTTTCTATTGAGTCAGTATTTCATTCAGTGTAATCTTTAAGTTGATTCTTCATCTGGTCATTTCCCAATCTTAGAATGTTTTCTACCATATATCGTCTTCGTTTTATTAGGCTTTTCTGGTGTCTGTGATCACTCATCACTTGCAGTGTCAAAATGGATAAATCAACCCAAACAAAATCATATCTAAATAATTTTGAGCTTATACGGGTTATGGATTAATCCAATCTATTTGATGAAGAATTGGGTAAACTCATTTAAGTTAATAAGTTACTGTTTTTAATAGTTTACCTATTAAAAATAATATTATAGCTTGAATGGTTATTCAATAAAAACATATTATTTTGGGATGAAAATAAAAACACTGTTTGGATATTAGAAAAATATGGATTTATGGTTTTCATGGAATACAAATTTTCTATTTGGCGGAAAAACTCAAAATCTTGATTTTAAGATTTTGGCGGAAAAACAATTTTGTAGTTCTGACGGAAAAACTCGACTTTATGGTTTTGGCAGGAAAATTGAAAACTCAAATTTATGGTTTTGACAAGAAAACATGATTTTACTAATTTGACAGAAAAATTCAATTTACAATTTTGATAGGAAAACTTGATTTTATGGTTTTGACAAGAAAACATGATTTTACTAATTTGACAGAAAAATTCAATTTACAATTTTGATAGGAAAACTTGATTTTATGGTTTTGAAAACAAGATTTGTGTGGCGGAAAAACTCAAAATCTTGATTTTAAGATTTTGGCGGAAAACTTCGACTTTATGGTTTTGGCGGAAAAACTCAAAATCTTGATTTTAAGATTTTATGGAAAAATATGATTTTACAGTTTTGGCGGAAAAATATGATTTTACAGTTTTGGCGGAAAAATATGATTTTACAGTTTTGGCGGAAAAACTCAAAATCTTGATTTTAAGATTTTGGCGGAAAAATATGATTTTACAGTTTTGGCGGAAAAATATGATTTTACAGTTTTGGCGGAAAAATATGATTTTACAGTTTTGGCGGAAAATTGAAAACTCAAATTTATGGTTTTGACAAGAAAACATGATTTTACTAATTTGACAGAAAAATTCAATTTACAATTTTGATAGGAAAACTTGATTTTATGGTTTTGACAAGAAAACATGATTTTACTAATTTGACAGAAAAATTCAATTTACAATTTTGATAGGAAAACTTGATTTTATGGTTTTGAAAACAAGATTTGTGTGGCGGAAAAACTCAAAATCTTGATTTTAAGATTTTATGGAAAAATATGATTTTACAGTTTTGGCGGAAAATTGAAAACTCAAATTTATGGTTTTGGCGGAAAACTTCGACTTTATGGTTTTGGCAGGAAAACATAATTTTTGATTTTGGCAAAAATGAATTTTCAATTTTAACGGAAGATGATTTTTGCGGTTTTGTCGAAAAATAAAATTTTACATTTTGGCGGAAAAACTCAAAATCTTGATTTTAAGATTTTGGCGGAAAACTTCGACTTTATGGTTTTGGCAGGAAAATTAAAACTCAAATTTATGGTTTTGGCAGGAAAATTAAAACTCAAATTTATGGTTTTGGCAGGAAAATTCAAAACTCAAATTTATGGTTTTGGCAGGAAAATTCGAAAACTCAAATTTATGGTTTTGGCGGAAAACTTCGATTTCACGGTTTTGGCGGAAAAACTCAAAATCTTGATTTTAAGATTTTGGCGGAAAACTTCGACTTTATGGTTTTGGCAGGAAAATTAAAACTCAAATTTATGGTTTTGACAAGAAAACATGATTTTACTAATTTGACAGAAAAATTCAATTTACAATTTTGATAGGAAAACTTGATTTTATGGTTTTGACAAGAAAACATGATTTTACTAATTTGACAGAAAAACATGAGTTTGTGATTTTGACAGAAAAATTCAATTTACAATTTTGATAGGAAAACTTGATTTTATGGTTTTGAAAACAAGATTTGTGTGGCGGAAAACTTCGACTTTATGGTTTTGGCGGAAAAATATGATTTTACAGTTTTGGCGGAAAAACTCAAAATCTTGATTTTAAGATTTTATGGAAAAATATGATTTTACAGTTTTGGCGGAAAAACTCAAAATCTTGATTTTAAGATTTTGGCGGAAAAACTCAAAATCTTGATTTTAAGATTTTATGGAAAAATATGATTTTACAGTTTTGGCGGAAAATTGAAAACTCAAATTTATGGTTTTGGCAGGAAAATTAAAACTCAAATTTATGGTTTTGACAAGAAAACATGATTTTACTAATTTGACGAAAAACATGAGTTTGTGATTTTGACAGAAAAACATGAGTTTGTGATTTTGACAGAAAAATTCAATTTACAATTTTGATAGGAAAACTTGATTTTATGGTTTTGAAAACAAGATTTGTGTGGCGGAAAAACTCAAAATCTTGATTTTAAGATTTTATGGAAAAATATGATTTTACAGTTTTGGCGGAAAAATATGATTTTACAGTTTTGGCGGAAAAACTCAAAATCTTGATTTTAAGATTTTGGCGGAAAAACTCAAAATCTTGATTTTAAGATTTTATGGAAAAATATGATTTTACAGTTTTGGCGGAAAACTTCGACTTTATGGTTTTGGCAGGAAAATTCAAAACTCAAATTTATGGTTTTGACAAGAAAACATGATTTTACTAATTTGACAGAAAAATTCAATTTACAATTTTGATAGGAAAACTTGATTTTATGGTTTTGAAAACAAGATTTGTGTGGCGGAAAACTTCGACTTTATGGTTTTGGCAGGAAAACATAATTTTTGATTTTGGCAAAAATGAATTTTCAATTTTAACGGAAGATGATTTTTGCGGTTTTGTCGAAAAATAAAATTTTACATTTTGGCGGAAAACTTCGACTTTATGGTTTTGGCAGGAAAATTAAAACTCAAATTTATGGTTTTGGCAGGAAAATTAAAACTCAAATTTATGGTTTTGGCAGGAAAATTGAAAACTCAAATTTATGGTTTTGGCGGAAAACTTCGATTTCACGGTTTTGACGGAAAAACTCGACTTTATGGTTTTGGCAGGAAAATTCAAAACTCAAATTTATGGTTTTGGCGGAAAAATATGATTTTACAGTTTTGGTGGGAAAACTTGATTTTATGGTTTTGAGAAAACAAGATTTGTGTGGCGGAAAACTTCGATTTCACGGTTTTGACGGAAAAACTCGACTTTATGGTTTTGGCAGGAAAATTCAAAACTCAAATTTATGGTTTTGGCGAAAACAAGATTTGTGTGGCGGAAAACTTCGACTTTATGGTTTTGGCAGGAAAATTGAAAACTCAAATTTATGGTTTTGGCGGAAAAATATGATTTTACAGTTTTGGTGGGAAAACTTGATTTTATGGTTTTGCAAAAATAGAAATAAACTTTAATAAAAACCAACATACAATATTTATATAGTTGAAAAATTGTGTGTTGAAAAAAAATGAAAATTATGTTAAATTTAGTTGATTTAAATTGATTTACATATATGAGAAAATAAATAAAAACTTGGTTTAGTAAAATCTATCTTAAATTTTAGTTTTTTGTAGTTGATTTGAGTTTATGTTGATTGTAAATTTTAATTGGTTTGGTCACAGATAACTCATTATCCATTCTAATTTAAACCATTTTAATCCAATCCAATAAATCCATTAACTCATTTTGCCTATTAATCCAATTTTTCTATCCATGAATTGGATTGGATGTGATTGATCCATTCAGTTTTATCTATTTCATTCCTACTCATCACTATCCTGTTTTTGATTTAAACTCTAAACCCTAAACTCTAGGTCTCTTGCATTACCATGAGTGACCATCTTCTTCTGGCATTTTAAAATGATTTCTAGATCTTTTTAAACTAACTTAATGCATTAAAAATGTAAATGATATGGTTTTAATGATATATAATTTGCTACAAGTTTAATGTAAACCATAAAATATTCTACAATATATTAATTGAGAATTCATGTTCATGATTTTGCTTACAGGTTGATCATAGATGAACTTTTACAAAATTATTATAATTGGATTGGTCGATGATTTTTAATTTTTGACAGAAAAATTCAATTTACAATTTTGATAGGAAAACTTGATTTTATGGTTTTGACAAGAAAACATGATTTTACTAATTTGACAGAAAAATTCAATTTACAATTTTGATAGGAAAACTTGATTTTATGGTTTTGAAAACAAGATTTGTGTGGCGGAAAACTTCGACTTTATGGTTTTGGCAGGAAAACATAATTTTTGATTTTGGCAAAAATGAATTTTCAATTTTAACGGAAGATGATTTTTGCGGTTTTGTCGAAAAATAAAATTTTACAGTTTTGGCGGAAAAACTCAAAATCTTGATTTTAAGATTTTATGGAAAAATATGATTTTACAGTTTTGGCGGAAAAATATGATTTTACAGCTTTGGTGGGAAAACTTGATTTTATGGTTTTGACAAGAAAACATGATTTTACTAATTTGACAGAAAAATTCAATTTACAATTTTGATAGGAAAACTTGATTTTATGGTTTTGAAAACAAGATTTGTGTGGCGGAAAAACTCAAAATCTTGATTTTAAGATTTTATGGAAAAATATGATTTTACAGTTTTGGCGGAAAAACTCAAAATCTTGATTTTAAGATTTTATGGAAAAATATGATTTTACAGTTTTGGCGGAAAACTTCGACTTTATGGTTTTGGCAGGAAAACATAATTTTTGATTTTGGCAAAAATGAATTTTCAATTTTAACGGAAGATGATTTTTGCGGTTTTGTCGAAAAATAAAATTTTACATTTTGGCGGAAAAATATGATTTTACAGTTTTGGCGGAAAAATATGATTTTACAGTTTTGGCGGAAAATTGAAAACTCAAATTTATGGTTTTGGCAGGAAAATTAAAACTCAAATTTATGGTTTTGGCAGGAAAATTAAAACTCAAATTTATGGTTTTGGCAGGAAAATTGAAAACTCAAATTTATGGTTTTGAAAACAAGATTTGTGTGGCGGAAAAACTCAAAATCTTGATTTTAAGATTTTGGCGGAAAAATATGATTTTACAGTTTTGGCGGAAAAACTCAAAATCTTGATTTTAAGATTTTGGCGGAAAAACTCAAAATCTTGATTTTAAGATTTTATGGAAAAATATGATTTTACAGTTTTGGCGGAAAAACTCAAAATCTTGATTTTAAGATTTTATGGAAAAATATGATTTTACAGTTTTGGCGGAAAAACTCGACTTTATGGTTTTGGCAGGAAAACATAATTTTTGATTTTGGCGGAAAAACTCAAAATCTTGATTTTAAGATTTTATGGAAAAATATGATTTTACAGTTTTGGCGGAAAAACTCAAAATCTTGATTTTAAGATTTTATGGAAAAATATGATTTTACAGTTTTGGCGGAAAAATATGATTTTACAGTTTTGGCGGAAAAACTCAAAATCTTGATTTTAAGATTTTATGGAAAAATATGATTTTACAGTTTTGGCGGAAAAACTCAAAATCTTGATTTTAAGATTTTGGCGGAAAAACTCAAAATCTTGATTTTAAGATTTTGGCGGAAAACTTCGATTTCACGGTTTTGACGGAAAAACTCGACTTTATGGTTTTGGCGGAAAACTTCGACTTTATGGTTTTGGCAGGAAAATTAAAACTCAAATTTATGGTTTTGGCAGGAAAATTCAAAACTCAAATTTATGGTTTTGAAAACAAGATTTGTGTGGCGGAAAAACTCAAAATCTTGATTTTAAGATTTTGGCGGAAAAACTCAAAATCTTGATTTTAAGATTTTGGCGGAAAAACTCAAAATCTTGATTTTAAGATTTTGGCGGAAAAACTCAAAATCTTGATTTTAAGATTTTGGCGGAAAAACTCAAAATCTTGATTTTAAGATTTTATGGAAAAATATGATTTTACAGTTTTGGCGGAAAACTTCGATTTCACGGTTTTGACGGAAAAACTTCGACTTTATGGTTTTGGCAGGAAAATTGAAAACTCAAATTTATGGTTTTGACAAGAAAACATGATTTTACTAATTTGACAGAAAAATTCAATTTACAATTTTGATAGGAAAACTTGATTTTATGGTTTTGAAAACAAGATTTGTGTGGCGGAAAACTTCGATTTCACGGTTTTGACGGAAAAACTCGACTTTATGGTTTTGGCAGGAAAACATAATTTTTGATTTTGGCAAAAATGAATTTTCAATTTTAACGGAAGATGATTTTTGCGGTTTTGTCGAAAAATAAAATTTTACATTTTGGCGGAAAACTTCGACTTTATGGTTTTGGCGGAAAAATATGATTTTACAGTTTTGGCGGAAAAATATGATTTTACAGTTTTGGTGGGAAAACTTGATTTTATGGTTTTGAGAAAACAAGATTTGTGTGGCGGAAAAACTCAAAATCTTGATTTTAAGATTTTGGCGGAAAAACTCAAAATCTTGATTTTAAGATTTTGGCGGAAAAACTCGACTTTATGGTTTTGGCAGGAAAATTAAAACTCAAATTTATGGTTTTGGCAGGAAAATTCAAAACTCAAATTTATGGTTTTGAAAACAAGATTTGTGTGGCGGAAAAACTCAAAATCTTGATTTTAAGATTTTGGCGGGAAAAATATGATTTTACAGTTTTGGTGGGAAAACTTGATTTTATGGTTTTGACAAGAAAACATGATTTTACTAATTTGACAGAAAAACATGAGTTTGTGATTTTGACAGAAAAATTCAATTTACAATTTTGATAGGAAAACTTGATTTTATGGTTTTTGCAAAAAATAGAAATAAACTTTAATAAAAAAAACCAACATACAATATTTATATAGTTGAAAAATTGTGTGTTGAAAAAAAATGAAAATTATGTTAAATTTAGTTGATTTAAATTGATTTACATATATGAGAAAATAAATAAAAACTTGGTTTAGTAAAATCTATCTTAAATTTTAGTTTTTTGTAGTTGATTTGAGTTTATGTTGATTGTAAATTTTAATTGGTTTGGTCACAGATAACTCATTATCCATTCTAATTTAAACCATTTTAATCCAATCCAATAAATCCATTAACTCATTTTGCCTATTAATCCAATTTTTCTATCCATGAATTGGATTGGATGTGATTGATCCATTCAGTTTTATCTATTTCATTCCTACTCATCACTATCCTGTTTTTGATTTAAACTCTAAACCCTAAACTCTAGGTCTCTTGCATTACCATGAGTGACCATCTTCTTCTGGCATTTTAAAATGATTTCTAGATCTTTTAAACTAACTTAATGCATTAAAATGTAAATGATATGGTTTTATATATTTCTTTTTAAAACACTGACCATATATGCAAATGCAGAATAAAATCATTTTATTTGCACATTTCCTTTTCTTGTGGAAGAAAAGCAAATTGATTTTCTCTTCTTATTCTCATTATTAATTAAAAGAAAAGAGAAAAACGAAACTATCTCTTGTTCTGATTACAACGTTCTTATCAAAAGGAAGAACCTGACAAACCAGCCTATAAATATTCGCGTTATCTCCTAAGGCATATTCACTTTGGTTTAATCGAAACATTTTGAGAAAGAGATGGAGAAGAAGAGAGGACATGTATTGGCAGTGCCATATCCAACTCAAGGACACATCACACCAATCCGTCAATTCTGTAAACGACTCATCTCTAAAGGTCTCAAAACCACTCTCACTCACCACTTTCATCTTCAACTCCATCAAACCAGACCCATCTGGTCCTGTCTCCATAGCCACCATCTCCGACGGCTACGACGATCACGGCTTCGACCCATCTGGCTCCATCCATGACTACCTCCAGAACTTCAAAACCTTCGGCTCCAAAACCATTGCAGACATCATCCGCAAACACCAGACAAGTGATAACCCCATCACTTGTATTGTCTATGATGCTTTCATGCCATGGGCACTCGACGTTGCCCGAGAGTTTGGTTTAGCTGCAACCCCTTTCTTTACGCAGTCATGTGCTGTTAACTTCGTTTACTATCTTTCTTACATAAACGATGGAATCTTGAAGCTTCCCGTTGTAGACTTGCCTTTTCTTGAGCTCCAAGATTTGCCTTCCTTTTTGTCTGTTTCTGGATCTTATCCTGCTTACTTTGAGATGGTGCTCCAACAGTTTACAAACTTTGAAAAAGCTGATTTCATAC
Organism: Brassica carinata; assembly: GCA_016771965.1. Lineage (NCBI taxonomy): Eukaryota > Viridiplantae > Streptophyta > Magnoliopsida > Brassicales > Brassicaceae > Brassica > Brassica carinata. Next base: position 52,968,613 of record CM028687.1, on the reverse strand, counting down.
TCGTTAATACCTTCCAAGAGCTGGAGCCTCATGTTAGATCTCTTCTTACAACTTTCTCAACCATGTCGTTTTCTTGTTTATGTCCTAATTACTATGTATTTGTCCTAATTAGTCTTTTCCGTTGCAGGAGAAGGAGTTGTTGGCGAAAGTTTGTCATGTGTTGACAGTTGGTCCGACTATTCCATCGATGTACTTAGACCAAAGGATCAAATCAGACACGGCCTACGATTTGAATATCTTTGATTCGAAAGATGCTGCCTTCTGCACTAGCTGGCTGGACACAAGGCCACAAGGGTCGGTGGTGTATGTAGCATTTGGTAGCTTTGAGCTGAACAATGCGCAGATGGAGGAGCTTGCTTCAGCAGTAAGCAACTTCAACTTCTTGTGGGTTGTCAGAGATTCAGAGGAGGCAAAACTGCCATCAGGGTTTCTTGAGACAGTGGATAAAGACAAGGGTTTGGTCTTGAAATGGAGTCCTCAGCTTGAAGTTCTATCAAACAAAGCCGTCGGTTGTTTCTTGACTCACTGTGGCTGGAACTCAACTATGGAGGCATTAACTTTGGAGTTCCCATGGTGGCTATGCCTCAGTGGACCGATCAACCTATGAACGCAAAGTACATACAAGATGTGTGGAAGGCTGGAGTCTGTGTGAAGATAGACAATGAGAGTGGGATTAAGAGAGGGGAGATTGAGTTTAGCATTAAGGAAGTGATGGAAGGAGAGAAGAGCGAAGAGATGAAGGAGAATGCGAAGAAATGGAGAGACTTGGCTGTCAAGTCACTCAGTGAAGGAGGCTCTACAGATGTTAACATTGACACATTTGTATCAAAGGTCCAGAGCAAATAAGTTATCAGATGAAGCAGCAAATATCTCTTCTATAGTGTCTTATTGTGTCAGTCTTTCGTTCAGTGCAATTTTATGTTGATTCTTCATTGGGTTACTTCCCAATATTATAATAACTTTTAATGTCTAATACAGTTCATACATGCTTTATAAATCATATAAAAATAAAAAATACATTTATAAAATTATTCTTGGATTATCATACTTTTAAAATTATTATAATTTGATTTGTTAAAAGATTTTTAATTTTTATTTTAAAATACATAAAATAATAAGCGACAAACAGTTTATATAAATCCATATAATATTTTTATATTCTTATTTAAAGAATTATATTTTATTCAAATTATTATAATAACTATTAACATCTTATAAAGTTTATATTATATGCTTTATAAATCACTTATAAATAATATAAAATTTTTATAAAATTAGTTATCTTGCATTCTATATATATTTGAATTATTATAAGAGTTTGTAAGTCATCTATAAAAGCTTAAAAATTAAAGTATAAAACCTATTTCAAAATCTCATCCCACTATCCTACTATATATTACTCCCTCCTTTCTAAAAGATCCATGTTCTGGAAAAAAATTTCGTTTCAAAAAGATACATCTTTTACATTTTCAATGCACTTATTAATGAAAATTTGTACATTTCAAAAAATATAATTGTATTTATTTAAATATTATTGATTAAAATTTATGGGGAATAGTTAATTAAAAAAATCAATGCATGGTAACTAGAAATTTATGTTTTTCTTAATAAGTATGAAAAATTTAAAACATACATCATTTAAAAACGGAGGGAGTAATTGATAAGCTACTTAAGAGACTTTTGCAAATGTGTCGGTCATTGATGAAATCTTAAAAATTATTATAAATTGATTGGTCGATAATTTTTAATTTTAATTTATTTTAATTAGATTTAAAAAGAAAAAGTAAGTCTATAAACAGTTAATATCACTTGCCAAATAATCTACATGATATAACAAATATTTATTTATGGCAACTCATTTTTGAAACTAATTGTTGAAACTATAAAAAGAGTAATAATTTTTGATTAATTCTTTTATATATATTTATAAACTACAAAAAATTATAATAAAAAGGTTTATTAAATTCAATATAATAATTTTATATACTTATATATAGCCTTATATTTGTGTATACCCTTATGTTGGTATATAAAGTATTATAATAACTTTTAATGTCTAATACAGTTCATACATGCTTTATAAATCATATAAAAAATAAAAAATACATTTATAAAATTATTCTTGGATTATCATACTTTTAAAATTATTATAATTTGATTTGTTAAAAGATTTTTAATTTTTATTTATTTTAGAGTAAGAAAATGAATTCTGGAACCAATTTTTATCAGTATCTAAACAACTAAATATATTGCACATAATAATTTATGGCAATTAAATAAGTGATTTATATAATATATACAATGCTTCATAAAATCATTTTTAGCAATCAAGTATTTATAAACTATATAAAATATTTCAAAAATATAATTGTATTTATTTAAATATTATTGATTAAAATTTATGGGGAATAGTTAATTAAAAAATCAATGCATGGTAACTAGAAATTTATGTTTTTCTTAATAAGTATGAAAAATTTAAAACATACATCATTTAAAAGCGGAGGGAGTAATTGATAAGCTACTTAAGAGACTTTTGCAAATGTGTGGTCATTGATGAAATCTTAAAAATTATTATAAGAGATTTTCAGTCATTTAAAAAGATTATAAATTAATTTATAAAATATATTTTGAAGTTTTATTTTATATTAAAAGAAGTTACTTAACTAGGTTTTCTTAGGTGTCAATCACATAGAGTTTGAAAAATTATTATAAGAGATTTTCAGTCATTTAAAAAGATTATAAATTAATTTATAAAATATATTTTGAAGTTTTATTTTATATTAAAGAGAAGTTACTTAACTAGGTTTTCTTAGGTGTCAATCACATAGAGTTTGAAAAATTATTATAAGAGTTTGTAAGTCATCTATAAAAGCTTAAAAATTAAAGTATAAAACCTATTTCAAAATCTCATCCCACTATCCTACTATATATTACTCCCTCCTTTCTAAAAGATCCATGTTCTGGAAAAAATTTCGCTTCAAAAGATACATCTTTTACATTTTCAATGCACTTATTAATGAAAATTTGTACATTTCAAAAATATAATTGTATTTATTTAAATATTATTGATTAAAATTTATGGGGAATAGTTAATTAAAAAATCAATGCATGGTAACTAGAAATTTATGTTTTTCTTAATAAGTATGAAAAATTTAAAACATACATCATTTAAAAGCGGAGGGAGTAATTGATAAGCTACTTAAGAGACTTTTGCAAATGTGTGGTCATTGATGAAATCTTAAAAATTATTATAAGAGATTTTCAGTCATTTAAAAAGATTATAAATTAATTTATAAAATATATTTTGAAGTTTTATTTTATATTAAAGAGAAGTTACTTAACTAGGTTTTCTTAGGTGTCAATCACATAGAGTTTGAAAAATTATTATAAATTGATTGGTCGATAATTTTTAATTTTAATTTATTTTAATTAGATTTAAAAAGAAAAAGTAAGTCTATAAACAGTTAATATCACTTGCCAAATAATCTACATAATATTACAAATAATGATTTATGTTAACTCATTGTTGAAATTATAGAAAGAGTAATAATGTTGATCAATTTTTCATATTTTAAAATACATAAAATAATAAACGACAAACAGTTTATATAAATCCATATAATATTTTTATATTCTTATTTAAAGAATTATATTTTATTCAAATTATTATAATAACTATTAACATCTTATAAAGTTTATATTATATGCTTTATAAATCATATAAAAATAAAAAATACATTTATAAAATTATTCTTGGATTATCATACTTTTAAAATTATTATAATTTGATTTGTTAAAAGATTTTTAATTTTTTAATTTAATTAGATCTAAAAATAAAAGGTAAGTCTATAACCAATGAATATTACATGCCAAATAATCTACATGATATAACAAATATTTATTTATGGCAACTCATTTTGAAACTAATTGTTGAAACTATAAAAGAGTAATAATGTTGATCAATTTTTCATATTTTAAAATACATAAAATAATAAGCGACAAACAGTTTATATAAATCCATATAATATTTTTATATTCTTATTTAAAGAATTATATTTTATTCAAATTATTATAATAACTATTAACATCTTATAAAGTTTATATTATATGCTTTATAAATCATATAAAAATAAAAAATACATTTATAAAATTATTCTTGGATTATCATACTTTTAAAATTATTATAAATTGATTGGTCGATAATTTTTAATTTTAATTTATTTTAATTAGATTTAAAAAGAAAAAGTAAGTCTATAAACAGTTAATATCACTTGCCAAATAATCTACATGATATAACAAATATTTATTTATGGCAACTCATTTTGAAACTAATTGTTGAAACTATAAAAGAGTAATAATGTTGATCAATTTTTCATATTTTAAAATACATAAAATAATAAACGACAAACAGTTTATATAAATCCATATAATATTTTTATATTCTTATTTAAAGAATTATATTTTATTCAAATTATTATAATAACTATTAACATCTTATAAAGTTTATATTATATGCTTTATAAATCATATAAAAATAAAAAATACATTTATAAAATTATTCTTGGATTATCATACTTTTAAAATTATTATAATTTGATTTGTTAAAAGATTTTTAATTTTTATTTATTTTAGAGTAAGAAAATGAATTCTGGAACCAATTTTTATCAGTATCTAAACAACTAAATATATTGCACATAATAATTTATGGCAATTAAATAAGTGATTTATATAATATATACAATGCTTCATAAAATCATTTTTAGCAATCAAGTATTTATAAACTATATAAAATATTTCAAAAATATAATTGTATTTATTTAAATATTATTGATTAAAATTTATGGGGAATAGTTAATTAAAAAATCAATGCATGGTAACTAGAAATTTATGTTTTTCTTAATAAGTATGAAAAATTTAAAACATACATCATTTAAAACGGAGGGAGTAATTGATAAGCTACTTAAGAGACTTTTGCAAATGTGTGGTCATTGATGAAATCTTAAAAATTATTATAATTTGATTTGTTAAAAGATTTTTAATTTTTTAATTTAATTAGATCTAAAAATAAAAGGTAAGTCTATAACCAATGAATATTACATGCCAAATAATCTACATAATATTACAAATAATGATTTATGTTAACTCATTGTTGAAATTATAGAAAGAGTAATAATGTTGATCAATTTTTCATATTTTAAAATACATAAAATAATAAACGACAAACAGTTTATATAAATCCATATAATATTTTTATATTCTTATTTAAAGAATTATATTTTATTCAAATTATTATAATTTGATTTGTTAAAAGATTTTTAATTTTTTAATTTAATTAGATCTAAAAATAAAAGGTAAGTCTATAACCAATGAATATTACATGCCAAATAATCTACATGATATAACAAATATTTATTTATGGCAACTCATTTTGAAACTAATTGTTGAAACTATAAAAGAGTAATAATTTTTGATTAATTCTTTTATATATATTTATAAACTATATAAAATATTTCAAAAATATAATTGTATTTATTTAAATATTATTGATTAAAATTTATGGGGAATAGTTAATTAAAAAATCAATGCATGGTAACTAGAAATTTATGTTTTTCTTAATAAGTATGAAAAATTTAAAACATACATCATTTAAAACGGAGGGAGTAATTGATAAGCTACTTAAGAGACTTTTGCAAATGTGTGGGTCATTGATGAAATCTTAAAAATTATTATAAGAGTTTGTAAGTCATCTATAAAAGCTTAAAAATTAAAGTATAAAACCTATTTCAAAATCTCATCCCACTATCCTACTATATATTACTCCCTCCTTTCTAAAAGATCCATGTTCGGAAAAAATTTCGCTTCAAAAGATACATCTTTTACATTTTCAATGCACTTATTAATGAAAATTTGTACATTTCAAAAATATATAGAAGGGGAAATTTTACAAATACACTTTGTTTGTTACACTTTTCAACTTTACCATTACTATGTGGACATTTTCATATATACACAATTCATTAATGACCAAATGACAAAATAACCCTTACCTTATCTTCCTCAATTATCGATTCTCTTTCTCTCTTTCTGAACCTTCTCCGCCGAGATCCTCCATCAAGCTCCACCGAGATTTCATCAAGTTTCATCGCTTCTTCATCTAGCCTCACCGTCGACGTCTTTATCCAGCCTCGTTGTTGTCTTCATCAAGCCTCGCCGGCGTCATCTTCGCCGAGATCCATCATCGTCTCGTCAAAACCTCGACAATGTCAACTTCTGAACGAGGTTCACAACTGGTATGTCTATAATTTCTGTATTTTTATTTGATTCGATTAATTCTGGGAAAAATTTGATTTTCGCTTTGTCTTATCGAAGAACCGAACAACACTGCTTTAGAATTCTCATTTGAAAATGTCGATCTAAGAGAACACAATTTAAGTAGTGAACATTGAGTATTTGAAAACTTAAATCTGGTTTTCAATTCAAGTCATTTTAGGAATTTCTTCCTTTTGTTATCCAAAAATAAGATAAGGTTGATTTGAACTTGTCATCTGAATGGTTTCGGTTAAGAGATTTTCAGTCATTTAAAAAGATTATAAATTAATTTATAAAATATATTTTGAAGTTTTATTTTATATTAAAGAGAAGTTACTTAACTAGGTTTTCTTAGGTGTCAATCACATAGAGTTTGAAAAATTATTATAAGAGTTTGTAAGTCATCTATAAAAGCTTAAAAATTAAAGTATAAAACCTATTTCAAAATCTCATCCCACTATCCTACTATATATTACTCCCTCCTTTCTAAAAGATCCATGTTCTGGAAAAAATTTCGCTTCAAAAGATACATCTTTTACATTTTCAATGCACTTATTAATGAAAATTTGTACATTTCAAAAATATAATTGTATTTATTTAAATATTATTGATTAAAATTTATGGGGAATAGTTAATTAAAAAATCAATGCATGGTAACTAGAAATTTATGTTTTTCTTAATAAGTATGAAAAATTTAAAACATACATCATTTAAAACGGAGGGAGTAATTGATAAGCTACTTAAGAGACTTTTGCAAATGTGTGGTCATTGATGAAATCTTAAAAATTATTATAATAACTATTAACATCTTATAAAGTTTATATTATATGCTTTATAAATCATATAAAAATAAAAAATACATTTATAAAATTATTCTTGGATTATCATACTTTTAAAATTATTATAATAACTTTTAATGTCTAATACAGTTCATACATGCTTTATAAATCACTTATAAATAATATAAAATTTTTATAAAATTAGTTATCTTGCATTCTATATATATTTGAATTATTATAAGAGATTTTCAGTCATTTAAAAAGATTATAAATTAATTTATAAAATATATTTTGAAGTTTTATTTTATATTAAAGAGAAGTTACTTAACTAGGTTTTCTTAGGTGTCAATCACATAGAGAGTTTGAAAAATTATTATAATTTGATTTGTTAAAAGATTTTTAATTTTTTAATTTAATTAGATCTAAAAATAAAAGGTAAGTCTATAACCAATGAATATTACATGCCAAATAATCTACATGATATAACAAATATTTATTTATGGCAACTCATTTTGAAACTAATTGTTGAAACTATAAAAGAGTAATAATGTTGATCAATTTTTCATATTTTAAAATACATAAAATAATAAGCGACAAACAGTTTATATAAATCCATATAATATTTTTATATTCTTATTTAAAGAATTATATTTTATTCAAATTATTATAATAACTTTTAATGTCTAATACAGTTCATACATGCTTTATAAATCACTTATAAATAATATAAAATTTTTATAAAATTAGTTATCTTGCATTCTATATATATTTGAATTATTATAAGAGATTTTCAGTCATTTAAAAAGATTATAAATTAATTTATAAAATATATTTTGAAGTTTTATTTTATATTAAAAGAGAAGTTACTTAACTAGGTTTTTCTTAGGTGTCAATCACATAGAGAGTTTGAAAAAATTATTATAATTTGATTTGTTAAAAGATTTTTAATTTTTATTTATTTTAGAGTAAGAAAATGAATTCTGGAACCAATTTTTATCAGTATCTAAACAACCTAAATATATTGCACATAATAATTTATGGCAATTAAATAAGTGATTTATATAATATATACAATGCTTCATAAAATCATTTTTAGCAATCAAGTATTTATAAACTATATAAAATATTTCAAAACAATATATAGGGGAAATTTTACAAATACACTTTGTTTGTTACACTTTTCAACTTTACCATTACTATGTGGACATTTTCATATATACACAATTCATTAATGACCAAATGACAAAATAACCCTTACCTTATCTTCCTCAATTATCGATTCTCTTTCTCTCTTTCTCATGAACCTTCTCCGCCGAGATCCTCCATCAAGCTCCACCGTCGAGATTTCATCAAGTTTCATCGTCTTCTTCATCTAGCCTCACCGTCGGCGTCTTTATCCAGCCTCGTTGTTGTCTTCTTCATCAAGCCTGCGGCGTCATCTTCGCCGAGATCCATCATCGTCTCCGTCAAAACCTCGACAATGTCAACTTCGAACGAGGTTCACAACTGGTATGTCTATAATTTCTGTATTTTTTTATTTGATTCGATTAATTCTGGGAAAAATTTGATTTTCTGCTTTGTCTTATCGAAGAACCGAACAACACTGCTTTAGAATTCTCATTTGAAAATGTCGATCTAAGAGAACACAATTTAAGTAGTGAACATTGAGTATTTGAAAACTTAAATCTGGTTTTCAATTCAAGTCATTTTAGGAATTTCTTCCTTTTGTTATCCAAAAATAAGATAAGGTTGATTTGAACTTGTCATCTGAATGGTTTCGGTTAAGAGAGAGATTTTCAAATGGTGAAAACTGCATATAAAGAAATTATAACCCCTTATAAATATGGGTTTCATGATATTGACGATTTATAAGGTTTTATAAAGAAGTTTTTAAACAATATTTAAATCTGATAGTTAAATCCGAGTTTGTTTTTCAGTTCGATAGCAATGAGTTTGAATTTTCCGATAGTTAAATCCGAGTGAAAACTGCATATAAAGAAATTATAACCCCTTATAAATATGATATTGACGATTTATAAGGTTTTATAAAGTAGTTTCTAAACAAGAGTTTCATCATGTATGTGTATAAAATTTGTGATATTGTGGAAATACATGAACAACGTGCTTGGATAAAGTATATATAGATCATGATTAGAAAGTTCATATCATCTTTTGGATCCTCTCTGCATCAATCGGCATCCTCGCTCGACTCCCAAGGTCGAACGAGAGAAGGCTGGGAAGGAGGAGCCTGGTTAGAGGCCGAGGAGGGGTATTGTGTCAAACGGCCGCTCCATCTCCTTTTGTGTTAAAGTCTGCCTTTGGATTTTGATCAGTGTACACCGGGCAGCAGAGGAGGTTTGCGGGCGCGCTCCGATGACTAACGGGAGGTCGGGCGAAGCAGAGGAGGTTTATAGACTCGCCGCTTTTCTGCTTGGATCATGATTTAGTTTGGTGGATTGGAAGTATTCGGAGCGGAGCAGTTCGAAGAAGTTCCCAGAGAAAGTGTCCGTGCACCGTGAGTGTTCTCCTATTGGATGAACATATGATGATGAAAGTTGTTGACTTTGAATAAAATTTGATAGAGGTAGTGAAGTAATAGTTCTACTTTTACGTTTGATGGTGTGGATATTATGGGTGAAAGGCTAGCTAATGAGGTGTGTTTCTTCTCTGCAACTCGAGTAAGCTCATTTTCTTGGTGATTGATGTTGATATCTATGTTTTGAAATATTTTTTGCAGGTTTTCTGTTGTTAAGAACAGAGTGGGTTAAAGAATATCTCATTTGTGGCTCATTTGTTAGGAGGTCTAGTTGCAAGATACGCTGTAGGGAAGCTGTATGAACATCAGCTTGTTATAAAAGTTGTATAGGTTTAGAAAGCTTCAGCAGATGATGAATGCATCAAGTTCTTTGTCTGATGTATACTATTAATAAGGGTTTATAAAAACTTTATGAAAGCTTATATTCAATTTATAAGGGGTATTATAAGAGTTGTGTAGGTTTATAAATCAACTAAAAGAGTCTAACCATTTAGAAAGCCTTATAAAACAATTTATAATGATTTGTATGATAATTTATAAGGATTTATAAGGGTATGTAAATAATGATTTATAAGGGTATGTAAATAATTTATAAGGGTTCATAAAAAAATAAAGTTTATACACCATAATAAAGGATTATAAAACAATTTATAAAGATATGTAAAATTTCTGAAGCGGTGGAGCCTTGCTTGCTGTCAGCATGTGCCTCAGAATCTGCACATATCATCATCTCTTTACAAAGCCTCCACGTGTTCTTTAGTTTTATGAAATTAATCTCTCATCAAAGTGATGAAAAGTGTCTATAATTTTCTTATAAATGTTTATAAATATTTGTAAATTATTTATAAGAAATAAAAGATTAATTGTAATGGTTTATAAAACAATTAATAAGACTTTATAAGAGTTTATAAAATCCGTCCTATAAGGCTTTCTAAATAAATTATTAAAGTATAATTCATTTATAAGAGTTTATAAAACCAGTTTATAAGGCTTTATAAGGATTATAAATAATTTATAAATGTTTATATATCATTTTAAAAGATTTAGAAATCATTTATAAACCTTTATCAATAGTTTATAAAGTTTATACACCATTATAAAGGATTATAAAACAATTTATAAAGGTATGTAAAATTCAAGAGCCTTGCTTGCTGTCCATGTGCCTCAGAATCTGCCACGTATCATCATCTCTTTACAAAGCCTGCACGTGTTCTTTAGTTTTATGAATTTAATCTTCTGTATCAAAGTGTTGACAAAATTTAAATTACCCAAAATCTCTTGCATATGTGCAGTTCCAAGCTATTTTTTACTTGCAATCAAACTCGCCATGCTTAGTTACACAATACATATACAAAAGAGAGAGAGAAATTGGCAGAAACATTATAATTGTTTATAAATCATTTTATAAAGTTTTATAAATTATTTATAAGGGTTTATAAAAATAATTTATAAAGTTTATACACCATTATAAAGGATTATAAAACAATTTATAAAGGTATGTAAAATTTCTGAAGCGTGGAGCCTTGCTTGTCAGTCGATGTGCCTCGAGAATCTGCCATGTATCATCATCTATTTACAAAGCATGCACGTGTTCTTTAGTTTTATGAATTTAATCTTCCTTAATATAATTATTTATAAAGTAGTATTTGAATAATATATATAAAGGTTTATAAAGCATAAAAGAATATCTTTGCTTAGACAATTTATAAGGGTTTATAAAGGTAAAATAAATAAGTCAGAAGAACTCTAAATCATTTAAAAAGTTTAAAACCATTTAGAAAGTCTAATAAAAGAATTTATAAGGGTTTGTAAAATATTTTATAAGGGGGTTTAAGGATATATACGTAATTTATAAGAGTTTATAAAACATTCATAAAGTTTATGAAAACAATTTATAGAATTTATACACCAATTTATGAGGAGTTTATAAGGATTTATAAAACAGAAAAGAATATATCTGCTTATACAATTTGTAAGGGCTTATGAAGGTAAAATAAATCAGTTAGAAGATTCTAAGTCATTTAAAAAGTTTATAACCATTTAGAAAGTCTAATAAAAAAATTTATAAGGGTTTGTCAATATTGGAGAGAGAGGGAACATTATAATTGTTTATAAATCATTTTATAAAACATTCCTACAATACTGAACTTTTCTCAGACGAGTCCATTGTTAAGAAATCAACTCTGCAACTTTTATAAAACTTTATAAATCTGCAATTCTTTGATAGCACAAACCACGTTCTTGTTCAGAATCTCTCTTGCTCCTTCAAACAGCTCACAACCTCTTCGATCTTCAAAATCTGAACGCAAATCAGTCATATAAAATTCCATCTTGTTTCTTCAAACACATCAATTAGATTTGGTGCTTCACATAGATTCAATTAAACGAATTTATTCAGTTGAACTCAGAATTCAAATCAACTTACACAAACTATCTCTGAGTTTGTCGATCGTGTTCATTGGAGCTTGTCGCGTGAGCGCGTTAATCTCGCTGGATTTTGTCGGAGTAATTGATTTGGTCACCGAGGCCGTTGGTTTCGGCGGATAATCACCATCGATTATCTGGTACCTTTCAAGCTTTCATCGACTTTATTCTTGAACTCCTCCTCGCCGATCTCGTCAGAAGCTTCGTTGGATCTCGCCGCATTTCGCCGGATCTCACTAACTTTTCTCGATCTCTCCCGACAACTCTTCAGCCTAATCTCGTCGGAGAACTCGCCACCGAATTCGCCAACGCCGATTTGAATCAGATGATGAGTTTAAATTGATCGTGAGATGTAGGAGAAGAAGATATTAGTTTTATGCTTAATTAGTTAGGGGTATAAAGATACTTTCCAATTAAAATTTTAATGGTAAAGTTGATTAATGTAGAAATGAAAAGTGGTATCATGAATGTGGTATATTTGGCAATTCTCTATATATAATTGATATAGTAGTTTTATATTCCTATGTAATTGGATATGAATATGTAGAGAATGTGTAAAAATTTTATTGTTTTAACTTTTTAAACTTATTAAAGACATAAAAATTTAGCTATAAATTATTTAAAATCAAAATTTTCAATATTATATAACTTCAAAACTTAAGTAATTTTATTAAAACTGAATCATGAATATTATATATAATTAATATTAGTAAAATTATCAATACAAAATATCAAAATATTTAAAATTGTCATATTATATTTTTCAAAAACATTTATTCTTATAAAAATATTTAAAACACACATAATGATAAAAAAATATTTTAATTTGAAAAATTACAATAAATAAATATTGTTACAAAACATTCAAACCCGCTAAATCGTGGTCATCCATCTAGTTAACTAATAACAACACAGTTTTTGTTTGCATAATAGTTTCTTAATTTTCACAATTATAAATAACGACAAATAAACAATATTATTATTTTATTCAAAATTCAAAAAATATTTCAACAAACGATATTTAAATTTATATTGAGCTAAAATTAAAACTTAATTATTAAAAGTTTTACATAGATTTTACATATTCATAACATATTTAAGTTCAACCTAAATATTAACTAATACTCATTTCTCACTTCGAAATGCATTAATAAATCATTAATGTAAAAATATAGTAATATTGATGGTTAGATAATGTCTACATTATTTTATTTTACTATGTATAATTATTTTCTGTAATAAAATGTTTAGTTTAAATAATATTGCAATTTTATGAAAAAATCAAAAAATTATAATGAATGGGTTAATTTTTAGCATTTACAAATAGAAGGTATTAATTGTAAAATAAATAAACAATCTTTCAGGAGTATTCTTTTTTTAAAAAAAAAGAAGAATACAGTGGAGAGAATTTCTTCACAATTATAAATAACGACAAATAAACAATATTATTATTTTATTCAAAATTCAAAAATATTTCAACAAACGATATTTAAATTTATATTGAGCTAAAATTAAAACTTAATTATTAAAAGTTTTACATAGATTTTACATATTCATAACATATTTAAGTTCAACCTAAATATTAACTAATACTCATTTCTCACTTGAAATGCATTAATAAATCATTAATGTAAAAATATAGTAATATTGATGGTTAGATAATGTCTACATTATTTTATTTTACTATGTATAATTATTTTCTGTAATAAAATGTTTAGTTTAAATAATATTGCAATTTTATGAAAAAATCAAAAATTATAATGAATGGGTTAATTTTTAGCATTTACAAATAGAAGGTATTAATTGTAAAATAAATAAACAATCTTTCAGAGTATTCTTTTTTTTAAAAAATCATAAAATCAATTTTTCTAATATCTATCTAAATTAATTAATTTTCAGCATAACTTTATATTATTTTTGATTTAGATCTAATCTGTTGTAGAAGTTTTGTTGAGCAGGTTATTAGGATTACGAGTAAAGGATGATATCGTGTTGATCAAGAAAGAAGATGAGTGGAGAGACTTGTGGTGCAAGTAATACACTGAAGAGTACGGAAAAAGTCCAGGTAAAGAACAAATATGGTGACGCTTTTATCCGTGGAAACAAGGGTAATAATATAATCTAATCGTATCGTATCACAAATTCACAATCATCTTTATCTAATTGCTTACTTTATTGCGGTGTACGTATCTGGAAATTTTGATGGCTACATGTAGTTCTTTACATTACCACAACGAACAAAACCTCGGCAGATGTAGCCTAGCTTTCTTGCATCACCATGAATGGCCCATCTATTTCTTCTATCTCTAGCATTTGACTTGTAGGATATATAACAGCCATATATTTGTAGCTTCTATTTACCATTCCACCTGTGTTTTTATTTCTGTTACAACTCTGCCACTAAGTTTGCTTCTACAGAATTCTGAGGAAAAGCAAGTTTATTGTTCTGAGAAATAGCCCCTAGTGTTTTGTACTTGATCTACAATATTCTTTTCACGTCATCGCTTAAGTAACAAGTTGATGTCAACAATTATTACGATGGAAAGAATAGAAGATTGGTTTAATTTTCGGTTTTAAACACTAAACAATCAAATCAAATATAACAAACTAGGCAGTGATCCGCACCTCTGGCGGATGTGATTGTTATTAAAATGTATAATTTCATAATTATGATTATGTAGATTATATTTTTTTTGTTTTAATGACCAGAATCGGACCGAACAGTCAGACCGCAACTCGCTCTTCTAAATGGTTTCGGATTGGGCTTAAAACCGGATTTGAGTCAAACTCGTTAAAAATGTAAATCTGGTTCATTATTAAAAATACGGTTTTCCTAAATTCAAATAAAAACAAAGAATTAAATTAGATTTTTTTTAAAAAATCATAAAATCAATTTTTCTAATATCTATCTAAATTAATTAATTTTCAGCATAACTTTATATTATTTTTGATTTAGATCTAATCTGTTGTAGAAGTTTTGTTGAGCAGGTTATTAGGATTACGAGTAAAGGATGATATCGTGTTGATCAAGAAAAAGATGAGTGGAGAGACTTGTGGTGCAAGTAATACACTGAAGAGTACGGAAAAAGTCCAGGTAAAGAACAAATATGGCTGGACTAGGAAGAACTTTGGCTTCAGTTTCTTGCTCCTTGCTATCATGTTGTTGTATCAGGTTTTCTTAAGATGATTTAAAGTAATGTATATGTTATTTGTTCATGCTCAAGCAAATGTCGATCACACACAGAAACTAAACCATGATTTTTTCTCTGTTTTGCTCCTAGGCATTCTTGCTTGTCTTGTCGACGGGTATATGAGCATTGCCATGGAGAAAACCGAAGAGTACGTAAATGCCCAGCTAAAGAACAAATATGGTGACGCTTTTATCCGTGGAAACAAGGGTAATAATATAATCTAATCGTATCGTATCACAAATTCACAATCATCTTTATCTAATTGCTTACTTTATTGCGGTGTACGTATCTGGAAATTTTGATGGCTACATGTAGTTCTTTACATTACCACAACGAACAAAACCTCGGCAGATGTAGCCTAGCTTTCTTGCATCACCATGAATGGCCCATCTATTTCTTCTATCTCTAGCATTTGACTTGTAGGATATATAACAGCCATATATTTGTAGCTTCTATTTACCATTCCACTTGTTTTTGTATTACAACGCTGTCACTCTGGTTGCGTCCGAATCATCTACAGATGTATACATAATGAATTTTGTATGTTTAACTTACCATTAATTATTTTGAAAAAATTCAAATTTAAATTTGATATTAAACAATATTATGAATATTCCTAAAATGTATGTTTAACTTACCATTAATTATTTTGAAAAATAAAACAAGATGAAATATTTGTAACTGAATATTATTTTAATATAATTAAATCCCACCTAAGATTATATATTTTTCAAGAATTTCTAGAATATATATGTTTATCCATTTCAACAAGAAAATTCAATACTGAAATTTAAATATCTTTGAATTACTTGTAAAACAATATTTAATGTTTATAACCAAATATTCTTTTTTCTAATGTATTAAATCTTACCATATTATCCATATCTGATCAAAATATTTAAATTCTTTTTACATTAGACAAACAATTTCATGTTACAAGAAATATTACTCAAACTATCAATAGGTCAATATTAATTTGTCAAAAGTTTAATAACGGGCACGGGTTACTATTTTTACAGTACATAAACTATTTGATCGTTGTGTTTATAAAAACTTAGAAATATGATATTTAAAAATGTAAATCGATAGATATTTAAATAATATTCATTTATGTATAAAAAATGAAAATAAGTACCCGTCCGATCGGACGGGTCCAGCTCTAGTTACAATTAATACTAACGCACACAAATATTAATTGTATCAAATCAAATACTGTATAACAAATAAATCATTAATTGTTTTTAGTTTCTTGCTTGTAAATCATTTATTTTATATACATGTTGGACCTGTTTTTGTATGATATTTTAATACTCTGTATAAGCATATAATTTATTGGATAATTTTTATTTTATTTTATACTTCAATATTGTTAAACTCTTCATCTTTGTTTCATAAACTGTCATTTATTATTATTTTTAATGTCTGGTTAATTATGTTATTACAAATTATGCTAAATATTACATAGACGATTATACAACTGTCAATTTTATATGTTCTGTAAGAATTTACGTCTGATTGTACCATTCTTAGTCATTCTACGAGGTATATGCTTGACGGTACTTTCATGCTAAAATATTTTGTAATCATTTTTCATAATATACATAATTTGTATTCTCTGAAGTTTTGAAATCCATATTTTTAGTGTAAAAGCATTAGTGAATTTTTAGTTAAACCGTTGGACTAATTGATTTTCACAAACTTTTATTGTGAAAGAACACAAATTGATTTTCTTCTTATTCCCATTTTTATTTTAAAAGCTATCTCTTGTTCTGATCACAACGCTCTTATCTAATCAAGAACTTCAAAATCTATAAACATCCACAATATCTCCTAAGGCATATTCATTCAGTTGAAGCAAAACATTTTGAGAGAGATGGGGAAAGAGGACATGTATTGGCAGTGCCATATCCAGCGCAAGGACATATCACACCAATCCACCAATTCTGTAAACGACTCATCTCTAAAGGTCTCCAAACCACTCTTGCTCTTACCACTTTCATCTTCAACTCCATCAAACATGACCCATCTGGTCCAGTCTCCATAGCCACCATCTCCGATGGCTACCTACGACCAGGGTTTCGACTCGTCTGGCTCCATCCAAGACTATGTCCAACGCTTTAAAACCTTTGGCTCTAAAACCATTACAGACATCATCACAAACGAAACAAGTGATAACCCCATCACTTGTATCGTCTATGATTCTTTCTTGCCTTGGGCATTCGACGTTGCCGAGTTTGGTATAGCTGCGGCTCCTTTCTTTACGCAGTCTTGTGCTGTTAACTATGTTTACTATCTTTCTTACATAAGCAATGGAAGCCTGAACTTTCCCATTGAGGAATTTCGTTTTCTTGAGCATCAAGATTTGCCTTCTTTTTTATCTGCTCCTGAATCTTACCCTGCTTACTTGGAGATGGTGCTCCAACAGTTTACAAACTTTCAAAGGCTGATTTCGTACTCGTTAATACCTTCCAAGAGTTGGAGCTTCATGTTAGACCTCTTTTCCTAAAACTTTCTCAACCATGTCGTTTTGCTGCTCATGTCCTAATAACTATGTTTAATGTCCTAACTAGTTTATTTTTCTTTACAGGAGCAGGAGTTATTGTCAAACGTTTGTCATGTGTTGACAATTGGTCCAACTGTTCCATCAATGTACTTAGACCAAAGGATCATTTCAGACACAAATTATGATCTGAATATCTTTGATTTGAAAGACGCTGCCTTCTGCACTAGCTGGCTGAACACAAGGCCACAAGGGTCAGTGGTGTATGTAGCATTTGGGAGCATTGCTAAGCTTAACAATGTGCAGATGGAGGAACTTGCTTCAGCAGTAAGCAAATTCAGCTTCCTGTGGGTTGTCAGAGATTCAGAAGAGGAAAAACTGCCATCAGGTTTTCTTGAGACACTGGATAAAGACAAGAGTTTGGTCTTGAAATGGAGTCCTCAGCTTGAAGTTCTGTCAAACAAAGCCATCGGTTGTTTTTTGACTCATTGTGGCTGGAATTCAACTCTGGAGGCATTAGCCATTGGGGTTCCCATGGTAGCTATGCCTCAATGGATCGATCAACCTATGGATGCAAAGTACATACAAGATGTGTGGAAGGCTGGAGTTCGTGTGAAGATAGACAATGAGAGCAGGATTGCCAAGAGAGGAGAGATTGAGTTTAGCATTAAGCAAGTGATGGAGGCAAGGAGATGAAGGAGAATCTGAAGAAATGGAGAGTCTTGGCTGTCAAGTCACTCAGTGAAGGAGGCTCTACAGATATTAACATTGACACATTTGTATCAAAGGTTCAGAGCAAATAAGTTATCACATGAAGTAGCAAAGATTTCTATTGAGTCAGTATTTCTTTCAGTGTAATCTTTAAGTTGATTCTTCATCTGGTTAATTACTTCCCAATCTTACAATGTTCTCTACCATATATTGTCTTCGTTTCAATAGGCTTTTCAGGTGTCTGTCATCACTCATCACTATCCGTTTTTTGTTTAACCACTGGCACATGGAGTAACAGGGGGGCATCTGCCCCCAACTCATTTTGAAAATCCCATGTAAAGTATTGACTAATTCTAAATATGCCCCTCCTATTTTAACAAATCGGTCCTTAGTTTTATGAATAGTTTTAATTATGTTCCCTACAAACTTTTTCTCTAGCTCCTACTGAGGGACTTGGCAGATAGAGCCTAACTCTCTTGTATTACCATGTCTGACCATCTTCTTCTGGCATTTGACATGTTTTCTATTAACTAGATCTTTTCTTGAACTAATTAAAATTTTTTTTTTTGAACTAATTTAATACATTAATATAAATGTATAATTGATATGGTTTAACGATATATAATTTGCTACAAGTTAAATGTTGACCAAAAAATATTTCAATATTTGAATACATTAAATTAGTTCAAAAATGATTTAGTTGGTAGAATAAAGCCAACGAGTCTTAACGTCTCAAGACATGTTTTCTTTTGCCCTTAACGTCCACTCTATTTATTGAACTTTTGGCTTGTCTTAATTGACCTCCGCGGCCTCTATCATTGTCATTCGTGTTTGCGACTCATTCTCTCAAGTGTTTTCGACGGAAGGTATGACTCAACGTGGAACAATTAAGACATCATCTTCCGAATCTCATGGTTATGTTGGATGTAGTTTCCTCCATGATGTTTTGTAATCTGGAGCCAGAGAATCTCCCGCTAATGGTTTGGAAGAAAGCAACCAAAGATTTATAACTTCTATTTACCATTCCACCTTTTTTTATTTATAATTCTAGTACAACTCTGCCACTAGGTTTGCGTCTGAAACATCTACAGAATTCTGAGAAAGAGCCAAGTTTATTATTCTGAGAGCCCCTTAGGGTTGCGTATTGATCTACAATGTTCTTTAAACGTCATCATTTTCGTCATAATTTGATGTCATCTTTACAATTATAAAGATGGAACGAATAGAAGATTGGTTTGATTTTCGTTTGTAAACAATCAAATCAAATACTGTATAACAAATAAATCATTAATTGTTTTAGTTTCTTGCTTGTAAATCATTTATTTTATATACATGTTGGACCTGTTTTTGTATGATATTTTAATACTCTGTATAAGCATATAATTTATTGGATAATTTTTATTTTATTTTATACTTCAATATTGTTAAACTCTTCATCTTTGTTTCATAAACTGTCATTTATTATTATTTTTAATGTCTGGTTAATTATGTTATTACAAATTATGCTAAATATTACATAGACGATTATACAACCGTCAATTTTATATGTTCTGAAGAATTTACGCCTGATTGTACCATTCTTAGTCATTCTACAGGTATATGCTTGACGGTACTTTCATGCTAAAATATTTTGTAATCATTTTTCATAATATACATAATTTGTATTCTCTGAAGTTTTGAAATCCATATTTTTAGTGTAAAAGCATTAGTGAATTTTTAGTTAAACCGTTGGACTAATTGATTTTCACAAACTTTTATTTATTTATGTGAACATTTTAATTTATACAATATATTTTTATTTCTCAGAAATATGTCATCTATTCTTTCTTTCCATTTTAACTAAGGTATGTGATCTATTCATGCGCATATAGCTAACTAAACGGCTAATAACGTCACGATTTTGGTTCTGGTCAGAAAAATATAACGCATATTATATTAATTAAATGTGATAATATTTAAAAATATATGTACGTGTACAAATATGCAATGCCGTTATAACGGTTGCTTTGGTCTTGAATAAGAGTAAAATGAAACATCAGATATTAGTGAAGAGCAACATAAGAAGACATTAAATAAACAATTCATTTTCTTGTTGTCGATGACTTGTCATTATAGAACCGTATAGAATCCTTTCACTTCTTACTCCATTTCGGCTTTGTCTCTTATTTTTCCATCTCTTTAAGAATCTTACTTCTCCAAAAATAAAAATAGAAGGACAACAAAATCGATTTTATGTGATTTTATATTTAAATTTTAAGACTTTTTCACATTTTAAGAAAACGTGAAAAGCAAACGTTGAACACAAACATGGTTTCTCCTTCCATTTGCATTTCTCGTGTCATGTATTTTTAATTATCAAAAACATTGCTTAACATAGTAAACGATAGTAAATGATATGGTTTTATATATCTATTTTATTAATTCAGAAGTACACATATAAAATGTCCCAAAATTTTTCAACTTATTTACAATGGCATGCCACTGAAGCATTAACCTACCTTATAGAATTCTTTGTCTTTTCACTTTAATTAATGCATTTCCAAAATCTAATTCTAACTAAAACATTATGGCAACAATAATTAATAAGCCTAGCTTTTAATATTCTTTGTATTTTCCTTATATATATTTCAGAATTAAATACATAAATTATATGGTAATTATTTTACTAATTCCATATATACATAATAATTAATTTCATACTAATTAACATATCTTTTAGGTTCTTATTAATTCTCTACCTATCTTTAAATAGTTATTAAACAATATTGTTTTCAAAGACATATAATTATATTTTCTCAAAACACATGCCAAATTAAGAAAATACAGAGAAGAGCAAGTGAGTTAGTGGTTGCACCACTTTTGCTGCCATCTCACCAAATTAGGATTTGAAGTCTACAACTGCCTCTAGTTAGAAGAATTACTCGGCCATTGTATCACGTATGAAAAAAAAAGAATTAAGAAAAATATATACAAGATTATTATTTTATCTGTTTTGTAGATACACATTATACAATGTCTTCACAACTCTAACAAATGATTAAACAATTAAAAGGATTTACTTTTAAAACATTATAATTATGTTTATCAATGAAGTTCGAGCATTTTATTTTATTTTATACTTCAATATTGTTAAACTCTTCATCTTTGTTTCATAAACTGTCATTTATTATTATTTTTAATGTCTGGTTAATTATGTTATTACAAATTATGCTAAATATTACATAGACGATTATACAACTGTCAATTTTATATGTTACGTAAGAATTTACGTCGATTGTACCATTCTTAGTCATTCTACGAGGTATATGCTTGACGGTACTTTCATGCTAAAATATTTTGTAATCATTTTTCATAATATACATAATTTGTATTCTCTGAAGTTTTGAAATCCATATTTTTAGTGTAAAAGCATTAGTGAATTTTTAGTTAAACCGTTGGACTAATTGATTTTCACAAACTTTTATTTATTTACCATCAATATAAATGATAAAATTACATAAAAGTTATATAAAAAATTAACAATTATTATAATTTGATTATTTGTTAATATTTATTTTCGTGCATGAACAAGAGAAAATCATTTAGGAGGCTTGTTGAACTGATCATTTGAGAAGATGTCATTATATACAAATTCAAAAATTTAAAAACATAGGATTTAAACAAGATTTTAGGAGGTGATTAGAAAGGATTTCAGGAGTTTTAGATATAAATAATATTTGGACGACATCACGTTTCTTCAAGGTATTTTAGTTACTCAGAGATCATTCATATCTCGAGCGCTGCATATAAAGCGAACAATTTGGTGCGAAGTGCCGGAAGCGAACGTCTTTTCGTTATTCATATGAATCTGAAATTACCGTTTGGTTTGTAGAGTCTATTGTTTTCGGTTGATGTCAAAAAAAGATCTAAATAAACTTTAAATTTTTATAAATTAAGCATAAAAATCTGGAAACCAGAAACCCTTCTATACTAAACATAAGCTTTAATCATCCTAGTAGGCTCATCATCATACTGAACAAAATTACAACATATGACATGACGCGTTAGTGAACACTCATGTCTTCCCTTTAACACGTCCACACCTCTCAAGCTTCAAGTGGAATATACGTCAACGAAATCAGATCATCTCTACATAAGTATGCAAAATATTTTTGAAAGAACAGAACCATGTCAGGTGTATCTCTAGCGATGGGTCCAAGAACCGACATGGATAAAACATCTCTGACTAGTGAGAAAGGACGGTGGTCGGGGATGACGGAAACCTGTGGTGGTGGCGGCAGTCTGATGGGATAACAAAGGGTAATATAGCTACAGCTAGTCGCATTCATACTTTATGGCAAAAGATAAAACGAAGAGGATGAAATCTTTTATTTTATTTTTGTGAAATAACATCTCATTAGGTGGTATTTCCTCTAATGAATTTTGACAACATATAGTTTTTAGAAAATCGAATAATTTTTATAATGAAATCTCAATTTTTAACAAAATTTTTTAGTCCTAGACACATTTATCACAAAATTAAAGAATCAAACCAAACCGAGAAAACAACGTTAGCTCGGGTTTGGATCTTATCAATTATACTAGTTGATCATTTATCTCTAGAACAAAAAATCAGAAGCAATTGGAACTGAATCAAAACCGAACCGAATGGATACCGAATTTCCATAATATAGTTAATATATTTATAAATATTAACTTTATTTAGATTTAAAATAATTATATAATTTTAAAATATTATTTATAAGTCGAAATACTCAAAAATTGAATTACTATTAAATTATCTGAATTATCTTAATTTTATCTGAAAATCCAAAAGAATATGATATTTAATCCAAAAGTCCTGATTTTTTACTTTTAACCTAACCGAACAACCATAAGCGAACCGAATGGGATTTGAAATTACCTCGAATATAAGCAGGTTCCCAATTTTGCTACAACCGAACCGAGCCAGTAGATACTCTAACAGATCCTAAACTTCTAGAACGAACGGAACCAAACGATAACGAATACCCATTGCTTGGGGATTTAATGAGATTTATACCGATGATAAGTTCAATAACTATTGATTTGTAAAAGTTATCTAAATACTAAACCCATAAGGTAAGATTTGCTAAAATCCAGAATTCTTTTAAATACCTAATCCAATAAGCCCCACCACTTAGTGGACAACTATGCAATGTCGTTATAACGGTTGCTTTGGTCTTGAATAAGAGTAAAATGAAACATCAGATATTAGTGAAGAGCAACATAAGAAGACATTAAATAAACAATTCATTTTCTTGTTGTCGATGACTTGTCATTATAGAACCGTATAGAATCCTTTCACTTCTTACTCCATTTCGGCTTTGTCTCTTATTTTTCCATCTCTTTAAGAATCTTACTTCTCCAAAAATAAAAATAGAAGGACAACAAAATCGATTTTATGTGATTTTATATTTAAATTTTAAGACTTTTTCACATTTTAAGAAAACGTGAAAAGCAAACGTTGAACACAAACATGGTTTCTCCTTCCATTTGCATTTCTCGTGTCATGTGTATTTTAATTATCAAAAACATTGCTTAACATAGTAAACGATAGTAAATGATATGGTTTTATATATCTATTTTATTAATTCAGAAGTACACATATAAAATGTCCCAAAATTTTTCAACTTATTTACAATGGCATGCCACTGAAGTTATTAATTAACCTACCTTATAGAATTCTTTGTCTTTTCACTTTAATTAATGCATTTCCAAAATCTAATTCTAACTAAAACATTATGGCAACAATAATTAATAAGCCTAGCTTTTAATATTCTTTGTATTTTCCTTATATATATTTCAGTAATTAAATACATAAATTATATGGTAATTATTTTACTAATTCCATATATACATAATAATTAATTTCATACTAATTAACATATCTTTTAGGTTCTTATTAATTCTCTACCTATCTTTAAATAGTTATTAAACAATATTGTTTTCAAAGACATATAATTATATTTTTATTATTTATAAGTAATAACTAAAACAAAGGTCACAAAAAGAAACATTTATATAATATATAGATTAATATATAAATATGTTATGTTACATATATTTTCATATAAATAATATCCAATGTAAATTCAGTATAATAAATGTTAAAAGTAGAAAATATATAGGACCATATATTTAAATAGTATATACAAAAATTTAGTTATACATTTTCATAAAATTTTGATCCATACAAATAAAAATACATTTGTGCAAATATCTGGTCATATTTTAAAAATAAGGATGATACAATTGATGGTTTATAAGATATAATACAACTACCCAATATAAACTATAAAATTAGTGTGTTTAAAATATCTTTTAAAAATAATTTAGACAGATAAATGTTTTAAAATATATATATTATCGCTTATAAAAATAAAAATAGAAGGACAACAAAATCGATTTTATGTGATTTTATATTTAAATTTTAAGACTTTTTCACATTTTAAGAAAACGTGAAAAGCAAACGTTGAACACAAACATGGTTTCTCCTTCCATTTGCATTTCTCGTGTCATGTGTATTTTTAATTATCAAAAAACATTGCTTAACATAGTAAACGATAGTAAATGATATGGTTTTATATATCTATTTTATTAATTCAGAAGTACACATATAAAATGTCCCAAAATTTTTCAACTTATTTACAATGGCATGCCACTGAAGTTATTAATTAACCTACCTTATAGAATTCTTTGTCTTTTCACTTTAATTAATGCATTTCCAAAATCTAATTCTAACTAAAACATTATGGCAACAATAATTAATAAGCCTAGCTTTTAATATTCTTTGTATTTTCCTTATATATATTTCGTAATTAAATACATAAATTATATGGTAATTATTTTACTAATTCCATATATACATAATAATTAATTTCATACTAATTAACATATCTTTTAGGTTCTTATTAATTCTCTACCTATCTTTAAATAGTTATTAAACAATATTGTTTTCAAAGACATATAATTATATTTTTATTATTTATAAGTAATAACTAAAACAAAGGTCACAAAAAGAAACATTTATATAATATATAGATTAATATATAAATATGTTATGTTACATATATTTTCATATAAATAATATCCAATGTAAATTCAGTATAATAAATGTTAAAAAGTAGAAAATATATAGGACCATATATTTAAATAGTATATACAAAAATTTAGTTATACATTTTCATAAAATTTTGATCCATACAAATAAAAATACATTTGTGCAAATATACGGGTCATATTTTAAAAATAAGGATGATACAATTGATGGTTTATAAGATATAATACAACTACCCAATATAAACTATAAAATTAGTGTGTTTAAAATATCTTTTTAAAAATAATTTAGACAGATAAATGTTTTAAAAATATATATATTATCGCTTATAAAAAATAAAAACAAACACTTGCGCGGATGCGCGGATCAAACAACAAACCTTTCGTTCTTCTTCTATCAAAATTAAACCCATAAATAATTTGTAATAATTTAAATTAATATACTTTCATTTTATTATTTTACAAATTTTAATCCAAATTTTATATATATATAGAATTTGAATAATAATCTTTTTCTTAGAAATGTCATAACTAATTTATTAATTTTGGTATACCATATTAACTCTTACTTCTCAAGATCTAATATATCTTTAATATAAAAATTTATTTTCAATATATAGTATACATAATTTTGTTATATATATATGTTGGGTTTGTTTATATGATACCAAATATTTGTGATACAATAAACTGTTTACATGCACAGAAAAATACTTATTGTAATATAATTAATTTTGATAGAAACATCATTTAGCACAAAAAAAAATTAAAAAGAAAAAATTAATACCCGTGCGACCGCACGGGTCAAGGTCTAGTCTCCTTTTTAAAACACTGAACATATAAGCAAATACAGAATAAATCCTTTTTATTACACATTTCCTTTTCTTGTGGAAGAAAAGCAAATTGATTTTCGCTTTCTTATTCCCGTTTTTCTTTCTTAAAATGAAAAGAGAAACAAAACTATATCTTGTTCTCATTACAACGTTCTTATCAAAAGGAAGAACCTGACAAACCTGTCTATAAATATTCGCCTTATCTCCTAAGGCATATTCACTTCAGTTTAAGCAAAACATTTTGAGAGATGGAGAAGAAGATAGGACATGTTTTGGCGGTGCCATATCCAACCCAAGGACACATCACACCGATCCGCCAATTCTGTAAACGGCTCGTCCCTAAGGGTCTCAAAACCACTCTCACTCTCACCACTTTCATCTTCAACTCCATCAAACCTGACCCATCTGGTCCAATCTCCATAGCCACCATCTCCGACGGCTACGACGACCAAGGCTTCAACTCATCTGGTGGCTCCATCCATGACTACCTCCAAAACCTCAAAACCTTCGGCTCCAAAGCCATAGCAGACATCATCCGCAAACACGAGACAAGTGATAACCCCATCACTTGTATCGTCTATGATGCTTTCATGCCTTGGGCACTCGACGTTGCACGAGAGTTTGGTTTAGCTGCGACCCCTTTCTTTACGCAGTCATGTGCTGTAAACTACGTTTATTATCTTTCTTACATAAACGATGCAATCTTGAAGCTTCCCGTTAAAGACTTGTCTTTTCTTGAGCTCCAAGATCTGCCTTCTTTTCTATCTGTTTCTGGATCATACCCTGCTTATTTTGAGATGGTGCTCCAACAGTTTACAAACTTTGAAAAAGCTGATTTCATACTCGTTAATACCTTCCATGAGTTGGAGCTTCATGTTAGGCCTCCCTTCTAGCAACTTTCTCAACCATGTCGTTTTCTTGTTCATGGCCTAACTACTATGTTTTTTGTCCTAATTAGTCTTTTTTTTTGTTACAGGAGAAGGATTTGTTGTCAAAAGTTTGTCATGTACTGACAATTGGTCCGACTATTCCATCGATGTACTTAGACCAAAGGATCAAATCAGACACAGACTACGATCTGAATATGTTTGCTTCAAAAGATGCTGCCTTCTGCACTAACTGGCTGGACACAAGGCCACAAGGGTCGGTGGTGTATGTAGCATTTGGTAGTTTGGCTGTGCTGAACAATGTGCAGATGGAGGAGCTTGCTTCAGCAATAAGCAACTTCAACTTCTTGTGGGTTGTCAGAGATTCAGAGGAGGCAAAACTGCCATCAGGGTTTCTTGAGACAATGGATAAGGACAAGAGCTTGGTATTGAAATGGAGTCCTCAGCTTGAAGTTCTATCAAACAAAGCCATCGGTTGTTTCTTGACTCACTGTGGCTGGAACTCAACTATGGAGGCATTAACCTTTGGAGTTCCCATGGTGGCTATGCCTCAGTGGACCGATCAACCTATGAACGCAAAATACATACAAGATGTGTGGAAGGCTGGAGTCCGTGTGAAGATAGACAATGAGAGTGGGATTGCCAAGAGAGAGGAGATTGAGTTTAGCATTAAGGAAGTGATGGAAGGAGAGAAGAGCGAAGAGATGATGGAGAATGCGAAGAAGTGGAGAGACTTGGCTGTCAAGTCACTCAGTGAAGGAGGCTCTACAGATGTTAACATTGACACATTTGTGTCAATGGTCCAGAGCAAATAAGTTATCACATGAAGTGTATTATTGTGTCAGTCTTTCGTTCAGTGTAATCTTTATGTTCGATTCTTCATTTGGTTACTTCCCAATCTTATAATGTCTTCTACCATATATTGTGTTCGTAATGTCTAGTGGACACCATTTGAACCAAAAGCAAACTACAGTAAAAAATCTATAAATTAATAATAATGTTAAAACTATGATAATTTATTACATCAAATAAAAAATTCCTTATTCAGAATTATATTTTTAAAATGTATTTTTATTTAGAAAATTGAAAATATTTCATTCTAAATTTTGTAGATTTGAATTTCATATATTTTATATGTTAAATACATATCATATAGAATACAATACAATTTTATATGTTCTTCAATAAAATAAAATATAAATTAAGACATTGCTTAATGTCTAGTGGACACCATTTGAACCAAAAGCAAACTACAGTAAAAAATCTATAAATTAATAATAATCTTAAAACTATGATAATTTATTACATCAAATAAAAAATTCCTTATTCAGATACTTACATATATTAAGTATGTTTTTTTTCTTTTAAAACAATATATTAACATATGATAAGCACATACACAATAAAATCTTTTTTTTTTGTTTACACATTTCCTTTTCTTGTGGAAAGAAAGCAAATTGAATTTTTTCTTCTTATTCTCATTTTTATTAAAAAGAAAAGACAAAAACAAAATCACCTCATGTTTTTATTACAACGCTCTTATCTTGAGGTAGAACCTCACAAACCTGCGCGTATAAACATATTAATTTTGGTTAAAGAAAAACATTTTGAGAGAGAGAGATGGAGATGAAGAGCGGACATGTATTGGCAGTGCCATACCCAATGCAAGGACACATCACACCAATCCGCTAATTCTGTAAACGACTCATCTCTAAAGGTCTCAAAACCACTCTCACTCTCACAACTTTCATCTTCAAATCCATCAAACCTGACCCATCTGGTCCGATCTCCATAGCCACCATCTCCGACGGCTATGACCAGGGCTGCGAGTCGCCTTACACCGTCCACGAATACCTCCAAAACTTCAAAACCTTCGGCTCCAGAACCATAGCAGACATCATCCGCAAACACCAGACAAGTGATAGCCCCATCACTTGTATCGTCTATGATGCTTTCATCCCATGGGCACTCGACGTTGCACGAGAGTTTGGTTTAGCTGCGACTCCTTTCTTTACGCAGTCTTGTGCTGTTAACTATGTTTACTATCTTTCTCACATAAATCATGGAAGCTTGAAGCTTCCCATTGAAGAGTTGTGATGCAGAAAGATATTTGGATATATCTTAGTTTTCTTAATTATCTACTTTATTATTTGTTTTGATATTTATCTTAATTAGTTATAATTATCTTAAAGATTTTAATAGTTTTAGGTTATTTAGTTTTCATATAAATAGGCCTTATGCCTAGAGTTGTATTCAGATTATTGATATTGATATTTTTATAAAGAGAGGTTTTAAACCCTTTATTTCCTTGTTACGGCTAGAACTTGCGAGTTCTCAACGAATCAAGAAGACTTTGATCCTAGGTATTCTCAGACTAAATAGGATTCATTGTGTTATCGTAGCTTCCGCTACATCAGTTGGTATCAGAGTCTGGTTTTTGGTTTCTTAATCAAA
Organism: Brassica carinata; assembly: GCA_016771965.1. Classification (NCBI taxonomy): domain Eukaryota; kingdom Viridiplantae; phylum Streptophyta; class Magnoliopsida; order Brassicales; family Brassicaceae; genus Brassica; species Brassica carinata. Next base: position 52,938,912 of record CM028687.1, on the reverse strand, counting down.
ACTCGATTCTGGAATGATGGCGAATTTATTCGTGGAAAGTGAAGTTATTGTTTACAAAGAAATTGTTGGTCCTGCCATCTATGATCGATATGGTGAGGATATGGTGATAGTCGAGCCAATTGATTTTGTATTCAGCAAAGATGCGTTCAAGACTACACAATCACACATTGGAGATTTCAGAGGTGCTATCCAAAGCGAGATATTAAGATATAATGGTGAAGAAAGTAGTTGGGCTACACGTGCATTGAAGGATTGGGAATCATGTGGCTTCTTTGTGATATATGCATTAACAAATAAAGAGGTTTGTGACTACACGGTGGATTTTAAAAATTCATGGAATATATATATATATATATATATATATATATATATATATATATATATATATATATATATATATATATATATATATATATATATATATATATATATATATATATATATATATATATATATATATATATATATATATATATATATATATATATATATATATATATATATATATATATATATATATATATATATATATATATATATATATATATATATATATATATATATATATATATATATATATATATATATTTCACCAGCTAACTATATCTTCCCTTCTCTCTTCTTTTTACTTCATATCTTTCTCTACCTTGTTATATATATATATATATAAGAATTGTCCTCTTTTTTAATCAACATAAGAATTGTCTTTAGCTTGGGTTTTGCTTCAAATGGTGTCTACGAGACGTTAAGCAATGTCGTTATAGCTTACAACGGTTGGTCTTAAATACTCATGATCCACTAGACATAAAAAATTAGCATAGGCTATAGCGTTGAAATCAATAAAGATAAAACAGAAAAATCGTAGTGATGAAACAGAAAAATTCAAAATTAATTGATTTCGCGAAAGATACAAAACAGTCACATTTTAGATAGCGAACTGTGAACTAGTGAAGAACACAAGAAGCCGTGATATGAACAAATCGTTTTTTTATTGTCGATGTATTCTTGTAGTAATATAAACGTAAAAAATATTTTCACTTCTTACTGACTCCATTTCAGTTCTATCTCTTATTTTTCCCATCTCTTAAGACTTAAGACCTTACTTCTCCAAAAATAACAATACAACGACAAAACTATCGATTTTGTGTGTTTATATTTACATGTTAAGAATTTTTCACCTTTTTGAAAACATGTGGAAACCAAACTCTGAACACAAACATGATATCTCTTTCCATATACAGTCATCGTGTCGTGTTTAATTGAAAAGTTGTTCAAAGTATTAAATATTATTTCAGTTACAAAAAAAAGTATTAAATATTATGAAAAATAAAAAAAAATATAAATAAATAAATAAGTATTATGGTTTTAGTTCTGTAAAAATAAGAGCACGATTATCGCATCGGTTTCTTAAAAAGTTTTTGTTTTATGTTTTTGGTTTGAAAAAAAATTAATAATCAATCTTGGTCGGCCAGCGTCTTGGGTGGAGGCGTCTGAGAACGATCTAAACTTTTCCTAAGATTGATTTTTATTTCGTAGTTTTGGATATCAAATTTTAACTTTTTTGTGGGGTCCACACCTAAAAAACTCTGTGAGAGCATGTTTAATGGTAAAACTCTTAAATGTCTCTTAAGTGAGATCATAGAGAAAGAGACAAAACAAAAGATGAAGAAGTAATGGATGCAACGTCCCTTCCTTTGCTTAAATAAGGTACGTCCACCCTCTTTTCTTCTTTTTTTCCTTTATTTTAATTGCAATTATGCTTAACGGGGACATCAATAAACCTACTCTAAGGACTCGCCTGATTATGGTCTAAGGCATAATGCTTCGGGGTTAACATGATGGGTTAGTAGAAGTTAGCTTTTTAACAACTTAAAAATTTAAAACCGGTCTTAAATAAGGACTTTAAGAATGGTTCTGGTTTTTAGTTAAAAATTAAGCAGTTCTTAACTTACGTCTAAACCACCGGGTTATCATGGTCTAAGCGCGGAGATTATCGGGGAGGAAGGAGGTTTTAGTGGGGTTTTAGGTGGAGGGCCACAAAAAGGAAAAATCGGTTCTGGGAAAGCCAAAATAATGATCATTTGTTGGTGGATTTTGAAGCTGTTTCGCGGTACGCGTGGCATGGCGGCTGATTGATTGGTCTAATTTTTTTTTTTCTCGAGACAAAAATAAAAAGAAATTAAAAAAATTAAAAAAGAATTAAAACCCATGTGGGGTTTCAGCGTTAATCATGGCCTAATATACTGAACATATAAGCACATGCAGAATAAAATCTTTTATTATTTACATTTCCTTTTCTTGTGGAAAGAAAGCAAATTGAATTTTTCTTCTTATTCTCATTTTTATTAAAAGAAAAGACAAAACAAAATCACCTCATGTTTTATTACAACGCTCTTATCTTGAGGTAGAACCTCACAAACCTGCGCGTATAAACATATTAATTTTGGTTAAAGAAAAACATTTTGAGAGAGAGAGATGGAGATGAAGAGCGGACATGTATTGGCAGTGCCATACCCAATGCAAGGACACATCACACCAATCCGCTAATTCTGTAAACGACTCATCTCTAAAGGTCTCAAAACCACTCTCACTCTCACAACTTTCATCTTCAAATCCATCAAACCTGACCCATCTGGTCCGATCTCCATAGCCACCATCTCCGACGGCTATGACCAGGGCTGCGAGTCGCCTTACACCGTCCACGAATACCTCCAAAACTTCAAAACCTTCGGCTCCAGAACCATAGCAGACATCATCCGCAAACACCAGACAAGTGATAGCCCCATCACTTGTATCGTCTATGATGCTTTCATCCCATGGGCACTCGACGTTGCACGAGTTTGGTTTAGCTGCGACTCCTTTCTTTACGCAGTCTTGTGCTGTTAACTATGTTTACTATCTTTCTCACATAAATCATGGAAGCTTGAAGCTTCCCATTGAAGAGTTGTGATGCAGAAAGATATTTGGATATATCTTAGTTTTCTTAATTATCTACTTTATTATTTGTTTTGATATTTATCTTAATTAGTTATAATTATCTTAAAGATTTTTAATAGTTTTTAGGTTATTTAGTTTTCATATAAATAGGCGTCTTATGCCTAGAGTTGTATTCAGATTATTGATATTGATATTTTTATAAAAGAGAGGTTTTAAACCCTTTATTTCCTTGTTACGGCTAGAACTTGCGAGTTCTCAACGAATCAAGAAGACTTTGATCCTAGGTATTCTCGACTAAATAGGATTCATTGTGTTATCGTGCTTCCGCTACATCGGTTGGTATCGAGTCTGGTTTTGGTTTCTTAATCAAAACTCGATTCGGAATGATGGCTAATTTATTCGTGGAAAGTGAAGTTATTGTTTACAAAGAAATTGTTGGTCCTGCCATCTATGATCGATATGGTGAGGATATGGTGATAGTCGAGCCAATTGATTTTGTATTCAGCAAAGATGCGTTCAAGACTACACAATCACACATTGGAGATTTCAGAGGTGCTATCCAAAGCGAGATATTAAGATATAATGGTGAAGAAAGTAGTTGGGCTACACGTGCATTGAAGGATTGGGAATCATGTGGCTTCTTTGTGATATATGCATTAACAAATAAAGAGGTTTGTGACTACACGGTGGATTTTAAAAAATTCATGGAAGATATATTCATATATATGGATAATTCAGCGACATATCAAGCGTGGAATCATCAATCAAAGAAACTAATGGAAAAAGAATATCTTCGAAAGAACAAGATTCGAGGCTAATCTTCCAACCGGAGAGAATGATGCAGATAGATATTTGGATATATTCCAAATATTTTGATTATTTAGTTTATTATTTAGTTTGATATTTATCTTAATTAGTTAGAATTATCATTATTATTTTAGGGTTTTACGGTGTTTTTATATATATCCGTCTAGGTTTAAGTTTGTATTCAGTTTATGATTTGATTAATAAAATTAAGAGTTCTCTTTTGTTCCTTGTTTTCGGTAGATCATTGGTGATCTCAACGAATTTAAGAAGACATTGATCTTAGGCATTCTTAGACTAAATAAGATCCTTGTGTTATCCTAGTTTTCCGGGTATTCTCAGAATCAACGGATCTCTAATTCTATTTTATAAAGCTTCCACTACATCAGTTGGTATCAGAGCTGGTGTTTTGGTTTTTTAATCAAAACTTGATTCTGGATCATGGAGAGTTTGTTCGATGAAAGTGAAGAAATAGTCTACAAAATAATTGTTGGAGATCCAATTTTTGACATCTATGATGATGATGATTGGATTCAAAACAAATACGTTGATCAGTCTGAAGTTTGTGTTGTGATGGTCAAGAACGGTGTGGGAGGTGGTTTCACGCCTAACCAAAGTTTCCAAGTCAAAATCTCTATCAAAGGTCAGGTTTACGTGGCAAGATCAGCAGACCATGCGATGTTGTTGGCAACACAAGACGGCGATGAAGACTTGTTGGGAGCATTATCAAAATTTTCCGTGATGTTCAAGAAGAGTAGGCAATTAAATATGCCATGTGGAGAAATTGTTTCTTGGCAAACAAAAACGCGTTACACAAAGAAACAATATATTCTATGGATGGTTTGGAATCACGAAGAGTTTTGTCATTGGATGGTCTGGAAAAAGAGGAAGAAATTAATTGGCGATTACGGTTAAGATTCGAGGGCGAATCTTCTCCAACCCGGAGAGAATGATGCAGAAAGATATTTGGATATATCTTAGTTTTCTTAATTATCTACTTTATTATTTGTTTTGATATTTATCTTAATTAGTTATAATTATCTTAAAGATTTTTAATAGTTTTTAGGTTATTTAGTTTTCATATAAATAGGCGTCTTATGCCTAGAGTTGTATTCAGATTATTGATATTGATATTTTTATAAAAGAGAGGTTTTTAAACCCTTTATTTCCTTGTTACGGCTAGAACTTGCGAGTTCTCAACGAATCAAGAAGACTTTGATCCAGGTATTCTCGGACTAAATAGGATTCATTGTGTTATCGTAGCTTCCGCTACATCAAGTTGCCTTTTCTTGAGCTTCAAGATTTGCCTTCTTTTTATCTGTTTCTGGATCTTACCCTGCTTTCCTTGAGATGGTACTCCAACAGTTTACAAACTTTGAAAAAGCTGATCTCGTACTCGTTAATACCTTCCAAGACTTGGAGCTTCATGTTAGGCCTCTCTTCCTACAACTTTCCCAACCATGTTGTTTTCTTGTTCATGTCCTAACTACTATTTTTTGTCCTAATTAGCCTCTTTTCGTTACAGGAGAAGGAGTTATTGGCGAAAGTTTGTCATGTGTTGACAGTTGGTCCGACTGTTCCATCAATGTACGTAGACCAAAGGATCAAATCAGACACAGACTACGATCTGAAACTCTTTGATTCGAAAGACTCTGCCTTCTGCACTAGCTGGCTGAACACAAGGCCACAAGGGTCCGTGGTGTATGTAGCATTTGGGAGCAGTGCTAAACTGAACAATGCGCAGATGGAGGAGCTTGCTTCAGCAGTTAGAAACTTCAGCTTCATGTGGGTTGTCAGAGATTCAGAAGAGGAAAAACTGCCATCAGGGTTTCTTGAGACAGTGGTTAAGGACAAGAGTTTGGTCTTGAAATGGAGTCCTCAGCTTGAAGTTCTGTCAAACAAAGCCATTGGTTGTTTCTTGACTCATTGTGGCTGGAACTCAACTATGGAGGCGTTGACCTTTGGGGTTCCCATGGTGGGTATGCCTCAGTGGACTGATCAACCTATGAACGCAAAATACATACAAGATGTGTGGAAGGTTGGAGTTAGTGTGAAGACAGACAATGAGAGTGGGATTGCCAAGAGGGAGGAGATTGAGTTTAGCATTAAGGAAGTGATGGAAGGAGAGCCCATATATGAAGGAGAACGCAAAGAAATGGAGAGACTTGGCTATCAAGTCACTCAGTGAAGGAGGCTCTACAGATATTAACATTGACGCATTTGTATCAAAGGTTCTGAACAAATAAATTATCACATGAATAAATGCAAAGATCTCTTCTATAGTGTCTTGTTGGGTCAATTTTTCGTCCAGTGTAATTTTAAGTTGATTTTTCATCTGTTCATTATATTAAGGATCTTTTTAAGTAAACGAAGAAAGTTTGAATATCCCCATCCATAACATGACATTTGCCTACTCTCATTATCCAGAGTGGATCCACCCCTGCTTATTTTGAGATGGTGCTTCAACAATTCACCAACTTCAAAAGGCTGATTTCATAGAGCTCGACTGTCACATTAGTTCATGTCTTAACAATTTTGTATATGCCCCAATTTCGTGTTCAAACTACTCTGTTTTGTCCCCTCGATGGTGTGCAAATAACTTTTCTTTTTCCTACTTCTTATCATAATTACACTGTTTCCGTACTAGCTACCATGTTTGATTATCTAGCTAATAATTCATGTCCCTATGTCCTAATAACTCTTTTTGTCATCTTAGCTACTCTGTTTTGGTTTAATTTCTTTTTACCCTAGTTAATTATGCTATTATTTTTGCTTTAGCTATCTTTCTACACTGTTTTACTGCCCTAGTTACTATCTTCCCTATAACCACCGTCTTTTTTATTGGTTTATAGGAAGTGTTGTTGTCGAAAGTTTGACTCATATTGCCAATTGGTCCGTCTATTCCATAAATGTAGTTAGACCACAAATCAAATCAGACACTGACTATGATCTGAACCTCTTAGACGGAACAAGCTGCCTGTTGCACTGTCTGGCTCAACACTAGGCCGCAAGGGTGGTCAGTTGTATACATAGCATTTGGTAGCATGGTCAGTTTAGCAATGCTCATATGAAAAATCTTGCTTTGGCGATAAGAAACTGTACTTGTGGGTGGCCAGGGATTCAGAGGAGTCAAAACTCCCATCATGGTTTCTTGAATCAGTGGCTAAAGACGAGGGTTTGGATTTGAGGTGGAGTCCCCAGTTTCAAGTTGTATCAAAAATAGCTGGAACTCAACCATGTAATTGTAGGCTTTGACTTTTGGGTTTTTCCATGGTGGTTATGACTCAATGGGCCGATCAACCATGAGATGATTGTCAAACTTTATCCTTTACGTTACTGAAATAAACGGATATATATGCGCGAAAAATTATAATTATTACTTTAAAGGTTGAAACCATAGCTTCGATACAACGAATCCTCAAATACAGAAACAAGTAGCAACATAAAAACAAACAAGTAGCAAGTAAGACGACGTCGTTCACGAATTCATCAGCATAAACTCATCTTTAGACAAGGAGCGACCGGGACAACATCACTTCAGGTATCCCATCTATATATCATGTCATAAGTATGTCTCTCTTCAGACAAGGAGTAAACGGGATGACGACATCATTAGCTAATCCGTTTGCATTACTACAAGCCTGAGCCGGTTGGTTCACCAGTTGCAAGGCGAGATTCACATTGTCCATTACAATACCGGTACAGGGTTTCTCCTTACTGCAATCCAACTTGACCGCCACATCCGTACTCGATGTCCCGTGTATATCTTCATATCTCACATTTGATACTTCAACTCCAGACTCCTGTAATAAAATATACAAAATTAAAATGACTCAATGTATTGAAATTAAGGGTATAAGATATGGTTAATTCATTTCCTTTTACCTGTCTAGGGCAAGGTTTGTAAAAACAATAGTGTTGGTCTATGATGATCGGGTTCTTGACCATCTTCATATTAATATGCTGAAAAACGATGTTTCTAGCGAAACTCTTGCTGTTTTTCGCCCATGTCTTGATCCTAACTCCATTACTAGTTGCCGTGAAATCCACGTTACTCACTGTCACATTCTCCACTCCTTGTTCTTCCTCTGCTATCCCAAGACTTCCGATACTGTATTAGAGGATCCACTAATTAGAGAACGTTTGTAAAAAGATATTATGTAACTTGTATGGCAGGAAATGCATTTTTGTGTTACCTGATTCCGTGGCCTGGACCGCATTGGATGCCTTGTATGGAAACGTGAGTAGATCCTGGACCTATGGAGATGCAATCGTCGCCGGTTCCAATTCTTGAGTTAGTGATACTAACTAAGTGAGATGATTGGATGTGAATCCCATCAGTGTTAGGGCTATTAGCATCAGCAGAAACTGTAACGCCGTCAATGTTCACGTTATTGCAACTGTTGATAACTATATGGAATTTCTGGCTGTTTATCGACGTTAAACCGTTGATATTGATGTTATTCGACCCACTAAACAACAAAGTCTGCAAAAGATTTGAATTTCATATATTTTATATGTTAAATACATATCATATAGAATACAATACAATTTTATATGTTCTTCAATAAAATAAAATATAAATTAAGACATTGCTTAATGTCTAGTGGACACCATTTGAACCAAAAGCAAACTACAGTAAAAAATCTATAAATTAATAATAATCTTAAAACTATGATAATTTATTACATCAAATAAAAATTCCTTATTCAGATACTTACATATATTAAGTATGTTTTTCTTTTAAAACAATATATTAACATATGATAAGCACATACACAATAAAATCTTTTTTTTTTGTTTACACATTTCCTTTTCTTGTGGAAAGAAAGCAAATTGAATTTTTTCTTCTTATTCTCATTTTTATTAAAAAGAAAAGACAAAAACAAAATCACCTCATGTTTTTATTACAACGCTCTTATCTTGAGGTAGAACCTCACAAACCTGCGCGTATAAACATATTAATTTTGGTTAAAGAAAAACATTTTGAGAGAGAGAGAAAGAGATGGAGATGAAGAGCGGACATGTATTGGCAGTGCCATACCCAATGCAAGGACACATCACACCAATCCGCTAATTCTGTAAACGACTCATCTCTAAAGGTCTCAAAACCACTCTCACTCTCACAACTTTCATCTTCAAATCCATCAAACCTGACCCATCTGGTCCGATCTCCATAGCCACCATCTCCGACGGCTATGACCAGGGCTGCGAGTCGCCTTACACCGTCCACGAATACCTCCAAAACTTCAAAACCTTCGGCTCCAGAACCATAGCAGACATCATCCGCAAACACCAGACAAGTGATAGCCCCATCACTTGTATCGTCTATGATGCTTTCATCCCATGGGCACTCGACGTTGCACGAGAGTTTGGTTTAGCTGCGACTCCTTTCTTTACGCAGTCTTGTGCTGTTAACTATGTTTACTATCTTTCTCACATAAATCATGGAAGCTTGAAGCTTCCCATTGAAGAGTTGTGATGCAGAAAGATATTTGGATATATCTTAGTTTTCTTAATTATCTACTTTATTATTTGTTTTGATATTTATCTTAATTAGTTATAATTATCTTAAAGATTTTTAATAGTTTTTAGGTTATTTAGTTTTCATATAAATAGGCGTCTTATGCCTAGAGTTGTATTCAGATTATTGATATTGATATTTTTATAAAAGAGAGGTTTTTAAACCCTTTATTTCCTTGTTACGGCTAGAACTTGCGAGTTCTCAACGAATCAAGAAGACTTTGATCCTAGGTATTCTCAGACTAAATAGGATTCATTGTGTTATCGTAGCTTCCGCTACATCAGTTGGTATCAGAGTCTGGTTTTTGGTTTCTTAATCAAAACTCGATTCTGGAATGATGGCGAATTTATTCGTGGAAAGTGAAGTTATTGTTTACAAAGAAATTGTTGGTCCTGCCATCTATGATCGATATGGTGAGGATATGGTGATAGTCGAGCCAATTGATTTTGTATTCAGCAAAGATGCGTTCAAGACTACACAATCACACATTGGAGATTTCAGAGGTGCTATCCAAAGCGAGATATTAAGATATAATGGTGAAGAAAGTAGTTGGGCTACACGTGCATTGAAGGATTGGGAATCATGTGGCTTCTTTGTGATATATGCATTAACAAATAAAGAGGTTTGTGACTACACGGTGGATTTTAAAAAATTCATGGAAGATATATTCATATATATGGATAATTCAGCGACATATCAAGCGTGGAATCATCAATCAAAGAAACTAATGGAAAAAGAATATCTTCGAAAGAACAAGATTCGAGGGCGAATCTTCTCCAACCGGGAGAGAATGATGCAGATAGATATTTGGATATATTCCAAATATTTTGATTATTTAGTTTATTATTTAGTTTGATATTTATCTTAATTAGTTAGAATTATCATTATTATTTTAGGGTTTTACGGTGTTTTTATATATATCCGCCTAGGTTTAAGTTTGTATTCAGTTTATGATTTGATTAATAAAATTAAGAGTTCTCTTTTGTTCCTTGTTTTCGGTAGATCATTGGTGATCTCAACGAATTTAAGAAGACATTGATCTTAGGCATTCTTAGACTAAATAAGATCCTTGTGTTATCCTAGTTTTCGGTATTCTCAGAATCAACGGATCTCTAATTCTATTTTATAAAGCTTCCACTACATCAGTTGGTATCAGAGCTGGTGTTTTGGTTTTTTAATCAAAACTTGATTCTGGATCATGGAGAGTTTGTTCGATGAAAGTGAAGAAATAGTCTACAAAATAATTGTTGGAGATCCAATTTTGACATCTATGATGATGATGATTGATTCAAAACAAATACGTTGATCAGTCTGAAGTTTGTGTTGTGATGGTCAAGAACGGTGTGGGAGGTGGTTTCACGCCTAACCAAAGTTTCCAAGTCAAAATCTCTATCAAAGGTCAGGTTTACGTGGCAAGATCAGCAGACCATGCGATGTTGTTGGCAACACAAGACGGCGATGAAGACTTGTTGGGAGCATTATCAAAATTTTCCGTGATGTTCAAGAAGAGAAGTAGGCAATTAAATATGCCATGTGGAGAAATTGTTTCTTGGCAAACAAAAACGCGTTACACAAAGAAACAATATATTCTATGGATGGTTTGGAATCACGAAGAGTTTTGTCATTGGATGGTCTGGAAAAAGAGGAAGAAATTAATTGGCGATTACGGTTAAGATTCGAGGGCGAATCTTCTCCAACCCGGAGAGAATGATGCAGAAAGATATTTGGATATATCTTAGTTTTCTTAATTATCTACTTTATTATTTGTTTTGATATTTATCTTAATTAGTTATAATTATCTTAAAGATTTTTAATAGTTTTTAGGTTATTTAGTTTTCATATAAATAGGCGTCTTATGCCTAGAGTTGTATTCAGATTATTGATATTGATATTTTTATAAAAGAGAGGTTTTTAAACCCTTTATTTCCTTGTTACGGCTAGAACTTGCGAGTTCTCAACGAATCAAGAAGACTTTGATCCTAGGTATTCTCAGACTAAATAGGATTCATTGTGTTATCGTAGCTTCCGCTACATCAAGTTGCCTTTTCTTGAGCTTCAAGATTTGCCTTCTTTTTTATCTGTTTCTGGATCTTACCCTGCTTTCCTTGAGATGGTACTCCAACAGTTTACAAACTTTGAAAAAGCTGATCTCGTACTCGTTAATACCTTCCAAGACTTGGAGCTTCATGTTAGGCCTCTCTTCCTACAACTTTCCCAACCATGTTGTTTTCTTGTTCATGTCCTATAACTACTGTTTTTCTGTCCTAATTAGTCTTTTTTTTTGTTACAGGAGAAGGAGTTGTTGTCAAAAGTTTGCCATGTACTGACAATTGGTCCGACAATTCCATCGATGTACTTAGACCAAAGGATCAAATCAGACACAGACTACGATCTGAATCTCTTTGATACGAAAGACGTTTCCTTCTGCACTAGTTGGCTCAACACAAGGCCACAAGGGTCTGTGGTGTATGTAGCATTTGGGAGCATTGCTAAGCTGAACAATGTGCAGATGGAGGAACTTGCTTCAGCAGTAAGCAACTTCAGCTTCCTGTGGGTTGTAAGAGATTCAGAGGAGGCAAAACTGCCACCAGGGTTTCTTGAAACAGTAGATAAAAACAAAAGCTTGGTCGTGAAATGGAGCCCTCAGCTTGAAGTTCTATCAAACGAAGCCATCGGTTGTTTCTTGACTCACTGTGGCTGGAACTCAACTATGGAGGCATTAACCTTTGGAGTTCCCATGGTAGCTATGCCTCAGTGGACCGATCAACCTATGAACGCAAAATACATACAAGATGTGTGGAAGGCTGGAGTCCGTGTGAAGATAGACAATAAGAGTGGGATTCCCAAGAGAGAGGAGATTGAGTTTAGCATTAAAGAAGTGATGGAAGGAGAGAAGAGCAAAGAGATGAAGGAGAATGCGAAGAAATGGAGAGACTTGGCTGTAAAGTCACTCAGTGAAGGAGGTTCTACCGATATTAACATTGATACATTTGTATCAAAGGTTCAGAGCAAATAAGTTGTCACATGAAGTAGCAACAATCTCCTCTGTAGTGTCTTATTGGGTCAATATTTGGTTCAGTGTAATCCTTAAGTTGATTCTTCATCTGTTAACTATATTAATTATTAAACCATGGTAGTTTGATTCTTCCCAGGGATGCCACCTTGCTTACTTTGAGATGGTGCTTTAAGTTGATTCTTCATCTGTTAACTATATTAGTTATCTTGTTTACATAAACCATGGTAGTTTGATTCTTCCCATGGGTGCCATCTTGCTTACTTTGAGAGTGCTTTAAGTTGATTCTTCATCTGTTAACTATATTAATTATCTTGTTTACATAAACCATGTAGTTTGATTCTTCCCATGGGTGCCACCTTGCTTACTTTGAGATGGTGCTTCAACAACTGATTCATAGGGCTCGACCTTCACGTTAGTTCATGTCTTTACTACTCTGTTTTTGTCCCCTAACTCGTGTCCATATAACTCTTTGTTTCCCTACTTCCTATCATAGTTGCATTGTTTTTTTCTAATTACTCTGATTTACTCTGCTTTATGTCTTAGTTACCTTTTTTGCACTAGCTAACTTGTTTTATTCCCTACTTAGCTACTAACTCATGTCCTTATGTTTTCCCCAAATCCTTGTTGCAGTAACTTTGTTTTCTCGAATTCATGTCCAAATAACTATGATTGTCCTAATTACTCTGTTCCACTTAATTTCTTGTTCTTTTTCCCTAGCTACGCTGGTCTTTTTGCCCAAGCTTTCTTGTTTTTGTCAGCTACTCTGTTTTTTTTGCCCTAGTTACTATTCCCCGTGTCTTTATTAATATATATAGGAGGAGCTGTTATCGTTAGTTCGTCCCGTGTTGACAATTGGTACGACTGTTCTATCAATGTTAGACCAACAAATCAAATCAGAAACCGACTATGATCTAAACCCTCTTTGACTCATAAGAGGCATGATCTAAACCGTCTTTGACTATGTCACTGCCTGGCTCAACACTAAGACACAAGGGTCAGTGGTGTATAGAGGGTTTGGGATCATGGCTCAGCTTAGTAATCTTCCGATGGAAGAGCAAATGGAGTCCCCAGCTTCAAGTTGTATCAAACATGGCTGAAACTCAATCATGGAGGCTTTCACCTTTAGGGTTCTCATGGTGGCTATGCCTCAATGGACCATCCGATGATTACCAAAGTGTATCCTTTACGTTACTAAAATAAACTGATGTGCGCGAAAAATTTAATCATTACTTTAAAGGTTGAAACCATAGCTTCGAATACAAAGAAACATCAAACAGCAAAACAAAGTAGTAAACACAGACCAAAAACAAACAAACAAGTAGTCAAGTAGCAAGTAAAACGGCGTCGTTCACAGATTCATCAGCATAAACTCATCTATAGACAAGATGCGATCGGGAGGACATTGCTTTGAGGATCCATCTATGTATCATGTCATAAGTATGTCTCTCTTCAGACAAGGAGTGAACGGGATGACGACATCATTGGCTAATCCGTTTGCATTATTGCAAGAAGCCTGAGCCGGACGATTAACCAATTGCAAGGCGAGATTCACATTGTCCATTACAATACCGTTACATGGTTTCTCCTTACTGCAATCCAACTTAACCGCCACATCCGTACTCGATGTCCCGTGTATATCTTCATATCTCACATTTGATACTTCAACTCCAGACTCCTGTAATAAAATATACAAAATTAAAATGACTCAATATATCGAAATAAGGGTATAAAGATATGGTTGATAAAATTCTTTTTACCTGGTTAGGGCAAGGTTTGACAAAACAATAGTGTTGGTCTATGATAATCGGGTTCTTGACCATCTCCATATTAATATGTTGAAAAACGATGTTTCTAGCGAAACTCTTGCTGTTTTTCGCCCATGTCTTGATCCTAACTCCGTTACTAGTTCCCGTGAAATCCACGTTACTCACAATCACATTCTCCACTCCTTGTTCTTCCTCTGCTATCCCAAGACTTCCGATACTGTTTTAGAGGATCCACAAATCAGAGATCCGTTTGTAATATTAAGTAACTTGTATGGCAAGAAATGACTTTTTGTGTTACCTGATGCCGTGGCCTGGACCGCATTGGATGCCTTGGATGGAAACATGACTGGATCCTGGACCGATGGAGATGCAATCATCCCCGGTTGCAATTCTTGAGTTAGTGATACTAACTAAGTGAGATGATTGTATGTGAATCCCATCGGTGTTAGGGCTATCAGCAGCAGCAGAAACTCTAACGCCGTCAATGTTCACGTTATTGCAACTGTTGATGACTATATGGAACTTTTGACTGTTTATCGACGTTAAACCGTTGATATTGATGTTATTCGACCCACTAAACAACAGAGTCTGCAAAAACATTTACAAATTTTATTAATAAAAAAACGGCAAGTATATCAAGAAAGTTTGTTGTTTCTTGTGACTCAAGCAAACCTTGGCACCAGTAGGGCAATTGCTACCACCATTGTTCTTGCAATTCCACAAACTAGAACCTTGTGCGTCAAGTATTCCACCATAGATTGAAACATCAGTAACACTCTCGAACCAGATCCACTGTTCTGTGCTCGCGACAATTCTGTAATCTTCAGGAGCAATCATTGATCCAGCTATACGAATAGATATTGGAGCATCCGTACACTTCTTGCCTTGGAACACAAGGTTTCCGACCAAGAACCGTCCTTTTGGTACGATAATAGTTGTAGGATTAACAGAGGCACAAGCGACTTGCCATGCGGCTAAGAAGGCTTTGGTTGAGTCTGTTGAGCCATCTGGTTTAGCTCCGTAGGCTAAGACGTTGATGAATGTGGTTGGAATCGGTTTGGCTAATGATGGGATTAAGATGAAATCAAGAAATATGAGAGCCAAAGGAAGGAGACATGATGTTTTGTAAACCATTTTGTGTTTTTTTTTTTCAGAGAAGCTCGGTTTCTTGAAGATGAAGGATATTGCAAAAGAAGGTATATGAGAGGAGAGTTTATAGGAAGTTTTATGGAAATTTTTTATTTAATTTTATTTATCTATGATTGTGTCAACTTGCACCCATATTCTTTAATATAATATGACTGATTTAAGAGAATTTAAAAATTCGAATTATCCGCAAGATAAATTTCCATGCACGACAGCATTGGCGGTAAAGGTAGCGGTGTATGAAACTAGATTAGTCAAATTTACAGAGATTTATGAATGATTTGGAGTTTATTGAATAGCTAGTATGATACTATGATTAATTAATTGATGAATATTTAATTAACTATGGAGCTATAGATTTGGTATCCCTTTTGCTAGATTGATTAAATATTTTTAAAAAATTAAAAAATTTTGGTATTTTGGACGGCTATTTGTTATCTCTATATATGATTGTGTTTCACTTTTATGTATTTTGGCTGTTATTATAATCATTATCCAATATGAACTAAGTTTACTATATTAGTGAATTCATTACGTTTTCATCATGTATAGAAGGTTTACGTGCAACTCCTATACTCGCTGGTGAATAACAGAGACTCATAAGTCATGCTCTTTTACAAAAATGAAAAGAAATACAAAACAGAGATTCATTGCATACGAAGATAATAATTTGTATGAAATGTTTGTTTGCTTTTAAGTAAGCGTGATTAGCGATAAATTAATTAAAAACACGTTATAAACTTCATGGTCGGTGAATTAATGGTTTTTGTAGTGAATTGATGGTTTATTGCTAGACTTTAGCCAAAAGAAAAATTAAGGGAAATTTGGAAAATAATGGTTGATATTTAGACGAATGGTTTTACCAATCAGGAAACGATGGACATTTTTTGAACAATATGAATAAGAAACCTAGAATAATTCGGCTAACCCATCCATGTGGAGATGCAGATTCAAAACATTACATGAAATAAGTATTAAAATATACTAATCGTAAAATACAGGAAACATGCATTAAACAAAGGATGTATCATTTTCTTGTGGTGCCACGAGATTCGTATATCGTATGCGTTAAATTTACACTTCATTACGTAAGATTCAGTTTCTTGATTTTTTATACAAGTAATATCTTTGGTTTGGCATGTTCAAAAAAAAAAATCTTTGCTTTTGGCCAGCGAAATCAAATTTGTGGACTACGTTCAACGAAACAGAAAATCTATATAACTTTCATATAGTAAAATTGAAATAATACCAAGTGATTAATGTCTATGAGTATTCCACTTTGGAATTTAAAAGTTGAATTACAATGTCTTAAAATCATTAAGAGGGGTGTATTCAACCGAGAGATTTGTAAGTGATTTGTATCAAAATGACAAATCCACTGTTATTCAAACATGAATTTTAAAAATTCATTTAAAATCCACTGTTATTGAACTTGATATTTTGTAAAATACTCTAAAATCCATTGTTATTGAAAATATTTTAAGTTGTGGAGTTTTCAAGTTTTCAGGTGATTTTAGAGTGTTTGGGTGGAATTTTTTAGTTAAAAAAAAATTAAAACTCAGATCTCATGGTTTTAGGTGATATTCTAGAGTGATTTAGCAAAAGTCAACTAAATCTCTGTAACTTATTGAAATCATCTTAAAATTCATTTAAAATCAAATTACCTCAAATGTTAGATTGAATACATCCCCTAGACATTTTCTTTACATAGAAGAGTAAAATACGGAGCCACTAGAACAATACAAGCCTCGTTTGTCAAACGAAACAAACTAGCCACCTTGGTTAGTTGGTTATACAAACACAAGGAAATGGCGCGAAATTGAGGAGGCTTGTCTTGTAATATCTTTTGTATTTTTAGTATAAATTCTAACTGCAAACAAATATTAAAAATATAAAACTTTAAACCTATAATTCGAAATGAAACTTCCCAAAACATTGCAATTTTTGAAGTTAATATTAAATTTAACCAACAACACAACTTACACAACACATATCAAAACCATCAATGGTTGCAAACTTGCAATGGAATCTACAAAGCAAGGCCAGGCTCTAGACTCAAGTGTGCCTTCAACCGCCACAGGCTCATGCATTTTAACTTATTCCATCCGTGTGATCCCGAGCCATACGTATTGGAATATAAACAAGGAAACTATAATTTACAATATCACTACTTACAAACTTTTAAGTGATCTTATATAATATTTTGTTGTTGTCAAAGGCAGTTTGGCTGAAGAAACCCAGCTTCGATTCCTCCTGCGTGAACACAAGCCGATGCAGCCGGTTTATTCCGGTACGTTAACTTCACATCCTCAAGTCTAATTCCGGTACACGGTTTCTTTGGACTACAATCAAGTTTCACTCCAACTTCCGTCGCCGATGTTCCATGTATATCTACGAACAACACATCGCTGATTTTGATTCCCGAAACCTGAATAAATAATTACGAAAAATATGATTAAACTCTAATGCAAATGTATTTATATAATTAAATTAACTTGAGTACCTGGCCAGGGCAATTTTCGTTACGAGGACAATAGTTTTGGTCAATAAGGATTGGGTTCTCTACGTTGTTCATTACACAATGTTGAAAACGGATGTTCCTAGCGAATCCACTACTGGGCCTGGCCCATGATTTTATCCTCACTCCGTTGTCTGTTCCGGTAAACGTCACTGTTTTAACTGTCACGTTCTGTACACCTGCCTCCACGCTATCTTTCCCCAGGCTCCCAATGCTGTAAATGCAATATCCCATCCAAAATTTATCAATGCGTATCAATGAAACATATAGTTTTATAATAGTATCCAAAAATATTATGTTTAATCATTAGTTTTTTAAATAATTTAGAGACCATGTAATATATGTATAATAGTTTTTAAAATTTGGAGACTAAAGTATGTGATCAAAACTGGCTTTATGTTTAAATTACATGACATTATATGAGATATATATATACATTATACAATATGAGTTATATATATATATATTTACCTGATGCCGTGACCAGGACCACATGCAACATTTTCAATCCATAAACCATTAGTTCCGGGACCGATGGAGACACAATCGTCGCCGGTGGAAATTTTTGTATTGAAGATAGAGACGGTGGAGGAAGACTGGACGTGGATACCGTCTGTATTGGGGCTATTTCCTGCGGCTAATACTTTGACTCCTTGAAGCTTTACGTTGTTGCAACCGTTGATGACAACGTGAAACATCTGGCTGTTGAGTGACGTCAGCCCGGAAACTACAACGTTGCTTGAGCTCTGAAACCCTATAGTCTGTTGATTCACATGATAATAACCGTCCCATTTATAAATTAGATTATATACTAATATATGCATGCTGCATGCATGGTTGGTCACTTGGTCCATGTGAATTGGGAATGGTGACTGTTTTTAAGAATTCGTTAAAACTTCATAATTCAGAAAAGTGTATCATTAGTTATATAATTCTTATTACGGAAATGTCGATGGCTTCGACACTTAATATTTACTACTTAGGGAAATTGTTCAACACAAAAAATAATGTATTTTTTTTCAAAATTTAAGTTTTTTTTTTAATATGTGTGATTTTTCTAAAATATGTATCTTACTGAAACAGAGGGAGTATAATTTTTTTCCAGAACACTGAACAGCCAATGTATCAATTACTTTTGTTTTCATGATTTTTTTTCTTCTTTATTTTTTGTCTGGAACCAAGTTTAAAAATCCTACATATTGGATTACATTTTGTAAACTTCAATTTTCATTGAAATAATATTAACATTCTTACCAAATTAAAACAAAATTAGGCCGTTACGTACCGTGGCTCCGCTGGGGCAATTCTTGCCGGATTTTTTACAATCCCATAGAGAAGTTCCTTGAGCGTCAAGAACTCCACCGTAGACGGTGACGCCGTCGAGATGCTGGAAAAAAATCCAGTAGTCTTCATCTCCGATAACTCTGTAATCAGCCGGTGCCACCAACGTACCGTCGATACGGAACGTGACGGGCTTAGGCTTGCACTTGGAGCCGTCGAAGTTTAGGCTCCTTAACAAGAACCGGCCTTTAGGAACTACAATGGTAACTGGACGAGACGAGGCACAAGCGGTTTTCCAAACGGCCAGAAACGCTTTAGTTGCGTCTGTCTTTCCGTCTGGTTTAGCTCCGAAGGACAAGACATTGTAGGATTGAGCAGAACACGAGGAGATGAAGAAGAAGAAGACGAAGAGGACAAGAAGTGAAGCCATTGTATGTCGTTTAACGTACACTTGTTTAGAGATACTTAAAGAGAGAAGAGTGGAGTAGTGCGGTAGTGGTGCTGGTGTGGGAAGTTGTAGCGGTTATGGAATGCATTTATAGTGTTTGTGATGGATATGAAGAGGTTCTTTGTTTGTTTTGTTAGATTTGTTTATTTACTAATTTTTGGAATAGAAAAATGATTATTGGATTTGGCATGAACATAAAGCAACCTTTTGAATGAATAAGAAATTAGGTGTCAATTTGTTTTGCATGATTGTTATTTTTCATTCAAAAGCTATCATAAATATATATCCAAGATCTGTTGTTATGTTAAAACGGAATATTAGGTTCATATACAATACAGATGAAAAATAGAATTAGAGAGCAATGCTCAGCTAAAAAATGAACTACATTTTCTCAATGCACTTTTAGCTCCGGATGTTAAAGATTTCAAACATTCATCCGAGTTTAGTCCTGAATTTACAAAAATAACTATTATTATCATAATATAATTTATATTTTACATAATTTAGTTTATTTGTTTGAAAGTTTAAAAGAAAATTGATTTTTTATTTTCCAATTTAATAACGCATACCTTTCTGTTCTTTACAACTCAAGCAAAAACTAAATCTTTGAAAATAAGTTTATATAAATAATATCTAGTGTGAAAGAGAATTCAGGAGAAGTAGAATAAAAGATAGAAAAGTGAAATTCCAGTGGTTAATTTATTTTTATTGGAGAAATACACGAAACAACGTACGTGGAAATGCGAAGAGTTCGTTAATTCATGAGAAGAACACGCAAAGTCTTTGCACCTTTGGCTGCCCCGGCTGCACCTCCAGCGTAATGATCAAGCTACAAAAAACTAAATTGCTTTTCTATCTTTTATTACATCTAACTTATTAAAATAGTGTATTAGCGAAGATCACGAGTATGGATAACAAATTCGTTTTGAACTTTTGATGAAATGATTTTTTCTCGTGAAGTTGCTTTTCATTAATGTTTCTCTAATCGTGCTCAGGTACCTATAGTTTCCGTTCCGTACTAAACGTCTGCACAATGCAGAGAATTATATTCATGTAATAAAGTTTATCTTGAAAGCAGGACCGGATCTGATTGTGGGGTTTGAAACATTTTTTTAGAATTCTAAAAAATTTTGGGGCCAAGATCAATGTTTAGAGACTTATTTCTATGTAAAAACCTCTAAAATTTTTAGGGGTCAACACCAATGTTTCATTCGGCTGTGATTAGATACGGCGCTGCTTGAAAGTATTTGTAGCTATTCAATTAATGTCTTGAAAGTATTTTGTATCTGACCCATCAGAATCCATGGAGAAAAAGTAGAGTTGAATTCCATGTCATGATGGAGACAAAGAACTAACGTGACACTTAGAAGGGTAAGTGATAGAGTTGTATTTGCTTTCATAACTTCATCAATAGACTTTAGCAACAAAAAAAAAACTTCATCAATAGACATAGTTTTCTTATTTATATACGTGAAAAAAGAGAAACATTAATAAAACATTAATCATAGGGATTTGTGATTGAGACGAAATCATCATATTCTTATACTCTTTCCCTTTATAGTAAGTATGGTAATAAAACCAAATAAGAAGCTTTAGGTCTGAGAACTGCTGACTTGGTCCAAACAGCTGTTAAATTTTTGCTTTGTGGGATAGTGGAACACTAGGCAACTCTTTGAAAAAGAGAAACCAGGGATTGAGATCAATTTTTCTGTTTTGTTTCCTTTCCTATTAAACAAACGGATTCAATGAATAAATGCAGAAATAACCCGACAAATTTAACGTATATGCTGACAAAAAAAAATTAACGTATATAAACGGTTCTCTCTTTTAGGCTTGAGTGTACCCTATTTCGTATATCTTAAGGTAGCAACCAAGTGGTTTAACCCTCTTGCTTATAGATCCTTCATCCTTGGCAATATCGTTGATTCAAATCGGTAGCTTAAACAAGAACAGATCAATGGTTGAAAAAGAACGAGGAACCTAATATTCAAGGGTCACGACTCACGTTGGGAATGCTTGCTACCTATGTAATATGCATGATGATTCGTGGAGAGTGGGGACACAATATCAATCCATGTGGCCAGTTATAATAGCAAACTATTGGCTTTAGTGACCATACATTTTTTTTTTAAACAAACCTTGTTGTTTGCAAAAAAACCAGAGATTATCCTACTCACGATAAATCATCCACGTATGTTAGATGATACGAACAGAGTTACATTATCAACCTCCGAGTAATTTGTGTAGGAATTTAAAATAATATCTTGATTTCTTTTGAAATCTATGTGATCATGTAAAGGTTAACATGGTGGAGTGGAGCAACTTGGTTACGTTACGGAACGTGACAAGTGGAAAATAATACGGAGGAAATATTGGGCTAATTTCTTTACAGAATAAGAAAAGAATTTGGGCCAATGATCACACCGAAAGGTTCTTCGGATCTCCCATATATTAAATGTTTTCATTATACTTCGAACATTTGATTAATCATTTTTTTTCAAGTTCATGCACTTCAATTGACGTGCTAATGGAGAGTTAATAAGAAATTATCAATTCAGTTATTAACTAGTTGACTATACTTTTTTCCAGTAATTTCTCAGATAATCAAGGTCAATGGAAGGATCATGATGCGCCGTATAAATACTAGTTGCATGTTCAAGGATCGAAGTTGAGTGTGACTCAATCTTTCCTTAAGACCTAAATGAATGGTGCTCTGAAAACTTGCGTACGTAAAATAGGATAAGCTTGTAGCCTAAGTTATTTACCGTTTTAATCCACTCTTAATTATATATGTATTAAGGTTGTATATCTGATTCCCACCACCATGTGCTCTTGATTATATTTTAAGATATAGACCAATCACTAGCACCGAGTTAAATTTGAAAACTCGATAATGATAAAAACAAATAAATTTGAAAACTCTAGTCACGCGGTGTGGTAGTCAAGAGCAAAGTCCCAACACAAATGACATCCACGTCCAAGCTTCTGCTGGTGTGACCATAACCGGTAGCACGTTTCAAACTGGAGACGATTGTATCTCTATCGGTCCGGAAACTCGTAACCTCTACATGTCTAAACTCAACTGCAGTCCATGCCATGGAATCAGGTATTACAACTAAAAATAACTTGGAGAGCAAGATTCAAATATTTTGAAGATACTTACAGGGGCGGACGGAGAACATGAGCTACGGGGGCACGTTCTCCCATCTACTTTTTAAATTTCCTTAACAATAAGTTTCATGTTTGTACAAATGCCCCCAATCCAAAAATATGTTTAATGAAAAATTATGTATGTGCCTCCAACTAGATTTGATTCTACATCCGCCCCTGGATACTTACTAGTTATATGACAACACTTTGTGGCAGTATTGGAAGTCTAGGAAGAGCCGCTAATAAAGTTGGAGAACAGAACATAACGTTGGTGAACTATGCTTTTGATATGTTCGAATTATTCCTCAATGAGATACTCTAAATTTAGAAATATAGTTGCAGTATTTAGGATCAAATCCACAAAGACTCTAGATTGTTTAATACATAATATTTTCATATTAATTAAACTTAATAAAAGTAAATGTAACGCAAATAAAAGACAAACTAAAATGGCTGTAAGTTCGATTGAAAAAAAAACGCTAAATTCAAGAAAGTTCTCATGTAAGTCAGAATTGTAGATCAAGTGAATTGCTAAGGGGTTCATTTAACTACTGTTTTCTTAAATCACAGTATTCAAATCAACTAAATTTAGTTGCAAAGATTATCTATGTCTAAATCAAAGAATTCCAAAAAATGTGCATATTTAACAATTGAGACGAGCATTAAGCAATGGTTGTAGGCTGACACCAACACCAGTAGATGGTGTCGATCGACACCAAGTTTAGAAATGCAATCCCAAGTTGAACGTTTCAGTTGCAATTCTCTTCATGCTCCAAAGTGCTCTAGAATCTCCAAACTTGTCCAAAATGTACATGTTACTTTCTCATAAGGACTCGAAACATACGTAATACACTTTAAAATTGGACTTATATTATGATCAAAACCCCATAAAAACCATGATATATCAGATTTTTGGGTTTGGATAACAGTGTTCGGATTAAGACATGGGCTAGACAAAGCACATGTTTTCTGAGAAACGTTTTGTTTCAGAACCTGGTCAGCATCCGATCATTGTTGATCAGAATTGTTGTCCAACTCATCAAGGTTGTCCTAAACAGGTACTTTAAAAGACTAAAAAGCTAAACCTAGCTACACAATGGAACAATATTAAAGTAATCTGATTGGTTCTGTTTGATTATATGTATTCAGGGGTAAAGATTAGTTTGAATAGAACCATTCAAGGAACGTGTAGAACACAACAAGCTTTGAGGTTCGATTGCACTCGCAATACGTGCCAAGCAATTAGACTGCATGATATTAGGCAAACGTTCAAAGGTCGATCTGTTACTTCTACGTGTAAGAATATTAAAGGAGTTAAAACTTGTGTGGTGATGCCACGAGGTTGTCTTTGATTTCATGATTTTTTTTTTTTTTTGATCAAATGATTTCATGAATTTAAAGTGTTATCCAACGAAGTGTTTCAATGACATTACACCATGGCATGCACAAGAGTATTATTTTGCGTCTGTGATCGAGTTGTTTTGTATTGTGTGTAAATATGTGTATATACATTGTGAAAGTCTTATTTGCACTCTCTCTTTTGTAAAACTATTAATATGAATTTCTTATGTTTTATGAATTATTGAAGCTGAGACTAACTCATTTAGAAATATATCCAGCATTCGAATCAATGATTTATATCCTTAAACCTCGAAAATCGAACAAATAAAATCAAAACTAAGCAAAAAGACTGAACCAATCCAAATGATCATTCTAAACTTACATATTATGTAAGATAAATATTAACTCAAAACATTATGGATGTCAAAAGTGAAAGAAATTAAAAAGTACAAATTAAAGTTGGTATCTGAATGTGAGATACAAACAAGTGAGCTTTGGTATATTCTACAGTTTTAAGTAGGTTCGTACTTTTAGTGTATATTTACTGATCCCTTGAAACACAAGTCAACGTTTGTTGTGGCCACTCCGGCTCTCCTCTCCCCTTCACGAGTTACTACTGTTCTTCTTTCCACTCTGGCACTTGTATGAGGTCGTGTCTCCTTCAATCTTGTTCCCACTTTGTGACGTGTAGGAACTTGTATCTCCTTCGTTCTTCTTCCCACACTGAGACTTGCATGAGCTTGAATCTGATCCTTCACTCTTTTTCTGAGGCTTGGAGCTTGAATCTCCATCGCTTTCCTTTTGAGACTTGGAGCTCAAGTCTCCATCATCCTTCTTCTGACACTTGGAGTTGCAATCTCCATCGCTCTTCTTCTGAGACTTGGAGTTGGAATCTCCATCGCCCTTCTTCTGTGACTTGGAGTTGGAATCTCCTTTGTTCTTCTTCTGTGATTTTGAGCTGGAGTCTCCATCACTCTTCTTCTGAGACTTGGAGCCAGAATCTCCTTTGTTCTTCTTTTGAGACTTGGAGCCCGAGTCTCCTTCGTTCTTCTTCAAACCCGTGGATTTGGAGTTAGATGGGATGGAGTCAACCCTAAGATTCTTAGCCGAGAAGCAGTGACGAACATGAACCTTATGGCACACACTCTCAGTTGAACAACTTCCTTGCACTTTCACCACAAGTATTGCTTCTTTATCCCAAGTATCCTCACACCACCAATTCTCAGGAATCCCATCTACAAACTCCTCCAATGTATGAAACTCCTCATGGTGAACCGTGACCTCCACGGAACTATCTGGTTTTATAATTCCTGCAGCTGGCATCACCTGAAAAAAAAAACAAGACCAAAACACTTAACAAGACAAGTCTTAAGAGAATCTTGATCAAGACTTTGATCGTTGATACCTCAAGCCACCGTGGGAAACCGAACGAGAGAAAAGGATGTAGCTCCAACTTATCTTCATCTTCTCCCAATGTACTATGACCTTCACATATGATCCTGAACACAGCATTCTGCTTGACACATTTGTTGGTGATGCGAAGCACGAAGGTATCTTGGTTCTGGAGAACAATGTTGTTGCTGCTAACGACAGTCTCTGGAATATAACGTAGGTCGTTAAGCAACGCCATGACTTTCTCATTGGTCCTGATGATTCTCCCAAACTCTTGTCTCCTTACTGATCTATCAACATGCTCTATCTTCACATGGAACTTGCAACGGACCGGTTTGTGATCGCTCTCTGTCACGTCCATACAAGCATCATACCTGTCCATAACACGCGCCATAACAAAAATGTTATGTTGATTATGGAAGTGCCTTAACTCTCACCAGTAAAAGTGCATTTAGTAGATAAGATGTTTTCATAATAGAAAAATGAAAATTGGATTTCAACATATTAGAAAACTCTTGAGAAGATAAGAGTTTGAATATTTGTAACATGCAAGAAAAGCTTACATCATGATAGAAGCAACTACTGGACAGTCTAGACTGCATTCGGATTCTGGACTGGTGCGTGTGTCTCTGTATATTACTCTATCACACCATGCAGGAATCCGTTTCTTCTCCCCTGAATCATAACCTGAGGAAGAGAGGTTTTGTCGATAAACTTTATAACAGTTAATATGCTACAAACACTGGATACAAATGTTATGTGTACCTCCTAAGCCAGGCCGGTGTCTTTCAAACTTATAAGTTGGAGGGAAAGTGATTATAGCTTCGCGCATTCCTTGGAAGACTTTTCCGGCTTTCATCTCTGCTCTGAGCTGATCTTTTTCTCTAAGCCAATCAAAGCTTCTTTGTGAGACAAAGTCTCTAGCTTCATCATATGATATATCAAAGAGCCTGTAGTTGAAATCACCGAAAAATACAACCATGTCTGCCTCTGCTAGGTCTTGTTTCGTCTCTTCCGTGTTGACGATTACATTCTGCACAAAGTTTGATGAGTGTAAGGCAAGCAAGAAACTAGACATGATGAAAAACAAGAAGGGAGCTTACATTTGCGCTCTTTGTGGTATGAGAACATGTAGTAACACCAGCTGAAATTTTTTAAAAGCCATGAGATATACACATGCAGATGCCTTCAGAAAAGAGAAAGAGGTAAAAAGAGGGTATAGAGATTATACCAGCTGGTGCATTATGAGCATTTGATGACCGAGAAAATGACATAGTTTTGTAGATGTGATCAAAATCAGCATTTCTACGGTTTACAGCTTCTAGATGTGCAGCCAAGTGACAGTTTATGAAGCACATGATCCTATCAAAGACCCTAATTCTCAAACCTACACCTCCCTGGTTTGACATATAAAGTAAATCAAGTAGCATGCCTTGTACAAAACGTTAGAAGCAAAGGTAATGAGACATAAGAAATACATACTTTGTTACCAATTGCACGTCCAAAACCACATGGAACTGCTGCTACATCAATGTCACCTACATGTGTTCTCAGATTCTTCCTCACCCTGAATCAAAATCAAAACATATCAGGACACCATCATTGGTTACTTGTCCCCTGGATTGTTTTTAAACTCACCAAAGTGATATGAGCAAACCAGCTAATTGTCTCGATCCCATGCGTTCAAAGACTGCTTTCTCATCTAAAGTCTTGCCTATTGTATCTATCCAGTACTGCCCTATTGAGCTCCCTTCATTGCCTCCTACCTAATATAGAAACAAAAAGAGGTTAAACATAACATAACTAAGCTATCGTCTCTTTCAACTATCGTCTCACCGATTCTTTAGCTGCTGACATTGCCAAAAAACCAGCACCCATCTCTACTTCTTGCAAACCTACAACGAGGATACCAACATCTGACGCTACAGAGCCTAACCAAGACATAAGTGCATCATGTGAAGCTTTTCCCTGTCCAACATTCCATGAACCTATCAGAATCCTAACACTGTCTGTCTGTGCATATGTCCGTTCTTTTTCAGACAGTTCTGATCTTATTATCCCATCAAGAGGCCCAGGAGAAATCACATGCCATCCCCGTATACCACCATGAGTAGCTAAGCTGAAAATGTAGCCATTAGCTGCTGCCATTTTTATCACTGCGTTATTATGTGCAACCCATCCAGCGATTAGATTGCCTTCAAGATCGATTATCTGGATGTGACCACTAACATAACCAATGTATATCCTTTCCCCAAAAGTGCAGAAACACAGCACAGCACACTGGTGGTGATGGAAGTCTTGCA
Organism: Brassica carinata; assembly: GCA_016771965.1. Taxonomy (NCBI): domain Eukaryota; kingdom Viridiplantae; phylum Streptophyta; class Magnoliopsida; order Brassicales; family Brassicaceae; genus Brassica; species Brassica carinata. The sequence continues at coordinate 52,911,286 of CM028687.1, read as the reverse complement.
ACCGGTTTCCATTACCATCCCATTGTACAAGCAAACCATTTGTGCAACCGGTCCAAACCATGCCATCTCCGGCTAATACTATTGCTTCTGTTCTTTTAGCATCTTCGTTAGCTCCTCCTCTCGTTGCAACTCTTCTAACAGCATCCGCAGCTCCCATGATAGCATTCCGTGAGCGTTGCAAGAACCCATGCGGCTTGTCCTTTTTAGAAGTGGAAGCAATCTTAACCTTTGTCTCATCTTCTGGTGGCTGATCTTTCTCTGATGGCATTTCGACGCGGTTTTCTGTTTGGCCTTCTGTGTTGAAAACTTTGAGTAGCTCCTTGGTGCGACCATCCCTGCAAAAGATATTAACACCCCTTAAGAAAATCACAGCCAAGAAGACAGAAGCATTAACTTTTATGTATCTGTGTATATACTCACCACAAGGAGAAGGTGTGAAGCTGAGCAGCCCATACTTTAGATCTTACATTATCAGCTAACAAAGATTTGACTTCAGAGGAAGATATGCTGCAGTTACCATTAACAGTAACTTGAGCCTTGAGATCAATCCCTGACTTCTCCACCAACAAAGCAGCCATATGTTTCTCCTCTAATCTAATAGAAAGTGATTTCTCCATGGTTTCCCATGTCCATATCTTGATCATACCACCTTCTGAACATGA